>JAVJGG010000074.1:50954735-50969410 GCA_035590195.1 Aviceda cuculoides
GAAGGGGGGTTGCATCTGCCATTCCGGGGGGGGGCTCCTGCCTTCCTTGGCAGACACCTGTCTTTCAAACCAAGACAGGGAGGAACAACCCCAGGCACCAGTATATGCTGAGGTCCACCCAGCAGGAGAGCAGCTTTGCAGAAAAGTACCTGTGAGTCCTTGTGGGCACTATGTTGAACATGAGGCAGCAATGTGCCCTTGCCACAAGGAAGGCTAATGGTATCCTGGGCTGCATAACACAAAGTCTGGCCAACAGGTCAATGGAGGTGATCTTTGCCCTCTCTTCAGCACTGCTGAGGCCACACCTGGAGTACTGTGTCCTCTGCTGGGCTCTTCAGTGCGAGAGAGTCATGGTCATCCTGGACAGAGTCCAGCGAAGGGCTGCACAGATGATTAAGTGACTAGAGCGTCTCTAATATGAGAAAAAGCTGAGAGAGCTGGCGGTGATAACCTTGGAGAAGAGAAGGCTCAGGGGGATCTTGTCAACATCTGTAAACACCTGAAGGGAGGGTGCAAAGAAGATGGAGCCAGGCTCTTTTCAGTGGTGCACAGTGACAGGACCAAAGGCAATGGGCACAGACAGAAGCACAGGAGGTTCCCCCTGAACATCAGGAAACACTTTTCCACTGTGAGGGTGACCAAGCCCTGGCACAGATTTCCCAGAGAGGATGTGGAATCTCCATCCTTGGAGATATTCAAAAGCTGCCTGGACATGGTTCTGGGTAACCTGCTCTAGGTTGATTGGGCTTGAGCAGGAAGGGTGGACCAGGTGACCTCAAGAAGTCCCTTCCAAACTCAATCATTTTGTGATTCTGTGATATTGTTTGGCCACCATTGTCAGGGTCCTGAGCATACCTATTGGCTTTATTTTCCCTGACCAGCATCATAGATGACCCCAAGTGCACTCACAGCTCGTGGCCCTGGAGCTCCATCAAGCTTAGAACTGAGCACCATTAACCTTGCCTGAACTATGGAAGTTTACCTCTGGCTCCATTTCCTTTTGCTTCTCCCTGGATGGACCCTGGACCTGTTTCACTCCTTGTCTTGTCAAGAAGCCCATCACAGCAATCACCCCACCCAGCTCATCCTTCCCAAAACTCTGAAGGGCTACATCCCACAGGGAGGGTCCTGCCCAGAACATGGTGTCCCTGACTCCCAGGCTGCCCCCACCCCAGGACAGCCCTGCTTCTGCACTGCCCTGACAATCAACAGGAGACATAGTCCCATTGTGTCAGCTCTGAAAAGTCTTTAAAGGGCAAATATTATGCATTTCAACATTTTTATGGAATTTGTGTTCAGTCCTAAAGGAAATAATAGACCTTTATGAATCAAACCCAATACCTTAAACAGTGAGGGCAATTTAACTTCAAAATCCAAGTAGTCAGGAATCTTTCTTATCAGCAGAACATTTCTTTCTTCATGCTGTGCTTCCATAGTCATAGCAAAAGAGGGCTTTCAAGTACTTTTAAAGATACAGAAGAGGCCCTCAGATCCAGGATGGATTTACCTCTCAGTGTGAAACAGCACTGACTTGTGAACCACAAGGGAGTACTACAATATGTGACAATCTGTTTAAATTATTGCAGTGACTGACATTTTAGCCAACAGTCTTTGAATGTAGGCAAAAGGTTTCATGTTTGGAAATCGACCTGATTTTTTGATTGCTGGGCTACTGAACTGTTTAATCATTTTCCCTCCTTCCTTCTGACCTTCCTTCCTTCAGTCTTTAGCTCCCTCCCTCGTTTCTTGGACCTTTCTTCCATTATTTGTTTGTCTTCCTTCCTCCTTCCTTCCCTCTCACACTCCTTTCCTTCTTCCTTCCTTCTTTCCTTTTTTCCTAGCTCTTCAAAGAACTGTATATATATATACATATACAATATCCTTCATGTTTTGTATTCTAAACAGCTTTAAAATCTATTAGAATAACCCCAAAAGCAAAGCCGTATTTAACCAAACAAGCTGTGGAAAACAAGTGAACACACACAGTATGGTTCAGTCATCTATAACCCAGTATGATAACATTTAGTAAAGTGGAGATTATGAAACAAAAGGGCAACACTGGGCAGTCAACAGATGGAGAGAGCAGCAGGAAAGGCAACATTAGCATTCTGCAAGTCAACTTGGCAACTGTAAGTTAATACCAGTAAGTCAATGGATCAACAGGCAACAGAAGGGCATTCAGCCTTTCAAAAATAACCTTACTGTACATTCAATTATTGCAATTTAGAAGTTTCTTTCCCCCTTTCATATTTGTGTTAGTAATTAGTATTTCAAATTTTTTAAAAATAATGACATTTCTCCCCAGTTAACAGCCTCTGGAGAAATGTTTCATAAACTTCCACGGTTAACTTAGTACATCCCAATCATAATTCACAACGAATAAATCTTTCTTGTAGGGGAACCTTTCTGAATTACCCAGAAATTACTGATATGTACCAATGATGTAACAGAAATGGTAGTGTTTTCTTTCTTCTAAAACTTTTTAAAGTGAAAACATGTTTTTTAATTCACATTGCATAGACAGTTAGAATCACACTATGTTGAATGCACCTACCTAATAGTGGTAGTTAGTGAAGATACATATGCACACACCCACACCCACATTCCAAAAATGAATAATTATATTGTGAAAGTGATAATGAAAACCAGGAAATAAAAAAAAACTATAGCTTCTCTACTAACTGAATTTTGCCATGTTGGTTAGCATCTATTTGAAGAGCATTCACTTCATTTGTTTCCTGGAAGAGCAAAGATAAGTTCTGGCTTCTAAGAATACCCTACTTCCACCTTCTAGGCCTATCGGCAACCTCTTGTTTATCTTTTCATGTTTGAGTCAGTGAAAAGGCAGAGCTAGGTAAAAAATTCTTTTGAGAATTTCTAAACCAATTAGGAATTTAAATTTAGGCTTTGAGTGCAGTGTACTGATTCATTTAATTACAGATAGAAACTACTTATTGATTTACTGATCAATCTATCAATAGATAGAGATGCTCTGTATATGTGGATACTTATATACACATGAATGGATATATGTATATATATACATGGATGTATACCTACATATATACATGCAGTGTGGTGGGGCATATATATGTATACACATATGTGTGTGTGTTATATAGTGTTTCTTATTAACTAGTATACTGAAATGTGATACTTTCTGAAAACTTTCCCAAAGTTGTCCTAGCGAACAGTGTCATAGTAAGGAAGGGGAGGTGCACATGAAGGAAACACAATGTGTAAGGGTCAGTCACTCACTTCCACAGAGGATAGGATGGTGCTAGCATGGAGAGTTACAGCCATTGCATTGCTAATAGGAAAACTGGGGTGGTAATCTATGCCATGAAGTGTTAGGAAGAAGGATATTCATAGCATTTAGCACATATTTTCATGCCCCTCCAACCTTCTTTAATCTCGAAGCTGATTTTTCAACATATATATTAGAAATTTCCCTTTTTACTAATTTCTACTACAGCTAATTCAATGCACTGTTGTCTCACCATTACAAACTACAGCAACATTTTAGGTTAAACAGGCAGCGTATGGAGTAACATAAAAATCTTTTTTAAAAATTACCGTGTGACACATTTTCAGTACAATGAAAATGAAATAGCTATGGCAAACACATTCTGTAAGTGGGGAAATATGCTAATTTAATCCTCTTCACAGCATATGGTATCTACATATGTGCATGTTAAGTACTGTATATAGTAAAATGTAGTACAATACTTTGGTCCACAGGGAATTCGAATTTACAGACACATTTCTACATAATGATTTGTAAGCTTTCACAAAGGCCTAGGTCCAAATAATTTGTATCACACTCACTGGCATTTGATTATTACTATGTTAGTCGAAAAATACATGTTATTATGTTGAGTCTCAAGAACTGAAGATACTTGGATATCTCCACTTGAGACACTTTTTAACTACTTATTAGCAAAGTCAGTTAACCAAAGCAGAATTAAGCTATCTTTCAGGAGGAAACATACAGGCATTTTGATTGATCTCAAGTCTGTTCTTATGTGATATTGGGATAAGCAGGGAAATGAAACTGCGGGGTTTATAATTTTGCATACAAGTGATACAATATCAAACCACGTGCATGTGTTTGCTAGGGAGGTATATGTATCTTTATTTACTGAGTAAAGAAGATTGTTTAGTTTCTTGAGACTCAAAGTAGGCATTTTCTACTGCTGAATAAGTGTCACAGAGTAATGTAAATGACAGTCAGAATTATGAAAAGTCAAGGACTGGAGAATTTTAAGAAAGGATATTGTTTTCAGATTTCAGTATCTGTTACCATCAAGATATCATGAAAGATTTTGGACATAAAATAGACTCATGTTGCAACAGGGTGTCAGCTAGATGGGTTTCAAATATAGCCCCTTTTATCACAGTATCTATGCTCTTCTACTGTTGTCATTATCTCATGTACACACCAAGACTTCATCACACATCTTGGCTTGCTTGGGACTCTCCAGATTCCAGTTCTGCATAGCCTCAGCTGAGGAAGAGCTGTCACACAGTGTGAGATGGTTGCTGATGATTTTTTTTAAAAAAACCAATACATTCTTAAATGATTTGTTTTCTTTCAGGCAATATTCATAAAACTCAGAGCAGATAAACCAGAAAGTATCAGAAATGGGGATGGCTGATTTGAAGGTTTAGAGACTTGCCATGAAGTTACATAATGCATTTGTTTTGCCAGCAAAACTTGCCATACAAAATTCCTTCCTTTTTGGTTTTTTTGGGGGGTTTTTTTGGTTTTTTTTTAACATGGATGAAAGTTGTTGGTCTATCAGCCATGCCAATGCATTTCCTTATCAGGCTATACAATATTAACCAGAACAACAAAATGATCCTAGTTAACAATAATCCCCCTTTTGGCAGGTACATCTGAGCCAGTTTTCCTGCCAAGTCCGATGTGTCATATAACTACACATATAAAAGAACAAACCAGACATACCTCTATGGGAGACTTTTCCATTTTCTGAACAGCAATTAGGCATCCAATTACCATTTAGCCATTCTGAAAACTGTTCCCCCATCACCCTTTTCCCTGTTTATACATCGGGAAATATGACAATACATTTTTTTCACCCACTTTTTTACCTTGTGTATTTGGACTTGCTGGCCATTAGATTGGGCAAGATGTGTTTTGATGCTTTTTCAAGATTCCTAAATTTTCTATGTCTGTGTTCTGGATTGCAAGGACCAGACTATGCTGCAATCTGGCTGTGATAATGGTACTTTTGATACGATGACTATGTTCTTTTTTATTCAGCTTTTAGCATCAATTATTTTTTTCTCTTACTTTCTCTTTGAAGTTTTTGTTTTGTTTTGTTTGCCACATCACCCATTACATGCAGACATTGATGAGAAGAGGAGAGAAAAAGGAAAAAGCTTGGAAAATGGAAGCCTTTGTAACTCCAGGTGTGTTCTTAGTTGCTGCTCAGCTCCATTCACTGTTGGTTTTGTTTTTCATTGGTCTGTTAACAAGAACATGTAACTGAAAAATACACAAAACAAAAATTAATAACTACTCAGGAGAAGAAAGAATAGAAAGAAAGATTTATTTTATGAGGGCTTTGGAGCTGGCGACTTAAAACACCAGCTGCCAGTTTGTTTTATTATTATTTGGTTTAAATTTCTACATGGATGGGTGGAAGGAAAGGCAACTTATAGTATTTTTTCCTGTTATTCTCATTATTTTATAACCTTGAGCTTCGTCCAAGCACAATTGCTAGTGGAAAGAAAAAAAATCATTGTTCCCCACATCATGAGAAGGAGGAGGCTGTTCTGTGTCTATTTCTATTCCCTCTCTGGTAGCTATAAAATATTTCCTCCAGTGGTGAGAAGGTTGGTCTCCCACAGAAAGATCTTTATTTCTGGTACTTTTTAGCCATGTTTTGTGATAAACGTAACAATGAAGAAGGACATCCAGATTGCAACCTTTGCTCCCAAAGCACTGACAAGCACCTATATTTTTAATATCATTGTCCCAGTCAGTCTTTCCCAAGCAACACCTTTTGGTTTGTAGATGCTTCTGTTATGCTTTTTTATTTTTGAGTACAGGGCTAGAATCAGTCCAAAACCAGCCCAATGCTTTTAGAAACAGTCTAATCCAGGAAAACTGGAGTAGCATATAACACAAACCAATATTTTTCATACAACAAACACAAGTAGGAGTATACTTGTTTCCAGATTTTCTTTATACTGGTCTCCTGGTCTCCATCCCATTTTCTACTCTCAGGCTATTTACATATTTGTCTTTTTGTCCTGAGATTCAAATAACTTGGAATTCTGACTGACATGGTTCATCTTTGCTCAGGCTGTCTGCAAATACCTTCACTGATTGTAAATCAAAGTAGTTTCTCCTTGAATTCCTCTATATCCCATCACATATTTTGGCTCATGGTGAACTGGAAGCTTCCTTTGTGAACTGCAGTCAGCTGGCTATTCAGTGTGCTTAATATTAGTTATGTTCAGTAGTCCCTCTTTTGTAGCAGCAGATATTCTCCACAGGTTATGAGCCAAATCTTTCAACACTATTTTTTTTCCCAATTTTCAGATGTGTTTGAACACTACATTCATGCAGTGGCTCCATAAAACCTTTGCCACTTAGGCTTACTTATTGAAAAAAAAAAAAAAAAGTGGTAAAGAATGAGGATAGGTTACTAGTAAACATCTGAACTTCCTGACTAAGTGCGCGTGCTGTAACTGAATCCTTTTCATACAGCTGGCTATGAAGAAATACTTCTGGAAATGTACACAGGAAAAGGAAATACAGGAAAAGGAATAGAACGTATCTTCAGAGTGTTAGAAAGAAATGTTTAGAAAAGGACTTCCAGCTTCTTAGCAATAAGGGTAAGTAAAAGAGCTAACGGTGGAAGTAATAAACGCACACCCATGTGGATTCTACTTCGGCTATCTTTCTGGAAGATATACCTTTGGGAAAAATCTCACACTACAGGAGATTAGATGAGACTGTCATTGTGTCCTTTCTGCCCTTTAAGTCTCTGATAACAGCTTTAGCAGCTAAAAAAGGCTCTGTGACTGTGAGTGAGAACAATAGATGTGGCTAATGGGCCCACAGCTGACTAAAGTCTTGTTCTCCTGGAGCAGGCTGTTTGCCTCCACTGCACAGCCGCACCGATGAAAGACACAGAAATCCTCTGCAGCTTCTGAACTCCTCAGAACAAAGCGCATTTAGCATTTTGTGCTGTGGCCCCACCTGGGTTTCAGCTATAAAATGTCATACAGAATGCAAGGTCTGAAAATGTGAAGGCATGAATCTCTCAAAGGCTGATAGAGCTGTCAATAGAACCTACAGTACAAACTCAGATGTAATATTTGGCATTTACCTAAATCATTTCAGGATATGACATTAACATGTACGCCTGTGTGTGAATTTGAGCCTGGCCACTGAAAAAAGAAATAAAATGCAAAAATCTGACAGCCCTTTGAATTCCAGACGTTCTTTAATTAAATTTTTAAAAAGCAAGAAGTACAAGGTAAGACTGGAGCTGTTCTGCTCAAATAGCTGTTTTTAATAATACAGTTGGGTATCTTTTTTACACACCTTTACAAGGTGGTGTGTTAGGCTTTTCAGAACCAGCTGGAAAACTAAGATTAAGCCTGAAACACTTCAGGATTAGAAAATACCTTACTGGAACTGGTAATTCTGCCCTTTAAAAGCAGAACAACCTAGTGGTCTTTTCCAATGGAAAGGAAATGACTTCCAAACAATTTCCTGTATTTTGGCTGCTTTTTGAAAACACACAACACAAATAAAGGTCAGGGAATGATTCCTTGGGTTCATGCCAAATTACAAGGTCATTTAAATTGATGCTGTATACTGTTGCACGCTTAAAATTATTTACACTAGTTTTATAATTTCTTCAATCAGTTCTTTAACACTAACACAGTGGATAACAATTTACTCCAGAAAATCAACATCTTTCCTTCATTTCCTTTTTGTGGAGAGAATGTTAGCAAATATCAACGTAGCTGCAGTGAGTTTTCAGAGGATGTTCCATTTACAATGCAAGCAGCTTGATCCTTTTTATTTTGAACACTGTATTTGTTCTTGTTAATTCTCTTCCCTTTCATTTTTCCCTTTTGAGTTCTGCCCACACTGCTTTGTAACTAGGTTTCCAGACTTCTGAGGCCTGAGCATTTAGTAGTTCACATTTGGGAGCTGGTGAATGGCCCATTTTGCTGCCTGAGGTACATAATGCCTGTAGCAGTATGGGTAATTATGATTGATCAGAATTAGCTAGTTTATGAGACTCAGCAAATGTCAATCAAAATTGCTTTGGTCACTTTAATATCAGTTAAGACCGTAGATAGATAGATGGAAATAATTTTATAATCATTAACTTTGCATGGTAGACACAAGGGGAATGACTTGAGGAGATAGCCCGAGAAATTAAATGTGGAACTTTTCTGCTTTTACTATGTTTTCTAATTGTCTCACTGCATGCCATCTGTTCCTCTTCCTGCCTCCAGGCAAAAGGGCATTACAGCAGAGCCAGGAGTAGGAAAGGGTAGAAATAGAATTCTATACGTACACAAAATAGCAAGAAAAGCAATTGTAAATGTCAGCAATCAAACACATATCTATTTGGAGTTGTAAATTAGCACAAATAGAGATCTATTTCTCTCAGCCTCAAATCCTTTCGCTTCTGGGTAAAACACACAAGAATAATATGTCAGTCCCAAGCTCAGATTCCAACAGCTGCAAGGAAGTTCTAGTGCCACAAAGTCAATGGTAGATCTTCCATTGATTTCAAAAGAGTCAAGAGATTACTCTTGAGTTTATTCTTGTCTGCTGAACAGTTCTCACAAGACCTTAAACTGATCATCCAAGTTCAGTGAAACTTCCTATCATCATAAAAAATGTGCTTGTAAAGCTTTCTGACCCTGAGTGTTTATTGGTATTTCTGCTTGGTAAGTGTTTTTCAATGCCTGAGGTCCTTCCATTGACGCTACAAAGTCTCCTTCCTGAAAAGTCTCTCGTTCCCAGGTGCTTTGGTCATGGGAGCTTCTCTTGTATTCCTCCTTGCTTCCATTGCTGCTGCCCTCTTTCCTATTCTTCCAGAGACTAGGAAAAATCAGGAACCCTCATCTCAAGTGTTTATTTTATAGTGAAATACTGTATCTATATGCCATTCCTGATATTGATCTGCCTCTGCCCATGCTCCTGCAGCTCAGAGGTGCTGCAGCTGACTACTGTAATAACTTGTTGATTTATTTTTAATAATATTATGTTTGCATATCTGCAGCTGGTTGAAAGTAGAAGCTTGCTGGGGACAGAGAGATCTTCATGCTAGCAATGACCACAAGTCTCAGACCATAGTGGAGCAAGGCAAAAGTTCAGGAAGAAAAAGCAAGAGGTGCTAAAGTAATTTGGTTGGTTTTGGTGAGCAGCAGTGGCTCTCATCTATTAAAAAATATTCCCTAGTATTCCAGGGCTTATGCTTTTCTCCCACTGTTTCACCTGAGAACTGTCATGGTGATATTCTCTTATACAGATCATGTTGCCTTGATTTAACTGCACTTAAAAGAAAAACAAGGCATTGTAAAAACAGTCTTGGTCCATGAAGGTATGGTGAGTAATTGTCCTCCATTTTCTTGATAGGGTTGGATGCTGATCTATGGCTCCCATGGCTATTGAGCCATCTCTAAAGCACCAAGAGGATAATGTGAGCTTGGCTGAAGGGTATTACTCAAGAGACTCACTTCACCTGTGTGCTTTTCTCATCTTTAGTAAGAATCTGAGAGGAAAACCTGGTAGTTCCTCCAAGGTCAGGAGTAAGTATTGCTGTACATTGATCTCAAACATGGTTGGCACTATAGACCCAAAATGGTTTTTATAATTTCAGTTTTTTTCCATTAAGGAAAAACTAAGGTGATTCTTACTTAACTTGGGAATGTTTCGATTCTTGCTCAGCTGAGTTAAGTATTCAGAACAACTTTAACAGTCAGAGAATAAATGTAGCCAAAAGTTAATTCTTGGCAAGAAATTACTTCTGTTGAGTAACATTACACCTGCAACAAACATACATATTTCAACTTGTTGAAATAAGGCTGTATAAAATTGAAGTAAAGTGGTAGATTCCCAAATATTGTAACAAATACTTCACATGTTCTTAACACTGAAAGCATACCTTGCTAACATTCATTTTTAATTTGACAACTTAGGCCCTGGCACAGTATGATTTTTAAACAGAAATTCACCAGGTTTCAAGGAACTTCTTGTCATATCATGACAATATCCTATCCCTAAGTCATATTCTTCACTTTCTTCCCCACTTCTAAACCAATTGTGAACTTTGATGAAATAGTTATTGTTACTAACTTTCCTAGCAGGATAATTACAAATCTCACTATGCAAATACAAGAGTCTTCTTTAGAAGAAATGAGATTTCATTTCTGTTAGCTATTGAGGAAAAAAAAATGCTTCAAATATGTAAAAATAAGTTATTGTTTGCTTCAATAGATATGGAATGATACATGCACACACATATATACATACACATATCCAAAAATATATGTGTATATGTATATATTCTCCTTTATATTTCTTTTTAGGCACAACATTAAGAGCCTAGTGAACATGTAGCAGAAAAAAATCCATGACTGGGAGGATGTATTTTTATGAGCAGTTTGTGTAATTCACTTAATGGCCCAATAGAAAGTGCCACAAATCTTACGTCTAGATAAGCTGATGGGCCCTGGAGGTTCACATTATCTGAGTGAAGCTCAACCTTAAAATAAACAACCTAAGCTTTTTCTTTTCTCCTCATGTTGCCTAATTTCTCCATGGGCCACTCAGTTCCTTTCATTCCCCCAGAGGCCCCCAGAGCTCTCCCTATGCCACTACCAGGTCTGGGAAGCTGGCAGGGAGTTACTACATCCTCGTACATTCACAAAAGACTCAGAGTTTCCATGCTTCAAATGTCAGTGAGAAAAACTGTTTGGTTTTACCACTGTGTTTTTCCCCTGGAGATTTACAGAGAGAGTACCAAAATGTAAAAAGTAAAAGCACTACACGGTACAAGCTGATGTGAATACCATGGGAGGAACTGCTAGGGTGGTGCTGATATTTAAATTTTGAGATTGTCTGGATCTAGAGAATGGTAGCAGTTTGCAACTCACTCTGACTGGTGACATAGAGATAACAAAAGAAAACAGTCACACAAGTGGTTTCTAAGGGTTTGCCACCACTGGGAGTTACCTCATAGCCTAAAGATATATAAGCCATCAATGTGATCCTAGGATGGTTCCAAACAATGACACTGGGTTTTGGCATTGCAGAGCCTTGTAGTCCTAAGGTCATGTTAACTCTGCTATTTGGGCTATCTTTAAAGAATCTCTACTGTGAGGTAGACTATAGATACTATGAACTACTATGAAGGTACACTATAACTTCCTAAGCAGATCTGTGCCCTCCAAGAGTTTTTGAAGTCTTTTTGAGTGTATGGTTTTGTTTACCTTCCTTCTTTAGGGTGTGTGTAACAGCCATAGTTCACCAATCAGTTCTCCTTAACTCACTGCCTTTATTTCTATCCTACTTCATTAGATTACCTGTGCAAAACTCACCCAGTCTTCTAAACATCCTCTTTTAACCCTTGAGTCTTTTGAGCTGTGAACTCAAGTTTTTTTAGAATTTAGACTGCCCAGAGGCAAATATTAATTCAAATTAATGATCTTCCTCATAATATTTCTTTTTTTCCCCCACCTTCTGCTTACCCCACTGGATGACCTTTCTATTTTAACAGAAGCCCAGGCTTCACAGATACATGATTCCAGAACTGGAAACTCTGAAGTGCTATCCCAGTTGCTTTAATTCATTAGCATTGCACAATAAAGTAGCTGAAAGTGACTACATCTCTGTATTCTAGGAATGTTGACACAGCAGCTTTCTAAATATGCCATGTTGGTATGGCATTTAATGATGTAATTTCAAAACTGATGAGTCAGAGAACAATAACATTGTGGGAATTTTTCCTTGTTTCTTACACTTAAGAAAGAATTATTTGATTTTCCATTCTGGTCTCTTTTCTGCTTTCCACTGGCAGAATCTGACCCAGTGATCCACAAATCAAGCTGCAAATTGCTGCTGAATGTAAGTTGAAGAGCCCAAGGACAGGACTCATTTCATCTAGCTGTATACATCTACAGTATAGACATATGTGTCTGAGCTATTCTCCTAAACTCCCTTTTCAATTAGTGAAGTTCTCTTCACTTAGAAGTGCCTTCATAGGCACTTTTCAGACTTGATTGATCTGGTTTATTTTAGACATCTACCTTCAGGTGAGATTAATCATGTCATGGACACCACCAACTATTTTGATTAGATTGTCATAGATTAGACAGGAAATCCACAGTGACTAACTCAGATTAAAGATCTCCATTTAGTCAGATGATTCAATGAGGGAGGGGAGGGGAGGGGAGGGGAGGGGAGGGGAGGAGAGGAGAGGAGAGGAGAGGAGAGGGAAAAGAAAAAAAGGAAAAGAAAAAAAGGAAAAGAAAAAAGGAAAAGAAAAAAGGAAAAGAAAAAAAGGAAAAGAAAAAAGGAAAAGAAAAAAAGGAAAAGAAAAAGGAAAAGAAAAAAGGAAAAGAAAAAAAGGAAAAGAAAAAAAGGAGAAAGAAGAAAGAGGAAAGAAAAAATTATATGGTTAGGGTTCATATATTTGACCTACTGACTTTGCCTGAATAAAGGACATTTCCTTTATTTCCTTTCTATTTGTTCCTTACACCACATTAAACATGAACTATCGTGATTCAAGCAAAACGCTAACTGTACCAGTGCAAGTAGATAAAATAACAAAAGATTTCACACTCTAAGCCCAGTTTAGCATAAGAATACCTTAAAATGGCTAGTTACACTTCTCAGCCTGAAAGACCTGAGTGTATATATGTATATGCATATACTGGCTATTGTAGAGAGAGTTAAGAAGAGTAAGGACAGGATCAGGAACTGTCATCTGGATAGTAACACTGAAAGTACCTAACACAACTCTAAGGAGATGTGTTTCTAACTGAATTTTCCCAGTTTTCTAGATGGTGTTCTGCCTAGCATAGTATTTCCTAGGCAGAAGCCCAAATGTCCAGTTTGGTCAGTCTTACAACACTTCTCTGAATGTTTGGCTATAAAACTGGCTGTAATACAGCTTCAAACACTGTCATGATTTTTATTGACCTAAAATACAGCACATAACTCCTTGGATTTTTAAGACATATTTTAACTTATTTTGTTGCTGACCTAGACTTTTAATAAGTCAGTATAAATGCCCATTTTCAGTTTCTGCAAGTACAATTGCTGTGATTTCATATAGAGTCATGGTATCTTTAAGTCTTATAAATGCACAGATTTATGGAAATCAGGTCCATTGTAAGTGAAATGAAAATAGTGCTTGCTCCTGTGCTAGATGCAGCCCATGGGAATTAAAAAAAAATTTCAAGCTCATTGTGACCTGCCTGTAAAAGCCTATCTTGATGTATTAAATAGGAGGGTGGGATCAGGTTCCCCAAATTGTCTCAGTTAGCCTTCTGGTTTAAACTGATAACAATGACTAAATCTTATAACAGCAGATTTATATATTTATGGGCCAAATCCTGATAATTTTACTTGATTTATTTCTGTTCAGGTGAAACCCTCTGGAAATTATTGTGAATTTGGCTAGATGATGACTGGACTAGGTGGAGCAAGTGGCTGAACCAACATCTTTCAAGAATTTAGTTGTGTTGTTTGGTTGGTTTTTGCATATGTAGAAGAAGATATCAACACACTCTTTTCCTTCACGTACTGCTTGGTTTTTGCTGTGCTGTTATGAAAGTCAATGTCACATAAACAACTCTTGCCCCTCCAGTGCAGAACAAGTAACTATTTGTCATAAATGAAACAAACAATAGCTCTTTAAAGTGCTCAGGTTGCTTCTCATTTAGAAATATGTGAGGGGATACCACAGCAGAGTATGTGTCTTCTCTTCCTCCTAATCATGCCAAGTTCGCTTTCAAGTACCATGCATTATTCCTCAGAAAGATATTATCGTACATTTTAAACAGTTCCATTAGTGTCAGAATGAATTACTATGCAATGCTGAGATTTCCACCATCGGATGCCCGTGCTCAAAACTGTGAAAAAGTGATGAAGCCATTACACTTCCTCATCCCAATCCCCTTTGCTTTCACCACCTCTTATTTTCAGTTCTTTTTTGGTCATTGTTACATCCTGATTTCTCAGAACGATGACTCAGGTTTGCTAATTCCCAGGTCAGCATTAAGGTGAAACGACAGCAGGGATCCTTTAACTCACAAAACTCAATTTTTATTTGCTCACAACAAGAACTGCCATACTCACCACCAAAATTGGTATGCTCACAACAAAAATTGGCATGAAACTGTGTCAGTAAACTGTGTAACATGTGCTAACCATACATCACCAAACATATACTACAGGCCTTACTTATTCGGGAGTCAGTTCAGGGAAGACAATCAGGAGAGCCCTCCCGCTGAGTCATGAGGTTCAGAGCAGACCCCCTTGCTTTCTAGACTCCTTCTCAGAGAGGAGCCTGGGGGCGGCTGGATCCTCTCCCAGTCCCAGTCTTGGTCAACAGTTTATGTCTAAAGGGATGAGGTGTAGGGGTTACGGGAAAGGGGGG
>JAVJGG010000074.1:50998125-51017837 GCA_035590195.1 Aviceda cuculoides
AATTCTCATTACCCTGCTCTGGTTGATTTGTAATAAATCAAGTTCATTTTCCCAAGTTCAGTCTGTTTTGCCCGTGATGGTAATTGGTGAGTGATCTCTCCTGATCTTATCTCGACCCACAAGCCCTTCGTTATATTTTCTCTCCCCTGTCCAGCTGAGGAGGAGGGAGTGATAGAACAGCTTTAGTGGGCACCTGACGTCCAGCCAGGGTTAACCTACCACACCCAATTAACAGGAAATCACTGGACAGACTAAGATATTGTTGAATTTATCTTCTAATGTATGCCTGTCAAAGTTTTATGTAGATTTTATACATATATCAGTACTTTGGAGAATGAAACAGGAAGAAAGGGACACAATGTTATTGTCAGTCAATATTCGATTAAAAAGAATCTGTACTGAAGCTTTTCTAACTGTAGAATCTCTATCTTATTTTGTACAGTACAATTTTTACGAGGTATCCCTGTGAAATTCAAGATAAGCATATGCATATATATGTTGCTTCTGTGACATATGAACTAGAGTTGGCAGAATTTGTTCAGTAAACACCTGAGATAATTAGGAAATATTGATAAATTTTATCATACAATATTTAGTGAACTGGGTGATGTTCATTAAAGCCATTAAAGATTATGTTGAGAATGGGTAAATACTGAAAGGTTGAAGTCTGAAGCAAATGTGCTTTCAAAAAAAGGTAATGGGAAGTGACAAAACTACAGATTTGTCATTCCAAACTCAGGACCAAGAAAATATGGGGGGAAATTGAAAAAAAAATCTTGTGGTAAATGCTTGAAACAACAGATGTACAGTGACATATACAGATTTGCTTTCAAAACCATGCAAGTTTCTCAAAGTGTAGTAGGCCTTTTTCAAAAACAAATAGGAGAAATAGTTGGTAACAAATGTCTTGAATTTAGTAAGGGGTTTTTGACCCTATCTTCCTTGGTATTTTCTCATACAGCTTGAGAATGCTTGGTCTGTTTATGTATATTCTTGCATTTTTGACAACATGTCTGGAAAATCATAACCATGTCAAAATTAAAAGATACACTGCATGGGTTACCTGTCCTGGATGTGTACTTACTCAGTATTTTATGAATGGTGTGTGTGGTGTAACAGCAAAGATATGCTTGTTTAATTCTGTGCTGGGTTGACCTTGGCTGGACACCAGGTGCCCACCAAGCCACTCTGTCACTCCCCCTCTTAATCTGGACAGGGAGATAAATATGATGAAGGGCTTATGGTCTAAGGACAAGGTGGTGTCACTCACCAATTACTGTCAGTGGCAAAACAGACTCGACTCAGGCAAATTAATTTATTTTATTGCCAATTGTACTGGGTCTGGCTGAGATGGAGTTAATTCTCCCCATAGCAGCCCTTGTAGTGCTGTGCTCTGCATCTGTAGCTAGAAAGGTGTTGATAACACACCAGTGTTGTGGTTACCGCTGAGCATGCTGGCACAGCATCAAGGCTGTCTCTCCAACACTTCTGCCCCCCTCAGTGGCAGGCTGGGGCTGGGCAAGATCTTGGGAGGGGACATAACCAGGACATCTGACCTAAACTAACCAAACAGATATTCCATATCATATCACATCAGCTTAGATATAAAAGCTAAGTAAAGGGAGATGGAAGGGGGGCATTTTTGTCGTCTGGAGCAACCATTATGCGTACCAAAGCCCTGCTTCCCAGGAAATGGCTAGACATCACCTGCTGATGGGAAATAGAGAATAACATCATTTGTTTTTCTTTGCTTTTGTGCTCGACCTTTACTTTCACTTTATTAAACTGTCCTCATCTTGACCCACTAGCCTTTTGTTATATTTTCTCCCCCCCTGTCCAGCTGAGGAAGGGAGTGATAGAGTAGCTTTGGTGGGCACCTGCCACCTAGCCATGGTCAACTCATGACACCAATCAAAATCAGGAGTAGGATAATGACAAATGAAAACAAATCTTAAAACACCTTTCCCCCCACACCTCCCCACAGGCTCAGCTTCACTCACAATTTCCACTATCTCCTCCCCCCAGCAGCACAGTGGGACAGGGAATGGGCACTGAAGTCAGTTCACCACACATTGTCTCTGCAGCTGCTTCCTCACACGCTTCCCCTGCTCCAGTAAGGGGGTGCCTCCCATAGGAGAAAGTCCTCAATGAACTTCTCCAACATGAATCCTTTCCATGGGCTTCAGTTCTTCACAAACTGCTCCAGCATGGGTCCCTTCCATGGGGTGCAGTCCTTCAGACAAAGACTGCTCCAGTGTGGGTCTCCCACGGAGTCACAAGTCCTGCCAGAAAACTTGCTCCAGTGTGGGTTCTCCACAGGGTCGCAGCCTCCTTTGGGTGCATCCACCTGCTCCAGCGTGGGGTCCTCCATGGGCTGCAGGTGGATATCTGCTCCACCGTGGACTTCCATGGACTGCAGGAGGACATCCTGCCATCTCACCATGGGCTGCAGGTGGGTATCTGCTCTACCATGGACCTTCATGGGCTGCAGGGGGACAGCCTGCCTCACCATGGTCTTCACCATGGGCTGCAGGGGAATCTCTGCTCTGGCGCCTGGACCACCTCCGTCTTCTCCTTCTTCACTCACCTTGGTGTCTGGAGAGTTGTTTCTCTCACATTTTCTCACTCATGTCTCCTGGCTGCAGTTGCTGTTATGCAGCAATTTTTTTCCCCTTCTTAAATATGTTATCACAGAGGCACTACCACCATCGCTGATGGGCTCGGCCTTGGCCAGCAGCAGGTCCATCTTGGAGGTGGCTGTCATTGGCTGTATCGGACATTGTGGAAGCTTCTAGCAGCTTCTCACAGAAGCCACACCTGTAGCCCTCCTGTTACCAAAACTTTGCCATGCAAACCCAATACAAATTCACAGATAACAGTACAGATAGACCAAAGAATGGAATTTAAACATAAAGTCATCCTGAAAAATCAGAGAACTAGTCTGGAAAAGCAGAATCCAGTTCATGAAGCTATCCATAATGTATTTATTGAAAGTGACTTCATGAATTGCACAGTCTTAATGATTCATTAAGTTAACTACCTGGCACACACTTAGGCACATCTGCAATAACTGATTAGATAGTAGGGAGAAAACGATTTAAGAACAACAGTGGATCAGAAGTTGTATACAAGTAAGCAATGCCAAAGTGCTTCAGCAAAAGCATATATTACCCTGAGATGCTTTAGCAAGAACATAGGTTGTTATGTAAAGAATTACCTCCAGTGTACTCAGCAAAGCCTCTGCTGGCACTTTGCTACTCTGTGCTTGAAAGGTGTTGAGAACTACATGACATAACTGCAGAATAAAGCAGCTAGACATAGAAGCTCTATAGAAAACATGCAGGAAAAGAATAAATTAACCATGTTGGTATAGCTCTGAATAAAGTGAGGAAGGATCCTGTATCTACAACAGTGAATTATTAGGATAAGTTGTCCTGGGAGGTTGTGATGCCTCTGGCACTAGGTATCTTTAAAAACAGGCTGGACAAATGTCTATTAGGAATGACATGGATCTAGGTTCATTCAGGTAGGTTAAGTAGATGAAAAACATGATCTTCCCAAGATCCTCTCCCATACTTGATTCTTTGATATCACAGTGCCTTCTCGTGAGAGACTGATTCATCTCGAGCCATTTGTCTCAAAGATTGCTTGCTGTGAGAGACTGAACTGTGAACTATTTATCTTGAGCCATTTGTCTCGAGGATGGCTTGTTTTAGCAGGATACTCCTCTGGCAGATAAGGTCGATTACCAGGCCATTGAGGCATCTGAGGGAGGAGAGGGTCTGAAGCCCCGAAGCATGCAGGAATACACAGAGACTACCATTGTCATAGAAATTGTAGTCCTTAAGATAACTTACTGGTTTGTTGATCACCCAAAGGTCTTGTGACAGATGAAACCTGCAGCACATGAATAGCGTATGTGCATGTATTGGACTGTGCCCTATAAAAAACTGTGGAGACAAGCCGTGGGGGGAAACCACCGCCAAAGTTTTGAAGACTGAGGACCAACGGGACTCCGCTGGATCCATGGTGGTGTCTATTCCTGTAACTGTCTCCTGACTGCTTGCTTGATTTCTGCCTTTTTTTTCCCATTCTATCCTATTGCTATTATTTTCTACTTCTCGTACTTTTGATAATAAAATCTGTTTTGAGTATACAGCATTTGACCTCATTTTGCATCTTAATCTCGCTCTTTGGATCATATCGAAACCTTCCCCAATATTGGATTGGGACACTTCTGCATATCTTCTGAGAGCAGGAGTGAAGCTTTGTTGTCATGACTATCAGAAGGCAAAAGCTGAAAAGTCATGTAGCCAGAGTTAAATGCTAATAATCCAATTACTTTTCACTGTCTGTGCTGCTTAGTAAATTACATATGCATCCACTATTAAAATATTATATAGTGCTAGAACAAAAAAAAATTGCAATCAGTGGCAACTAAATATTCCTAGCATGTGGGTATGGATGATTCATGCTTCTTGTAAAAGTTTGTTTCCCAGTTCGGATCAGCTACAGGTAACCTGGGTAATTTCATTGAGGTCTTTTCACACAAGTAATACATAACTTGTGATAAACATAACTTCATAATAAAATGAAATGCTCAAGTGCCATTTAGAATGAACATCTTAAATTCTGAAAAATCAAAATGTATTCAGGGGCAACTTGTGAACAGAATTTTTAAAAGACTGGAAATTCTTGAGACTGAATTTCATCTACAAATGAGAAGTCCTTTTTCCTAAATTCCATTTGCAAGCACAGACCTCATCACAAAACATACTCTTTTGATTATGATAATGAGAAGTAGCTGTGAGCCAGATCTTGAAATCTCTTCTGCAGTCAATACAGCATCTGATTGAGTATAATTGGTAAAAGATTCAAGATAATTGCAAGGTATGAAGGAGAAGCAGAATCAACTACCACATGTACATTTTCAGAAAAAAACAGAATATTAACCTGGATATCACAGAAGTTCAAAGAGGGTTTAAAATTATGCTTCTGCTAGAATGCTTGTTAGATATTCTGAGAATGTGAGCCAAGCGCCAATCAGAAATTCATTCCAACCGGCACCTTGTTCAGATTATCAGATCAAACTGAAGTTATATCAAAATTCAACATGCTTAGCAGTTGCATTAACACAATTATTAGAATGTGTTATTTAAAAATGGTCTAATTCATTTCAGAGTGTTATAAAATCATAGGCAGCGATTGCCAGAGTTGTTAAATTTATGACTGTGATTAACTATTTTAAAGTAGATCAAAGATTAATAGCAAAGCTCATTAGAAGGCTGGATTCAGCCATGAAGATTGTACCTACATAATGGTAACAGTTAGCAATGGCATAGGGCATCAGGTCTATCAGCTGTGATGAGGCAGCACTTTTTATGAACAGCATTAGTACTCAGATAGTTTGCATGGGAAACGGGAGAAATCACTGGACATGCTCAAAGCCTTGTAAAGATAACCTCATTGCATCAAAATCAGATAATCTAATCTGCAGTTTCAGTTCCACTCTGGATCTCTCATGTTCCCACAAAACGTGCAGAATAAATACAAGTGAAATGCATATGCTTATAGTTCAGTATGCACAGCCCTATAGATGTACCTTCCTTGTTTAAATTATACAGCTCAATGGTTTGGAAAGCATTTCAGCAGACTTAATGTTGTACATTAGCCAGTGAGGTTTCACGCCTAAAAAGGAAGGACATGCACTATCTCATTTTTTTTCAAGGATGATGCTATTGCCACTTTTGTTACCACAGAAGAAAGTACCTATTTCCTTTGGGTATTTTTATAAAGAAGCAAATAAACAGAAATTGTCCTTATGACTAAGATGGGAATAGTCTTTGCCATCATTTACAGCAGATGAATACATTGCAATGAATTATAATGAAATTATTAAGTACTGTCTTCTAATTTATTTCTGATGAACAGATTAAAAGCCAAGAAACAGAAACAACTAACCAGCCTTCTTCTCCCTCTCTTCCCAACGAGCCCTGGAGCGTTTTGCCTCAATAACCTCTGCACATATACACAAGCATGCTTGCACACCCGTTCCCACACAGGCATCAAATGCATGGCCAAGCTGTTTCCTGAGATAAGCACTTATAAATCAGAGTTAGAGCTGTTTAAAGACATTTTGGCTCACAAGATTGAAAACACTGAAGTACACAGCTTACAATGAATGGATTTCGTTTCAATTTTCAGGTTTGCCTACAGGTACTTTGTGGAATCCCAGGAAACTGCTGTAATGAGAGCTGAAAAAAATACATTTCAGATCATTCTTTTCACCTCTTTATTACTTTTGAAAATAAGTAAGAAAATCCATTTCATTCCCATCCCTGAAAAATATTTATTTTGAATCAGAGTTTTTCAATTTTGGTGCAGAAGAAAGAGAACGTTGGATCTTGTGGTTAAAACAGGCACAAGGTACCATTTTTTTATGTCCCAGTGCATGTTACATGGAACCTACCTGCTTCTCTGGAAGGGCATAGATCTTCTGTAGGCCCTGTCATACATCTGCTCATGCAGGCGTCTGCACAGTCCACTTTTAAAAGTTTAAAACTATTCTAGTGTTAATTCACAGAGAGGACAAGAACACCTACCATGCTGAAAAGATTCTCTTTACAGTTAACAGTTCCTGTTCAGTTGCCCATCCAAAAGTGGTGGTGACTTCTCCAGAAATTCTGGGAAGAACAAAGAATCAGAGGAGCTCATTATTTTTTGAATAGCCTTTTTTGAACTCTCCAGCTTCCCAGTGATAGTTGAGGCACCATCTTGCTAAACGCTGTACAAATCGCTGTCGTCCTAAATCTACTCTCCTAACAATCTGACTTTTTTGATAGTACGTTGTTCCTAAACATGACCACAGATACTCGCAAAGATTTAATTCATTTAGAAAAGTCTGTATGAAACAGTGAGATGTAATTAAAAACCCTTAAAAACTATCCCTTAGTAAATATCTAGTATTATATAACTAGGCCATAGGAGGATCAGGAAGACAACCTATGGAGCATGACATTTTATTTTAGCTTTTTTATTCAAGATATCTGTTTATTTTTCTGACAGTTAGCTCAGTAGCCTGAACTGTCAATTGTCTCACTATAATGAGAATAGAGTATGGTATTTTCACACATGGATGTGAAATATTAAAACACCCTTGTTAAGCACAAAAAGGTGCTATAAGACTTGAAAGAGCAGGATAGTACATTCAAACACACATTATACACATCTTACATTATTCACAAAAAAATATGTAACTGCAATTCCACAGCAGTATATAATTAAATTAACGTATGTTGCAAAAATTTGGAAGAGTTGAAGTGACACTGAAATCATTAGCTACCAGTTCCAGGTTTTAAAACTTTTTTTAAAAATGATAACTCAAGACACCTTCCTGTTTATAAAACAATAATAGACCATAGGCCTGATATATTTGGAGGCTAAAATCTACGGAAGGTGTTTGTTCAGATAAGGATATGGCTATGAACAAGTTAAAAAAAAATGTTTCCCTCAGGTTTCCCTCATTATACCGAAGTACTTAATTAAATATATAAATTTCAAGTAAAAAAAGAAGATTAATGTTCAAAAAAACAAAAGTGCTTGCAAAATTGCTCAAAGGGAATAAAAGGGTTTAAAAACTGCTTCTGAGTGCCATTATCTGGCTTTCTATTCTAATTTCTGTCCTCAGTGCTTTCTTCCCTTTTTTCCCAGTCCTCCCTTCCTCTATCTTCCTCCACCAAACTGAGGTACCAAGATGAGTTTCCACAAATAGCCAGATAGCCTCCTTCCTGACAAGAGAGTGATTTAAAAGGATAAATGTCTACACTTATGCGTGCTTATTGTTCTGGGAACATAAGATTTACCAATGTATAGGAATGACTGGAAAGACTGAGTGAATAATAACACAATGGCAAATACTAGTCTTCTTTTGTTGTATACATTTAAAAACAGATGACTTTTCCATTATTTCATAGCTGTATCTGAACTTATTCTTGTCACCCCTTGTCTTTAATGTTTGTCCAGAATTTTTTCTATTTTCATCAGAAAAGAAAGAAGCAGAAGCCACATGTTTGTTGCTGGCAAACACTTCTGTCACTTACACCTCAAGTGTAAGAACCAGCCAGGCCAGATGGCATGGTTTTTAAAGGTGCTGAGCTTGGAAGTAGTTTCCATTGACTTCAAAGGGACCTCCAGATATTTAGTGTACTTCACACATTTATGTTAAGAGCTACACTAATTACTTGAATATGGACATTTGCATATTCACAGTGTAGTCAATAAGCCTGTGCAGCAATTACACAAGTTCCTCTCCTCTGGATGGCTAAAAATGTTTGTAAGACAATCAGAGTACACGGATATACACATTGTAAAACAATAACCTTGGTGTTTATGTAACAGCCAGAGTACAGGGAAATACATAACAGGGAAAAAATGTGCAGTTATATACCATTATGCTAACTGTAAAGCAATCTGGAGAATACAATTCCATTTCAGTATAACATCCAGTGAGCATTTAGTTTCATCATAGCCTATAAAGTATATTTTTTCCACCCCAAATTATATGAATTTTGGCAGAAAAAGAGGCATTAACTTCCACCTCAAGCTGTCAGAATTTGTTTTTTAAAAAATCAAATCATTTCCTTCTATGATAAGTCACAAGGGACAAATTTGGAAACATACAAGGCCAAGTCTGAGTTAACTTACACCCTTTTCAACCCCATTAACTTTAGCGGTATTGGCCAGGATTGTGAGATAACTTGGAATTTGGCCCATGGAAAGAACTCTTGTTTCCAACATGTTTTTCTTTTTCGACTATGTATGTTACAGCTTTTTTAAACCAAATTTCTTTATATGAGAAATATTTGAAAGATACAATTTAATTAAGGACATAAAACAGAAATGACCCAATTCATTTCATTTAGATCTTGGGATTCAAGATAATATGCGTATCTGTAAACATGAGGCCACATTCTCTTTCAAAAATGGCTGTATTAAATTACACTACGTTAACAAGAGGCTGTCACAAGCAGGAATATTCTCAGACCCATAAGCAGTCTTTCTCAGATATGTCTCATTGAGACACTTTCAAATACAAAAGAAGGTTTTCTTTTTGTGGGAAGCACATGCAGTGAGTCCAGCTCCTAATAATTCAGCCCAGCAGCATGGTGGAAAGCACATATCCAAATTCTCATGAACATCCCCAGACTAAGATGCATGAGCTAACAGTGCCTGCCTGTCCATGCTATTCACTTTTGCTGTTCCCATAGGATTCCCCAGGAACCACACATGCCATTTAAACACCATGACTTCTGTCTTGTCCTTCAGTTTCTTTGCTGTGCCCTGGAGCTGAGGAACCAACAGCCTGAGGCAGAAAGTGTTTTTCCCAGTGGAATGAGACTTGACAAACTGTATTCTGGATTGGTTTTGTCCACTACTTATGTTATTGTATAGAACATTTAAAAAAAAAAAAAAAAAAAAAGGTTGGGGAGATTTTATGATTGTCTCCTACATCTCAAGAGTGTTTCAAGAACCTCTTTCTGTTTGCACTAACATATGAATTTCTCTACAAAGTAACCCTACATCAACCTGACCTGAAATTCCAGAACTTATCTGGTCTTTCAATTTCTCTTCTCCAGAAGTTAACTAAGCTACAGACATAAATTGATAAAATAGTCCTTTGCAAACCACAGAGAACAAGGTCTAACAAGATTTGCGCAGCCATTTGCTTTTCAATTTATTAGCAACCTAAGAGACCTGTAAACCTACTACTGCCTGTTCTTAACATTTGCACAAAGGGACTTTCTTGATCTGTTGTGGCGGTGACAGCTTACAGTTTCTTCTCCTGTTCCATAGAGTTGGGCCCACTATAAATATAGTAAACAGAGTCACTTCCCCTTTCCCTGAGGACTTCTCTGAGTTTAGAATCCTATTGTGTTCTTTACTTAGCACACTCTTTGGTTTAAATAATCTTTTTACTGCCTCCAGTGCTTTGAAGGTTGTGGTGAGAATTTCATTAATCATACATCCTCTAACAAATACCTACACAAATGACTTTATAATATCATTGAAATTAGCTAACAGCTAGTAGCATAAATAGATCAAATGTGGGATTAACTGAAAATAGATTTGATACCTACATTTTAGGACTGTTTAAGTCATCTTAGTTACTCAGTTCAGAGATTCTTACACATTTGGTTCTTCTGCATATCCAGTATTTCCTATGGAAGCTTTCCACAGATGCCAGATTTTTGTTCATGATTGCATACACCTCAACAAGTATGTGAAGAAAGACATTGCACATTGTACATTATACATTTCAAATTATTTGGACAAATATGCTGTTTCAAGTTTCTAATTTGCAACTGTGTCCTGTAGAAATATTTAATATCATTCAGATCACATGATTTTGAGGAACAGGTATTCAATGCTGCTTCTGGAAGTTACCCAGGTATGAAAAAAAAAATTAAATACCCCAAATCTCTGTCAGTATTTAAAAATATGGCAAGAAGTCTCCTTTTTTAGTTCAAGAGTTATTGGGTTTACAGATACACATCATCGGGAAGATCTTTTCCTAATATTCACTTCTTTTCACTTCATTAAACTATTTGAACATTTTTCAAAGATTATAGAAATTAAAAGAAAGTCTAGACTTTCTCCTACTGTGCTAGGTTTAACCAGCTTAAAAATATTTTTTTCTATTATTAGAAAATCTTGACATATTTTGTTTGGGTTTTTCTTAGATGCCTTACATGAGGAAAGACCAAAGGAAAAAAAAAAAAGTTAGGTGGATGCTAGGCTGAGTGACAGAATTTTACCTGAAAAGAATGAGTATGCTAAAAAGTCAGAAAATTGTGTAGAAAGTAATTTGAATACAATTTTACTTTTAACAGTGGATTAGTAACAAATCTTGCTGGGAAAAGAGATTGTTGCTTTTATTGCCTATAGGCTTGTGCAGGAGACTAAGGGAAAACTTGCCTAAAAAGTTGCTTGAGCAAGAGGCCCAGCGGTGCATTTTCTTCATGTATGATTGTCCTGGTTTTGGCTGGGATAGAGTTCATTTTCTTTCTACCAGCCGGTATAGTGTAATGTTTTGGATTTAGTATGAGAATAACATGGATAACACACTGATGTTTTCAGTTTTTGCTAAGTAGTGTTTATACTAAGTCAAGGATTTTTCAGCTTTTCATGCCCAGACAGGAAGAAGGCTGGAGGGGCACAAGAAGTTGGGAGGGGACACAGCCAGGACAGCTGACCTCAATTGGCCAAAGGAATAGTCCATACCATGTGATATCATGCCTAGGATATAAACTGGGGAGAGTTGGGCTGGGCAGCAGATCACTGCTTGGGAACTAACTGGGCATCCATCAGTGGGTGGTGAGCAATTGCATTGTGCATCACTTGTCTTTTCTTGAGTTTTATTTCTCTCTCTTTTTATATTCCTTTTCATTACAATTATTATTTTATTATTATTATTGTTGTTGTTGTTGTTGTTGTTATATTTTAGTTCAGTTCTTAACTCAACCCATGAGTTTTACTTTTTTTCCAATTGTCCTGCCTATCCCACTGGGACCAGGAAGGAGTGAGCAAGCGGCTGTGTGGTGCTTAGTTGCTGGCTGGGGTTAAACCACATCAATAATACATATCATCATTTTAAAGCATAATGTCAGTAAAAGGAAGTTGGATCTATGCCATAAGGTGGATCTATGCCTTTTCTTGAAAATTTTCAAAATAAAAAAAAGTATTCAAAACAGAAGTGCCACACCAGTGAGGCTCAATAGTAATTTTGCTCCTGCTCAATACTGTGGAAAGGCAATCCATTACATCTCAGATTAGACATCTTGGCTGCAGCAACATGAGATTTCCCAGTGGTCTTCAATTTGTACTCCATCAGGAGTCATCTGTCAGCAAGTTCTTTATGGCAATGAATCAGAGCAACACCCTTCTGCCAATACAAGACATACTGGGTTTGAGATGCAAAAACTTGTCTGGGGTGAGAAAAGCAATTCAGATAAACCAGTTTACAGGAGAAGACAGTCTGGTGTAACAAGCCTACACAAGGTCCCACAGTGCATTTAAACCTCACTTAAATGACATTTTAATACTCATTCCCTGTGCAGCTAGGATGGGAATGTGTCTGTTATGGTTAAAGGCGAAGTGTGGAGAAGCCAAAAATCCACAGAAAGCAAATGAAAATAAACCAGAAGAAAACCAGACTTTGTGAGTCTTCCTTTGCCTGTTCAGTCTTTCTCTCCAGACATTTCTGTACAACCATGAGAGTTCAGGGAACCTGACTCAGGAGAACAATGTTTTAAGCCCACTAAAAAAAGTAAAAAACAGTTTTACGTAAGCACTTAATCATGCAGTAAATGTGCTAAAGAATACAGCAATACAGATAGGACATCCCATATTTTTGTACTACCATAGTATAAAATGTATGAAAGAGATGATTATGTGAATAAAGAATGAAAATTTAAAAAGTAAAAATAATCAGATAATTTTTCAAAAATAAAAGTATGGATTACTCTAAATGAACACCAGGAGACAAATTACTTACTGGGACAAAATTTCGCATAAGATATCTAAGTTCCACAAGCTAGTTTCAAGAATATTTTGAGTACCTGCAGGTGAGAAACTCTGTGAATATAAAATAAAGGGCAAGATACACAGCCAGGATGCCATACCCATCTTTTATTATCTTAATGAGTATTATAAGATATCTCAAGTTACGTAAGGTAACTACATATGACCTGCAAAAGGTGTCCAAAGAGACTGTGGAATTTCCTCAGAGGTATTTGATAGTACACGTTTCTGAGCAATCTGAACATGCCTTAAGTTAGATTTGACTTGAGCACAGGCAAGGCTAAATGAACTTCAGGGATCCCTTTCAACTATAAGTATTCTATCATCTTGATCAGCTGAAGGGTCAGGCTCAAAGAGTTGTAGTAAATGGGGTAACATCTGGCTAGCTACTAGACACTAGTCTGTTCCCCAGGTCTCAATTTTAGGGTCAATTCTCTTCAATGTTTTCATCAATGACCTGGACACAGGCATTGAGTGCACAGTAAGTCAGTTTGCTGATGATATTAAATTAGGAGGAGCCATTGATTACCTTAAGGGCAGAGAGGTCTTACAGAGAGATCTTAAAGATTAGAGCACTGGGCAATCACCAATTGTATGAAATTTAACAAGGACAAATTCCGGATTCTGCAACTGGGATGTGTTATCCTGGGTGTTCTATAGAATGAGGGATGAGAGGCTGGAGTGCAGCCCTGCAGAAAGGGATCTGGGGGGTTTGGTTGATGGTAAGCTTAATACGTCAACAGTATGTCCTGGTGGCCAAAAGGGCCAACCATATCCTGGCATGCATTAAGTACAATATAGTTAACCAGTCAAAAGAAGTGGTTGTCCCATTATATTCAACATTGGAGAAGCCTCGAGTACTGTGTACAGTTTTGGGCTCCACAATGTAAGAAGGATATAGAAATATGAGAACGTGTCCAAAGTAGGGCAACGAAGATGGTGAAAGGACTAGAGGTCATGACTTATGAGAAGCAGTTGAGGATACATTTGTTCAGCTTAGAGAAGAGGAGGCTCAGGGGCAACCTCATTGCTGTCTACAACTTCCTCATGAGGGGAAGCAGAGATGGAGGAAACAGAGACAGAGGTGCTGATCTCTTCTCTCTGGAGTCTGGTGATAGGGTGTGAGGGAATAGCTTTAAGCCGTGACAGGGCAAGTTCAGATCAGCTATTAGGAAAAAGTTCTTAACTGAGAGAGTGGTCAAGCACTGGAACAAGCTTGCCAGAGAAGCAATCTGTCCCAATCCAACGTCAGGGAGGGTTTTGATATGATCCCAAGGGTGAGATTAAGACACAAACGAGGTCAAATGCCATATACCCAGAAGAGTTTTTATTATCAAAAGTATCAAAAGTATAAAATAGTAGTGACAGGATAGAATGAAAGAAAAGGCAGAAATCAAGCAAGCAGTCAGGAGACAGTTATAAGAATAGTCACCACCATGGATCCAGTAGCATCCCGTTGGTCCTCAGTCTTCAGTTCTTCGGTGGTGGGTGCACACCACAGCTTGTCTCCACGGTTTTTTATAGGGCATATTTCGATGAGGTATGCACACATGTATTGTTCATGCACTGTTCACATGCTGCAGGTGTCATCTATCACACGACCTTTACGTGACCAATTCTTATCTCAAAGACTACAGTTTCTATGAGAATGGTAGCTTCCACATCCTTACATCCATGTCAACTTCAGCCCGTTTCCTCTCCTGAATTGTCCTTATGGACAGAGGAATGTTCTGCTTAGACAGGCCATCTCAGAGACAAAGGGCTTGAGATAAGCAGCCCACAAATCTTGAGGTGAGTGGCTTGAGAAGTCTCTCACACCTGACAATCTTTGAGACAAACAGCTCAAGGTGACAATTCAGTCTCTCACACAGTCACGGCCCCAAACCTCTTGGTGTTCAAGAAGTGTTTGGACAATGCTTTTAGATATATGGTTTATCTTTGGGGCTGCCCTGTGTGCAGTCAGGAGTTGGACTCAGTGATCCTCATGGGGCCCTTCCAGCTCAGGATATTCTGTGGTTCTACAGTTCTATGATTCTGTTCTGTTTTCAAGCTGCTACTTCACACTGTTTGCCTGTGGAATATTTTGATTCACCTCAGCCTCTCACCTCCAGTGTTTTCTGATGTGACAAATCCTATTTACTCTAACCAAAACTAAATTAGCTTAACTAACAGTTCTTATGTTATTCTGCCTCCAGTTGTTATCAAATAATATTCCCTCTGTTATGTAACACTAAATGCAAAACTGAGACCTATCTGAAAAATGCTGATATTAAATAATAGCTCTCCATTTTGAAGAGAGAGGATGTAGTGTTGGCCCATGGTAATGCATTTCACCAAGTCACTGTTACACAAAAATTGAAAACAGCCTTCATTATTACATCTCGATCTCCTCACTTGGCTGCAGAGACGAGGCCTACCCTGATGGCCAGGTGCTAATCTGGGCTCCCACAGGCTCTGCTGATGAAGCCCTTCAGGCACACACATTATCTAAACAAGGCACTGCCTGCAGCCAGATCTGAAGCTGGACCCCACCAGCTCCATCCTTCCTCCCCGCACAACAGCTGTCTGGAGGCAAAGCAGAGCTTCTCCTGTGTGCTGGTGTTGGGCTGAAGTCTGGATACTGTCCCTGGAGTTAGCTAAGGAAATGCAGAGCTCAACTTCGGGCAGTTTAGCCTCTCCACTTTCCTAAGGCGTCCTTGGTGATCGACATACCTGGTGGGAATTTAGCTTACTTTGAGTCTCTGGTTCCCAGAGATAGATTGGATGTCTGTTAAAACAGAAAAAATAAAAATAACCTGATGTTCACTCTTCAGTGTCAGGCTGTGCACCTATTCTCACTGACAGATAAGTAAAACAAACATTTCAGTGTGCGGGCTAGGAAGTACTCTGCAGCCCTGCCATCAGGGTTTAGCCAGGGCTGTAAAAGCCACACCAGGGCTCACGACTTGGGTTGTATCACAGGTTTAACATTCCACAAATTCTGCTCTCTCTTGTGCCTCTCTACAGCGTCACCACTCCAGGAGCAGATGTAGCAGTGTCACTTGTTTAGCATAATCCATAGGCTTTATCAGTAAAGTGAGTTTTATAAAGTACAGTTTTCTCAAATTGAGTTTCACACAGAATCCAGATATCTCATTTTCTGGGCATCTCATTAAAGATTCTGAAAACATCTGAAAAGCTTCTGCCTGCTTCTGCAGAGGTGATGCTGGTCATACCCCTATGCGTATATATACTTACATATATGTAAATGCTTAATTAATAACTAAGGTATCAACATATGGGACTCAAGCAATGTTCCTACCTTCTATAGAACATGTATATTGCAGCTTGTGTTACCAACAGCTCTTTGCCAAAACACTTTTTAAGAAATATTGCACTATGAAGCAGCTGCTGTATTTCATAGAACTCCAAAGAGATTGCCGTGCTATACTATGCATAGCACATACACTTAAGTCCTTTATGCTTGTAAAAATCTCTGGGATTTTCAAGAAGAAAGGAACTACAAAAATAAAACTCAGTACTTAGAGCATCACATGATGACTTCAGAAAAAGCGATAAGGATTTAAAATTTATTTTATCCTTTAGCTGGATCTTACCTCCCTTCATCCGAATCACTATAACATACATTTTGAATGCTCATAGTCGGCTCCTATGCAAGATAATCCAGGTTAACCTGAACCAGGCTGTCACAAACAAGAACCTCCTTTTGTTTAGGCTGGAGGTTCAGAAAATGAAGACTGAATTTTCCAGTCCTTTGTACAAAACTATATATAATTACTGAGGAAAACTGGTTTTCATCCTTGAGGCTAAATTTATGTCACCTTAAGTATACACTAGGGCCACATTAGCTAAAAGAAATAAGTAAAAAAAAAATTGAGAATTTAAGGAAGGTTTGAAATTGATTTCAATAAAATAAAGCCTGCTGAAGAGTCACCACCAGCTAGTACATTATAATCATATGTTACTATGTGCTTAAGATAGCAGTATTCAGAGAACTTCTGTTCTTTGTATTATTTTAATTAAAAGATTTTAAATCATTCTACAATGATCTTTCAGCCAAATCCTATGTCAACATCTACACCGTTGTATTGAGTATGCACCTTATACTTTTACAATTACCAGCAGAATCCAGCTACATTATCAGCTCCTTAGTAAAATACTTAGAAGAGGCAGTTGACATTCTTTCATTGCATTATATGAGTTAACTGGAGCAATGTAAATGTAGTTAAAATATAACTGAGTGTACACAATTTGAATTCTCTGAATTACAGTGGGAGTTAAAAGAAAATTGGCAGTAGGGGTTGTCACGTCCCAGTTTCTCAGGATAATGACTCAGGTTCACTGATTCCCAGGTCAGGACTAAGGTGAAACAACACCAGGGATCCTTTAACTCACAAAACTCAACTTTTATTTGCTCACAACAAGAATTGGCATGAAACTACATCAGTAACTGTGTAATGTGCTAACCATACATCCCCAAACATATACTATGAGCCTTGCTTATTTGGGGATCAGTTCAGGGAAGAAAATAAGGAGAGCCCTCCCACTGAGTCATGAGGTTCCGAGTGGATCCCCTTGCTTTCTAGACTCCCTCTCAGAGAGGAGCCTGGGGGTGGCTGGATCCACTCTTAGTCCCAGACTTGATCAGCCGTTTATGTCTAAAGGGATGAGGCATAGGAATTATGGGAAAAAAAGAAAGTGAGAGACAGAGAGAGAAAAGAGAAGATTTCACTAGCCCTGGGTCCAGCGTTGGTCCAGCCAGCCAGCCTAAGGGTCCAGTTCCAGAGCACACACATGGGGCTTCAGTTTGTGTCCTTTCATCATCTCCTTGCCCCTCCTTTGGGTGGGCACTCAAACTCATTAGGCTAATTAGGTGTCACACATGTTTTGTTATTCCAGAACCTTCAGGAAATGGGTGAGTGGACTTGGGGGTTGTTTGGGGAGTAATTTCTTCCTCCCTGCAGGTATGACCGTTCTTTGACCCTTGGCCATACACAGTAAGCTGCCTCACTCAGCCTGACAGAACAGGGAACTGCACACCCTCCTGACAGCATGGCCTCCGCATCCTGTTCCTGACCAACATCTCACCTGCAGTTTGGTTCCTTGCTATGCAGGGTATCTTGTTATGCAGAGTGAGCCATTATGCAGAACTTCCCCCACCACAGTGTTGGAGACATTAACTCCTTCAGTCTCTCGCAGGGGTAAGCCTTAACAATCTCACAGAAATGGTATCTCATACTTTATGAAACATATAGTACTTTATGAAAGTTATCATCAGAAACTTAAAGATCACACTAGGAAAGAATGATGTAAAATTTTCATATGTGGAGACTATGATCATCTTGTGTCTTGCATCAGAAAGACATGTACTTCATGGTTTGAATATAAATATTAGCATGTTACTTTTTTTTTATTAAAGCTGTCAATGAATGGTTAGATAACCAAAACCACTTGCAATTACCTCTAGAAGGTTTTAATCTAGGATATAATTTCAAAGTTCAACATGAATCAGGCAGTGTTAAAAAGCAGTGGATATCAATCCAACAAAGAAAATCAGGAAACCTAAAAATATGATTTGGGTTCAAAAAATATTCAGATTTCTAAATTGTATGTCCCTAAACTAATAAGGCTGTTCGCCTTCCCCAAGACTGTTATGCATGTGTTTCTAAGAGCACCTCATTCTTGTCTCAGGATGGTGATGCCAGGACTCAGGCCAGGGACTTGTTAGTGAACTCACCATTTCGCTGCTGCCCTAATCCCCACAGCAATTAACTCTGTTTTCCATAAAACGTGCTGGAGCACCTCTTGAGGATGTTCTTTCCCCCTCTTTCTCACAGATGAGCCTGTCCTGCAAAGGTGTATGAAATTTCCACTCAGGAAACCCCAGATGAAAACAAGAGTGAAAGTGCTGTACAGAGCATGTCCAGTGGATATGATCAGCCCTGATGTGCTGCATCTATCTGTCCAAACATGCAGTGCACGGGCACATGTAACCTTCACATTAAGGCGGGTCTGACACATCCTGGTTGCGCTGGCCTCCATGAGACTGTGCAGAGGAAGCCTGTCCTTCCCATGCCACCCATCCAGCATGCCCTGAAGACAATGCAATTGTCATGTACCCACAGTGAACTGTGTAACACTGACATTGTAAGTTACAGGGAAAGTAATTACACAGGCCATCTTTGTATGTTTACTGGCCTTTTGCCCAGGCTTCCTGAAGTCACAGCAGCCAGTTTGAGCTATCACTTTCACTGAGCTGAAATCCAAAAATTCTGGAAAATTTCCTCCTTTTTTGATGAGAATCAGTTTCCATTGCCTCCTAAAAAACAGTTGGTTGCTACATGCTTAGTGCATGTAGGGTATTTTTACTGTTAGAATAACGTTTCATCAATCTGTAAGAAGCTTTTCATCTATTTCTACTCTTCCTGATCTTAGTCTAATGAAAATAAATGGGGTATAACATTTGCCTTTTCTTTGTCTCACTCTGCATCTTCCCCAAAGCAAAACTTGAGCTCTTAAATTTTTCCAGCTTAAAATGAACTTCCACTCCTGTAACTTTTGAATGGGCTTAAACTGAGCATATGCACTGTCTTACACACAATGCATACACACACAGGCGCACAGACACACCACACACTCCCTACACACAAAGTTTTTGTGCTGAGATAGAGGCTGCTTGGTGAAACGAATTACAGATCACAACTCTCTTTCAGTGAACACATGTCAAAGAACATTTGGGATTGATGCACACATGTCTTAATAATGTAGGTATCTTCAAGTAATAATGTGTGGAAGCTTGCCCATGATAAGTTCCTTCTATGCTTATAATACAATTCTGTTCCTCAAGACTTCATATCTGAGTTTTTTCATTAGCTGAAGTTTCTTTCTTTAAGTGATTCTTTCTTAAACCGCAATGCTTCAGGTACCACTATTGCCAAAATAGCTGTGGCCATTATAAAGCACTGCAATAGAACATCAACTGTTTATTGCCAAGTAGAAGAAATTCTGTGATAACTTTACATATAGCACTGAAATGATATTTAGGAGGTCCCTTCCTGTTCTGGTTTCAGCTGGGATAGAGTTAATTGTCTTCCTAGTAGCTGGTACAGTGCTGTGTTTTGAGTTCAGTATGC
>JAVJGG010000074.1:51024468-51037859 GCA_035590195.1 Aviceda cuculoides
TGTCCAGCTGAGGAGGGGGGAGTGATAGAATGGCTTTGGTGGGCACCTGGCATCCAGCCAGGGTCAACCCATCACAAACAGGTTCCAGAACAGACACCTGAAGAGCTCTGCTTTTAACCAGCCTCATGTACAATATGACATATTAAGCACTATACTTCAATCCTGATGATTCAGCCAGTTTTTCACCTAGATGGTAGGCCAACCATGTAGATTTTACATGCCATCTTGATTACAGGAATCATACAGGAGACTGGGTCAAAACACTTGCTAAAGTCAGGGTAGACATCCTGCAAAGTAGAAAACTACTCCCCTCTCATGCACTTACATGACTTACTCCTGGTAAATTCATGCTGGCTATTTCCAGGCACCCACTTTTGTTTCATGCATCCAGAAATGGTTTCTTGTTCTACCATTTTCCCAGGTACAAGAGTGAGACTGTCCAGCCTGTAGTTCCCTGGATTGTCCTTCTTTCAAATTTTGAAGATGGTTGCTACATTTCCCTTTCTCCAGTCATAACGGATTTTGTCAGCTTTTCAAAGATGGTCAAGAGCAGCCTCACAATGACATCAGCTAGTTCTTTTAGCATCCGCAGATGCATCCCATTGCGTCTAGACTTGTATGGGGCAAGGTTTGTCAAGAGACCCCTGACTCAATTCTTCTCCATTGCTGGTAGCTTCTTGATTTCTTGAACCTTCTTTCTAGGTGCAAGACCTTCAGACTGGCATTGCCAGTGAAGTATGAGGCAAAGAAAGCATTGTATGCCTCTCCTGTCAGTAAATCATCTGCTCCAGTCAGCAGCAAGAGCACATTTTTCTTTGTTTGTTCTTTTAAGGTTAGTTCAGGGGTAGAAGCTCTTCATGCTGCATTTCATGTCCCTTGACAGTTTCAGCTATAGCTGAGGTTTTGCTTTCATAAGAATATCTCTGCATGGCCAGGAAATGTTTCTATAAACTTGAATTATAGTCTGTCCTCACTTCTACCCTCTGTATACATCTTTTTGCATTGCAGCTCAGTCATAAGTTCCCTGTTTAGCCACACTAGTCTCCTGATATGTCCAGGTATTGTCCTGAATGTTAGCATGGGCCTATTTTGAACTTGGAGGATGCTGTCCTAAAGAATTGAGATCCTTTGCCCTTTGGAGCTGTGCTACAGTTTCCTGAAGAGCTAAAATTTGTTTTCCTGGAGTCCAAGGATATCCACTCTTCTACTTGCTTTCCTCACTCTTGTTATGATCTTGAAATCCATTGTTTCATGTTCATTACAGCCATAGCTGCCACTGATCATAACTTCCACTAACAGTTCTTTCATTCATGAGTGACATATCCAGGACATCACCCCAAAGTGTCCCATCTAGAATCTAAGTTAAGAAGTACACGCTATAAATAATTGCTTCTCCTAAAAATGTTCTGGGCACTGTCTTAAGAATATTTTTCTGTCTACCTTAGTGGTGATCTACTTTGAATCTTTCATCAGTTTCTCACTGCAAAACCAAATGGCTTATTCTGAAGTTTTCCTCCAGCATATTCATAAGTGTCCCACATTTCTCATTCACATCACATTACATTTAACTGCAAGCTCTCCCTTACCTCAATCATTTTGCGTGCAATAATCCACATCTTGCCTAGCCTTTACCCTTGGTTCACACTTTACCCTTGGTTCAGCACACAGTGTTCTTCATATTGTCATTTCTCATTTTATTCCTTAGAAACCTCACGACAATTTTCCAAAATTCTGGGATACCCTTACAATGCTACTCTTAAACCTGTCCTAACTTTCTTCTAGGGTTAGCCTTCTGTGGACATGTTTTTGTTGCTCTAGGAATCCTACTCTTTCTTATGGCATTGATAGTCTAAACTCTCATCTTAGTTGCAGACTTGCAGTCTCTCACTAAATCCGGGCTTCCCTCAGGCTCAGAAGTGCCTTATACCATTTTCCTTCTTTTTGTCACTGAGAACCCTAATGACTAAAATCCTATTTTCTCTAGGGTAATCTTTTCAAAGTCCTTCTTACTCTCATGCCTTAATTTTCTATTTTAATAAACTTAAACCCCAACTGAGCCCTAACTCTAAATTTCCACAAGACTTTAGACACATTTAGATATTTTCTTCCTTTCAGTGCTTTTGCTTCACCACCGAGCATTCACTGTCAGTCCAAGGAATTTTATCACTTTATTACCAAGATGCCCAATGCCAAATGTCTCGATATTTTTTTGTTATCTGTTTTTCTATGACCTTCTTATTGCACAGACACAACTTCTAGTTTATTCAACCTTAAATGAGTTTAGTGGCACTGCTAAATTTTCACTGTAATACTGAATCACCACTATTCTGAACTCATTTTTGGTCTTGTCTGAAACTTGTTGCTCTTGACCTTTCATAGATCCTAGTTTATAAAGCTCTAATCTTAATTCTTGCTTTAGGCTGAACTCAGTAACATCCTAGAGAATTCTGTTCCTCATTTTGTCTTTCAAAAACCCAGTAATCATGGTCTTAAATGTAGCTTGGAGTTGTCTACCAGCATGTTTTCACTGTGTTTCCATAGCTTCAGTTTATCTAAATCATAATCCTTACCATATTCCTAGAAAAAATGACAATCAAACGGCACGCCAGTGTTCTAACTCCTGGGGTTCACTTCTTAAAAGTTTATTTTTGGTGTAAAAAACTTCTTGTCACTAAAGGTAAACCATAACCTTTGGTTTCAATAAGCCTCAGTAACAGCATCTGGGACATTACTCATCACTTTCTAATGAAGAATTTCCTTCTGTAATCTGCTTTCCCATGGCACTGTTGCTGTCAGTTCACAGCTTCCACTTTATTAAACCCTAATTCCAACCATAGGCTTCCACTAGCTTCAGTGATGTTCTTCAAAGGTCACTGCCAATTTTCACTACTGAGATAGCCAACAGCTAGTATTCTAAGTTTCCCTGATATCTGTTTTAAGTTTACTTCAGGATCAGCTTTCAAACAAATATTCTCATTATTATTATGTAGTTTACTGAGCTCTAGCTTTATGATACCTGGTGGAAAGATGCTTCTGTGACTGTCCCTAGGCAACTTAAGTTTGCTCTCTTAAAATAACTTCTAGTCTCACTTCAAAGGGCACTTTTATATCCTAACAGATAGGATGGTTACACGGTCCTAACATGTATCCTAGACATTAGATTTTATGATTACTGAAATCTAACAAAATTCCTAATTTCTCACTGAGAAACCTAATCACCACTGCCTTAAAATATTTATTTATTTATTTATTTATTTATTTATTTGCTTCCTTATTTACTTTTAGTCTACCAGCTAGATACTTAATCAAAACTAGGAAACCTTGAAAATCCAGGGGAGGCAACATCCCCAGAGAGAAGACAGACAGACAAACACACACAAAACTACCTGATCAGTACTTTTAGGACTAAACTCTCATGCTATGTTAAACTTCCTAGTTCATTGACTTTCACAGTTGCAAGATCTAAATGCTTTTAAACTATCCATAGTCCCAAGATAGAAGCGAATACTGAATATATAAAAGGCTTAAATAATTATTTGATCAAACTCTGTTGTCTTGAATTACAGCACTGAATGTGGTACAGAAACTACTGCCACGCAAGTTCTAGATTAATGCAGGTGGCCTATTAAAAGAACAGAATAATAGGTCAGTCTTTTACTAGGAATTCTGTGCATTTTGTTGCTATACCAGCAACAAATCCACAGCTTTGGGTGAATGATTTGGGATTGCCTAGAGATGACAGAAGTAAAAAACTGAGACAGACACATAGGTTTCAAAACCAGAAATAATAGGTTTCTGACAATAAGATCCATACTGTAGTATTCTGCAACACCTTCCAGCTTATTCTTTGCTCAGTTGAGCTCTGACACTGCTAAACCAAACCTTCTCTAACACAGAGATCACCATATCTGACTTAGATGTCCTTGTTAGAAGTACAACATGATAAACCATTTCAGCATTAGAAATACAGTTTGTGCTTACATTTTATTTCTTCTTGAGCCTTTCATGACAAAGGTGAGAAATCATTTCCTAGGAGATTTGGGTTTGTGATCTCATATCTTTATCTTGAGCTACCCTATCTTACTCTTTTCAGTGCCTCATTCTATGGATTAAAAACACTCTAATAAGTGACTGATAAAGATGATCTGACAGTTAGAATTAAGAGTCAAAAGAAAATATGCAGCATACTTCATCAATGAATTCTACAATTTAGGAATATAAGACCACAACCAGTAGTTATGTTGAACCGTTTTCAGACTAATTACTTTGTATAATTTATCATATGTGAACATTCCTATAGCAAAGAAGAATGATTTAAAACATTATTCTTGTTTTCAGAAGAATTGTTTATTACGATCTGCTCTTTCCATCTCCATTTGACCTTCAGTTTATATGCATCACTACTCCTGTGCCACTGTGATGTCATTGTGAGATGACTTCAATTACCTATATGCATGCAAAAGGTATAACTGAGACTTTGCTACATGTCTATAAAGAGTCTGAAGTCCTCAGATGTAATACTGCATTTGATATTCATATCTATCCATACTGGTAAATCATAATCTGAAAAAGCAAACTTCTAACTTTCAAGACTTACAATTATTACACGGCACACAACTGATGGAAAAGCTCTGAGATCCCAATGAGAAAAACATGGTTAATATTTAAGAAAGTGCAATATACTACACAGGTACATACATTTGAGGTGGGATAGGAATGGTTAGGCTTGTCCCATAAAATGTTACAAATTACTTTCAAAAACCAGAGGAAAATTTCACTTTTGTCAAAATGCATGTCACCAAGTAAATGAAAAGTTTTTTAACCAAAAAAGTAAAAATTTTAGAGAAAAGCAAATATTGTATGAAAAGTTTCACTTTGTGGATTGTCAAATTTTCTATCCTATACAATCTGTTGTGGCATGGGGTTGTTGTCCTTTCATTTATATTTACTTATCTGCCTTACTACAAGTTTTTGGAATGAGCAAGCCCTCAGATAATGCAGTTTGTACTTTGAGGCACCTGAACAGGGAAGTAGGAAACTGAACTCCATAGGCTGGTGCAAGAATGAATGGCAGATGGGGATAAGGAGGTTTCCAGACTACAAATTAGTTTTCTTAGGAAAGTAAGTGCAATCAAAAATCTCATCATGCTGCATCCTAAATAAAAGGTGGCTCTAAGTGCATAGTAACCCTGTACTCACACTTCTGTTGAGTGGGAGAAGATAAAAAGACAGAGTGTTTGCCCATTGTTAGCCGTATTGCTCACTGCATTTCTGAGAGGAGCTCTATGATGAGCAGTCTGAGAAGTAACACTCAGCAAATCCAAAGTATTCTATTTTATGAAGAAAGGGCTAGATTGTATTCTTGCAATTAATAAAGAGAGGTTTTCCTTAATTATTTTTTTTCTCAGTCTGCAGGATGGAAAGGACTTGTATCTTCATCAGGCACAAAACATGTAAAAGTCCTTAGAAGACTGATCTCACAAACCTGGAACAAGTCCAAGTGCTGTTATTGTTTGTACTACACTTTAGAGTAATGCAATTCAGAAATTAAGTTGTGGTTTCTGAAGCCTATTTTACCAGCCTGTGCTAAGATAATTCATTTAGCTTTCTTGCATATGGAGCCTTTGTCAAACAAAGACTCAGTTGATAAGAAAAGGAAAAGAAATCATCTCTGAAAGTTATTAACTACTTTTATATTATGTGTTTACACTTCTACCAAATTGTTAAAAATAAACCTTTAGTATTCCTTTCTGTGCTGCTGGGGCAAAGTCCTGTGATGATATACAGAATCCCTCCTTTCTTCTTCTGCCATTCAGCAAGGCACTCTTGTCTCTACCTTTGTGATCTACTGCTATGAACAAAGACAGTTTCCAGGAGGCAGTTGGAGAGATGCTTAGAGTATTTTCCTAGGAAGCAACTCCTCACAGAGGACTTGAAATTGATTTGTCATCCGTTTAGATTCTTTTTCATGTGTTTTGCACTTTTCTGGTTTGAAAAGTTTTTTTCCTGCTCCTCCTTTGGCTTAATCAGGTCCCTTTAAAATTCATTACAGAAAAGAACAAAAGAATGCAACTAAGCATAACTACGGTAAATCATCCCAACAGCAGAGCATTCAGAGATGAATTGGTCTCAATTAATCCCTCTCACATTTCTGTACTGCCCAAGTGCTCTTGTCCTTTCTTTTCCTTCTGAGGAGAAGTAGAAAAAAATGTGTCAGAGAGTACTATCACTAGCAGTAATTGTTACTACTAATGCATACCATTTTCATTAAGTATTGGGCTTTGGCAGGACATGGTTCTACTAACCTCATATTCCAAAATAATAGAACTCACAAGTAATTAAAAATGCATATTTATTGTTAGTCCCCTTATTCCCATTAATCACTGTAGGTAAAACAAAAAAAGAAAAGACCTCAACTAGTACGAGGACAGTACCAGATAAGAGCATATTTAAAACACTCGAGACTTTGAAATAACTTCAAGAAGATGTTTCACCTTAGAATACTAAAAATGGTCTATTAAACTGATACAATCACCAGAGAGTCACTCTGAGATCTCCTGGGGAATGAATGAGAAGACTAGGAAAAGGCAAATATGCTGTCTTCCTTTAAAAAGAGACAGAACTTAGATAATTAACTTAATTGGAATACCTGGAAACATTGGAGCGTAAATAAGCTATTAGTAGGCAAATGAAACAAACAACACTGAGATGAGTTACAGCAGAAGTAGATTTAGTTTAAAAAAAAAGAAAGCCAAATGAAGGTAGTTTTCTTACACAGGAAATTATTTCCTGTGACATTCTTATAAACAAATTAAAGCAACAGGAACATAATGAAAACCTTTTAACATGAGCACAGATTCAGTACTTCCACATTCAGTGAAAAGTCATTAATGTTTCACTGAAACAATGGATAGATTTATTTGATGTGATTCTGTGGAGACTTGATATGGGCCTGCACCTACTTCCTATCTCACAGATGAATACAAGACAATGTCTTATTACATATGAAAACATATTGACATAGAAAGTAAATATATTTACATGTAATAAATTCTGTGTAAATATACTTACATTCTGTATTCAAAAGGAAAATAAGCAAGGCTGAAAGATCAGAACTGCAATTCCAAAATATGTTGACAGCTTAGAGAAACAACATAAAACTAAGATTTAATTCATTAGAAGTTTGTGATAGTCCCTTAGAGAGGAGCAAACTGCCTGAGAAGCAATTCTTCAGAAAAGAAACTGATAGATTATATATGACTGTAAATCGAACTCTAGTTAGCAAAGACCTGCTCTCAGGTAATGTAAACATTAAGGTGGAATGTATAAATAGGAGTACAGAATGCAAGACAAATGAATTAACTCTTCCACTCTGCTCTGAATTGGTAGCATTTAACCTTAAAGCATTACAGACGTTGATCTTGAAGGAAAAAACCTTCCCCCTTTCATTTGCATGACACCTTGATTAACAGAGTCTCCATGTTTATTCACTTTCCTTTGTAATGCAAATATGGAAAGTATGAACTCACCAGTATGGATTTAGTATTCAAGCAATTCCTTCCTAAAATCTACTGTGATGAAAATGTAAGTCTTTTAATACTGCCTCTAATGTCCATGTTCTGAGCCTTCACAAGAATAATGAATTCGGTAATATAAAATGTATGTCTTTGTCCTTGGAATGATGCTACATGAATGGGAATTCAGAGAGTTTATGTTCAATAATTATTTATTACTAATCAGTTTTGCATGCAACCATGATAAATTTTGCAAGAAGAAAAGGCAAAAAGTGCTTTCTGGAATGTACTAAAAAATTCAGCTTCTAATTTAAAAAAGTAAATTTATTTTTGAAGGAATATTTATAATTCACTGAAAGGTCTTTTTGACTCATATTTTACATCACATACAGCATTGTTCAGCTGCTAATGACAGTGGAAATATGAGGAAAAATCAAACCAATTGTATCTTTTTGCATATTTTGGCTCAGTTGTCCCATCCTAAGCTAAAAAATAAACAGCTTCTGATCACACGTTGATGCATACACTCCAGAATGATTTACCAAAGAGAAGAGCAGAGAAGAAATAAAGTTTGACAAATACATTATACTGTTGCATATGGTAGCAGGGGAGTGGCTTCAGTGATCTAAGAATTCTTTTTTTACTCTTATGTTTCTGTGTGGTAAATTTGCCACTTTTCTGTTATACAATTTTCCGCTTAAAGTGATTAAAAACCATGAAGTTTTCTCTCTCCATTAAAAAAACAAAACAAAACAAAACAAAACAAAACAAAACAAAAACCTCTAATAATCTACCCCAAAATAGAAAAGCACTTTCTCCCATGCATTTTTTTCTAAAATTTTAACATTGACTACTGAAGTGTTTGGCTTTTCTGTCATTGTGCTCCTTATTTCCTTCAGCATCCACCACTAAATAATTCTGAAATGGGTGCAGATGACTCTGAGAAAGAATGACTAACTTATCACTGGGTAGAACAGAGCAGGACAGCATTAAACTGAACAATACAGTCATTAAAACCTCTGGATACAAACACTCCTTCTGTCCCCATACGCTCCACACAGTGCTGCCCAGTGATGGACCAAATCCAATCCTCATGAGACAGTTTTATGCTGACAAAGCAAAATCCTTAGATATTCTACAGTGAAATTTAACTCTTATTGGGGACTCAGGTGACAATTCAAACATAAATAGAGCTTCCTTTAAAGATTTGGACCTGCCTATAATTTCCTGCCTTTCCAGTCTTACATTTTCTGATTACGGTTTCACATCTCCTGAAGTAGTCTCCTAATTAATGTCAGAAGCAAAATTTACTCAAGACAGATATGTAAGTCCTACAGTTACAAATGCCCAATAGCAGAATTTTGAGTCCTCACAGCTTAGGGTCTCAACATCACCTAACCCACCCCCCCCCCATATTGTTTACAAGGCTTTTTGTTCTCTCTAGTACAGTCCATGAAGCCACGGGTTTGTCATACAATAATGCAGCTACAACCACTCTTTCCAGAAGAGTAGGTTTCCCAGATGTGGGACATTTAATTTATTAAGACCTCAGGCACAAACTGTGAATATTTGAAAATTTCTGATAGTTTAAAAGATTACCACTCCTCTTGTCCAAGGACTGTTACTGAGGATAGTAAACCAGAAAACTCTAACCAGAGCTGACCCATTGACATGTTTCTTTTCAATGCACATATTTATCTAGACTACTTCAAAATTAGGCAAACCCTTTCCATGGATAAGCTATACTTACTGATCTTTATGGTGCACCCTGAATTCCAACAGTCAAAGAAAGAAATCAAAGAGGTTTTTAAATAAATATTTTTGACATCTCAAAAAAATAATAAACTTATTCTGCATTTTGATCTATTCTCACTTTTTAAAGTGTTGTCATTTATTAATTGAATTGTGAGGATGTAGAATTCTTGTAAAGAGTAACATAAATATAAAATATAATAGTATGGTTTAGTCTCACAGATAAGTAAAGAAAGGATTGTGTTCACCTCTTTCTCCTCTCTGAATACTTACTGGTGGGAATTCAAAATCCACTGATGCACTGCCAATAGAAATTAGAAATATCTAATAAAATGGTCTTTGTGAGCACAGACCAGCTGCTGCAGCTCTGTAAAATAGTCAGAATCAGTAAGGATGTGGAATAAAGCAGCTGTGCCTTTCAGTTGTTTTACTCAGCTATTGCTTTTAACATCTATAACAGAGGAAACAAGCATAGGCACCATCTGAGTTTCTACAACACAACTGTTTGCTTGATTTTTTCATTCTCTCTGAAACTGCTTCATGTGTTTCATGGAAAGATGGGTGCGGGTCATGTTCCCTCTTGTTGCTTCTATTCTACACTTAGCTTCCTTTCCCTGTTCCACAGAAATGGAGAAAACATCAATCTTTTTTTTTCCTGATAGCAAGGGGAAATGGACTGTTTTGTAATATTCAATCAGTCTGTGTGCATTCCTGAGTCACTCAGGGAGCTGTTTTTGATCCCAGAGGCACAGTTCCATCTCAAAGTTAAAATGAGTTACCAAAAAAAGAAAGAAGAATATCGTGATTTTTTTAAAATCTAAAAATCCTATCTACAGGTAAACAAACTAGAAACGAATGTTCCATAAACAGTAACAGGGAGTTTATTCTTGAGAAAAATTCCTGGAGAGCCTTTTTGTAAGGACACTAATCATTCCTAGTGATAAAAAGAGACATCTGAGATAAAGCACTGGAAAGGCTGTCCATGAAATGGTTCTGAATGCTAATGAGCATCGCTTTACATAGAGGACGGTGCTGAACTTCAGAAATGAAGCAAATGATTCCTCTGCATTGCTGCTGACAAATATTTCAGCCATAAGACCTGATTAAGTACTAATTGCTGCCCGGCAGTGAATGCTTTTGTGGCATCTTGAAATGAAAATGAGGATGTGTAACCAACCAACCAAGAAATTCACTAGCTTGGCAATGACCTGTTCACAGAATCTGTTGGACATCTAGTGATACTTTTAACTGTTTCCATGCTGCAGTATTTTTTAAATTCTCATAATTTGAATGAAAATGTTCTATAACAGAAAAACCATTCTCTGACTGGTTTATTTAGAATTTTCATAAAGTAAATATTCCAATTAGCTTGTTGTTTTGAAGAATATTTTGACATATGTAGCATAATATGAATCAATACAACTTGAAGAAAAAACATTAATAAACCACTTTTCTGAATACATATATATTAAAAATTCCAACACAAAGGAGGACCCAAATAACATTTCAACTCAAAATATGAGACCTTAATGAGTAGGTCAAATATCTGTTGTAGATCTGACAAGTACAATTCACTTCTTTGTTCATAAATCATTTATGAATCCACCTCAATTATATAAATAAGTTGGGAAAGATTCATGAGTAATTATAAATAGATATTAACCATCCATGGTCATATCCTGAACAGATTATGCAAACAAATTTTGGCTGCTGAATCGTTCACATAATGGTGCCTCCATCTGTTCCAAGCATTTCAGTTGGTTACATGGAACATGGGGCTATTGTTTCTACTTTCCCATAAGAGGACAGGAAACTGATGCAAGCCAATAAAAGAACACAGAGAATAGCAAATATTTTTGTCCGTTGCAAAATAGTCTGCTTCCACCAACTTTAATGGAAGAAACTGTAGTTCTCTGAGCACTTCAGTGTGTGTTTCTATAATTAGCAGAGCAAAAATGCTTGTATTTAAACATTATAGAAGCATGAGAATGCTTGCATAGAGACTTTTAAAAATTTGAATCCTTTCTACAGCACAAATAGGTACATAATCTGTCCAAAGCAACAAATTACAATGCAGTTCCTTTTCATTACATTCTTTTCATCCTTGGTAACAGCTCCAAATTTCCCCGCCTGCTCATCCTTTTCCTTATTGTTGTGAAGAACAGTATTTCATGACACTCTGTTATGTGCCCTTCAGTTATAATCCTGCCTTTCAGCTTCGGAAAAAAATGTACATAGCAAAATGTACATGGCTAAAGCAGATACATGTTTCTGTCTTTAATTTCTCAGGAGAGTGTGTAGAATAGTGGATTTCTTACTTCTCCAAAGCTGATTCTTCTCTGGATTCTAATGTTTAATGATAATCAGTTTCAGTTTGTAATTCTTATTTTAAGTGTTTCCAAAGCTAAAAGGTATTCCCAGGAAAGTCCTGTATGTGTTGAACTGGTGTGACAATATTTTCCTCCAAACCTGACCTTCAGTGAAAAGCTATGAGAAAAAAAACTCCAGCTATTCTGTCAAAATCACTCTGAAAAGGAAGTGAAGATTAGGAAAATTTCCATGCTGAAGAAAACTCTGACAATTGCCTACCAAATGCTGACGTTGCAGGTGGTCACTTCTATCTAACATAAACTAGAGATACTATACAGAGAGATGACTTTGTTTTTAAAGTGAGTAAGCAGCTACAGAAGACAGGATCACAAAGATGTGCCATGGATTACCATTGTAATTATAATTTCTCAAACTCATATAGTTTCATTGACACATGATGATAAACATAAGTGTGTGAAACTAAACGGGCAGCCACCTACTGGTGTAAAATCTCCTTCTTCAAACGTGTTCCAGCCTTGGCAAGATACAGTTGTGACTGACTTGATCTTGGGCAGGCTACCATCCTGCCTCCAGAGGGAGGCTAGAGGATGTGGCTTCCCAAAGTTCCTGCAGTTCCACGATGTTGATGCCCATGTGCTATTACTACTCTCCAGCAAGTTATAACCATCCCTTCAGCTGAGAGACAATAATTCATTGTAGAAGTGCATTTCAGTACAAAGGGTAGTTTAAGCAAACCTGTTCCACTTTGCTCTGAAATGGACTAGAAATGCTTATGTCATCAGTTATTGGTCCCCATAGCTGAGGCTCCAACATTTTCAAACTGAAGGGTATTAATGAATAGCCATAGGGTAAAGACATCTTAAATTGTTACATCTATTTCAAAAATGAATGTATGACTATGCCCTAAGGTTCTCAGTTTCAAAAGGATAGATTATGAGAAATTAAGAGTACTGGTTGATAAAGAGCTGCATTGACAAAAGTACAAAAACAATCTAAAATTTATACACCAGCCAAGGGGAAAAACTTCTGTGGAGGGTTTTCAGACCTAATTAGCTAAATACTCACTTCAGAAAAGATATTAAATGCAAGTAGAATGACTATAAAGATTGACATAAAGGATTGTTCAACAAAGAAACACTATATTTTAGTCATCAGAAAGCTCAGAGAATAGCTAAAAGTCAAGTTGATACAGTCTAAGAAGGAGACTAAAACAGAAAAGGATTGTTTATAGAGAAGGCATAGAACCTTCAGGTAAGAAGAGGTTAAAATTAAGGGTAATATAGACAAGCTTCAAAAGCTAAACTGACAGTTTGCCTCAGTTTCAGCTAGGATGAACACCTGAGTGTGGTATGAAAGACAGAAGAACTAACAAAACTGAAGAAGAACTGGTAAATTGTAGAGTGGAAAACTATTTTAGATAAAATACAATGCTGCCAGAAGACCTGAACGTAAACAGGGCATTTAAGAATCAGACCTCTAATAGGGATAGTGGTAACTAGTAAGATACCCTTACTGTAGGGATATCAAAGATTCAGTAACAATTACAAAAAGTGCAACCTCCCTCAACTGTATAGTTTTCTAGAAAACTTAAGGATTTTAGGATGTTCTCACAACTTCTTGTTGTTCATGTGTATTTTTCAACATATGTGCAGGTAAAACTGCAGCCATCCAACCAAAATACAGACTAATTGTCATTTTTAGTCTCAGGCACTTCTTTTCTTTGTAGAGGAGCTTGCTATGAAAAGAAGGGGGAGGGGGAAGGGGAAGGGGAAGGGGAAGGGGAAGGGGACGGGG
>JAVJGG010000074.1:51038984-51063961 GCA_035590195.1 Aviceda cuculoides
TTACTTCTTTTCCTGATTTCCTCCCCCATCCCACTGGGGGCGGGGGGGAGTGAGTGAGCGGCTGCGTGGTGCTTAGTTGCTGGCTGGGGTTAAATCACGACAGATTCCTCACAGGAAAGGAGGTAATTGAAAGATAGATTAAAAAAGCAAGAGGTTGGGATAAAACTAAAAAGAAAATGGTATGCATGTTAGGCATGGCATGCTGGCACTTTAAATGCTTGGTCTCAGGAGGAAGATGGCTGTTGCATAAGAAATTTCATTTTTTAAATTTATTCTTTTTTAATGAGTTAAAATAATGAAACAGACATATGCAACCATACTGAAATCATCGTACCTATCAATTATAGTATAACGTTACGTGTGACAGCTCTACCACTGCAGAGTGTGAACTGGAAGGAAGGATTCAACAGAATCTGTGCTGCCCCATTGCAGCAGCCCAAGCTCACAAGGTGTATCCCCAGCCTCATCAGAGACCTACAGAACAAGAAAATTCTGGGTGAAGTTAAACTACAAATAACATTTAATACATTATGAACTGACCAAGTAAAACATAATTTTCTAATATGGCAGGGGTGTGATTTACACAGCCCTGGGAAAAGAAGCAGCATTCACATTGTCCCATCTAGTAACCAACTGACCTCTTGCCAGAGAATTTGGGCTTAGGACATTTCTGTTCCACTGCTAAAAATGATCATGGCACCAAAGATTTGCCTCCATTCTTTCTGGACTTAAAGCCTAACTGGATGTAAGATACTGTTTGAGGGCTATAACTAAGGAGGATTTCCATTTACCAGACCCTTCACATACTACTGAAACTGTGTAGAACAGCGAGTATCATTAAAATCATAGCCAAAGGATCCTTGGTTGTAAGCAGTTTGTTAGGAGCACACATAGGAACTGTTAAGCCTCAAATAAATAAATATTGCATATGCTCTCTCCTTCCAGCAATGTTTTGGTCACTACCGTCTGTCACTAGCAGACCTTCTACCTTTGGGCTCAATTCTGGCAGCTGCTTTCGTTGCCCTTATCTTCTCATTCAAGACCAAGTTTTTTGTTTCCTTCTTTCTGCTTTTCTGCTAAGGGCTGAAAAGCCTCCCTGCTCTGTGATGGACTGCCATAGGGGCAATGTGCTTAATCTGTTGCTCCCCTCCTTCCTTAGACATTGTGAACATGAGCAGATCCCCAGGGCTTTGGAAAACAACTCCATCTGACCTTACATTACTTCTTTCTTTGTGTGGATTCAGGCCAAAGACAGCGTTGGGTTTAGGCATCAACAGTTACTTTCCACGCCTGGGAGACAGCAAGACTAGGTGAGCACAGGAAGTGGTAGAGACATGGCAGGTATGCTGCAGCTCATCTGTCTTGCTTCTGCATGTGCTGAATAGCCTGTCTGCCTCTGGAGCTAGAGCTGACATATGCCGGACACAGCCCTTTGAGGAGGGTGCTACGCTTAACTCTGCATGCATTTTCTTAGACAAGAGCTTGCACCATCCTGACAGTCTTTTCTGAGAGAGAGCAGATGTTCTTCATTCTCCTAGATCTGCTTTTTTAAGGCCCTTTACACCCACTCTTTAAAAAGACCTCTATGGGCTTTCAAAGTGCTTGCTGAAATTGGGAGAAAAGGAAAAGCAGTGTGTCTCCTTTGATGAGATTGTGATTTTTGATTGGGCCAACTGGAAGTGTTAGCCTGGTGCCGAATAAATATTTTTCACTTATAGGGTCCCACTGCTGTGCAGAATCTCCAGATTATTAGTTATTTTTGACCATGACAGGCAAAAAGGTGTATTTTTCTGAGGTTTACAAAGTATTCATTTTAAATGGAATCCTAAATCTTCTTCAGTCTTCCTTTTTCAGTCTCTCTCCATTCTTTTTCAAATGCTAGGCCACCACCTAAATTATTAAATGTAATATCAAGTATACATAGGACTAGATAAAATAAAATCAATTGTGTTCATAATTTAATCTGAATGCTGTGGTTAGAATCATACCTCAAAGGCATAACACAATTTTGTTTTCTGACTACACATATTTAGGAAGGGGGCTAGAAGTGATAGTAAGCGTTTAGAACTCATGGGTTTTCCACTGCCAGTTCAGCTCTGTATTTCTTTCTAGTGCGATAGCTATACTCAGTGCAATATGTTCTGTGTGAATATGTATCCCTTCTGAAACACACAGATACTTAAACCTGGAGATTTCTTAGTGTTTTTCAAATTGGCTTGAAGTTAAACTATTCTCTCAGTTACAATTACATTGTAAAGAGATGGTATCAGTAGCTTCACTAGGTTGATTTCCCATGTCAGAAGAGACACTTTTTTCCCCAGTACACAGATTAGAAACCAAAGGCAAACAATATGAAATGCAACATTGTGCAACATGCAGGGAACTTGGGAGCAGAAACACTCTTCTCATGTGACTCATAACCTCATGGAAAATAACAGCTAGTAACAAATGCCATGCTGTCATCAGAGACCTGCATTTATAGAAGACAAAGAGTTTTGATGAAAGCTTTAGTCTTTAGCATTTATCATACATTTTTAGTGCAAATATACTAGTGGGTCAAAAATTGGTTGTGCAGCTGTCAAACCTTGTTGACAACAAGGTTTTATTATTTACAACCAGGGGACCCTCTCTGAGGACTGAGGGTTGCTTGTAAGAGATGGGATCCATCTGACCAAGCAAAGCATCTTTGCCAGCTGGCTAGCCAACCTGGTGAGGAAATCTTTGAATTAGGAATGGGGGGTGGAGGGGGATGACCAGCAGTCATCTGAGGAAGTGGTGGGCAAGGCTGGTGTGGGGGGTAATGTAAACAGGAGGGATGTAAACAACAAAGCAGAGTGCAAGGGACACCCACCCAAACATATCCACATAAATAAGGAATTGTCTACCAGACAGAACTATGGTAAAATCTCCCATGACCTTTCTGGGAAATCAGCATGACTTGCTGCCTCTCTGCAGTAAACAAACAGAAGGAATTAGAGTCTATGTGCAGTTAGAGAGTTATGATCTCATTGGAACCATGCAAGCATGGCAGGATAGCTCACAGTACTGGAGTGTTGTGGTGGATGGATACAGGTTGTTAAGGCTGGGACAGTGAGAGGGGACCCTTTACATGGGACAGCAGTGAGGTGCATACCTACAGATGAACAATGAGCTGGTGATTGATCATGTGTCAGGATTAGTTGGCAGGCCAACATGGGTGACATTGTGGTGGGTATCTGCTACAGTCTGCCTGACTAGGAAGAAGTAGATGAGGCCTTCTTGACACAGCTGGAGGAATCCTTATGTTCATAGGCCCTGTGTCTTATGAGAGACTTGAAGCCCCCCAGGTATGTGCTGCAAAGACATTACAGCAGTGCACTGGAGATCCAAGAGGTTTTCCGAGTGCATTGGTGGCACCTTCCTGACACAGCCAATCAAGGAGCCAATGAGGGCTGATGTTCTGTTGGACCTCATATAAACAAGGAATAATTGTCTGGGGATGTAAAAGTCAGGGGCAGGCTGTGGTGTCCATGAAATGGAGTGTTAAGGATCCTGAAAGAAGGGAGCAGAGTAAAAAGCAGGGCCACAGCCTGGGTTTTTGGAAAGCACACTTCAGCCTCTTCAGAAATCTGCTTGGAAGAATCCAATGGGATGCAGCCCTGGAGAGGTGTCCAGGAAAGCTGGTTGATCTTCAAGGATCCCCTCCTTCAAACTCAAGAAAGGTCCATTCTGACAAGTAGGAGGCTTTCATGGATGAACAAGGAGCTTCTAACTGACCTCAGACATAAAGGAACTGTGCAAGAGGTGGAAGCAGAAAAAAAGTGGCCTGGGAGGAATAAAGAAACAATGTATGAGCATGCAGGTATGGGGTTAGGGAAGCCAAAGCCCTTCTGAAGTTAAATCTGGTGAAACATGAGAAGGGCAAGAAAGAAGGTTTCTACAGGCACATAAGCAGCAGAAGGAAGTTGAGGGAAAATATGGGACTGTTGCTGAATGGGGCAGGGGATCTGATCACAAATGACGTGGAAAAGGCCAAGATACTTTTTGCTGCCTTCACCTTGGTCTTTATTGGTAACGCCTCCTTTCAGGAATCCTAGGGCAAGGAGCATCTGGTTAAGGAACACTTAAACTGGAGATACATAAGCCCCTGGGACCTGATGGAATGCTCTCACAAGTCCTGAGGGAGCTGACTTCCGTCATTGCAAGGACAATCTTGATCAGCTTTGAAAGTCTGTGGCAACTAAGGGAGGTTCCTGAGTACTGAAAGAAAGCAATCGTCACTCCTGTTTTCCTGAAAGGCAAGAAGGAGGATCCCTGGAGACACAGGCCAGTAAGCCTTACCTTGATCCCATGGAAAGTGATGGACTGAATCCTCTTTGAAAACATTTCCAAACACATGAAGGACAAGAAGGTAATTTGGAGGAGTCATCAGGGATTTATGAAGGGGAATTCATGCCTGACCAAATTCAGAGTCTTCTACGATGAGGTGACTGTCATGGTGGATGAGTGGAGAGCAGTGGATATTGTTCATCTTATCTTTAGGAAGGCTTTCAACTCCATCTCCTGCAACATACTCACTGATAAACTGATGGAATGTGGGCTAGAAACATGGACAGTGAGGTAGACTGAAAGCTGAATGGTCAGGCTTAAATGGTTGTGACCAGAACAGAAGGTTCAGCTAGAGGCCAGTTACTAGTGATGTATCCCAGGGATCAAATCTGGGGACAATACTTTTTAACATAGAATGATAGAATCATAGAATGATTTGAGTTGGAAGGGACCTTAAAGACCACCTAGTTCCAACCCCCCTGCCAAGGGCAGGGACACCTTCCATTAGATCAGGTTGCTCAAAGGCCCACCCAACCTGGCCTGGAACAGTTCCAGGGATGGGGCACCCACAACCTCCCTGGGAAACCTGTCCCAGTGCCTCACCACCATTCCAGTGAAGAGCTTCTTCCTTACATCTAATCTAAGTCTACCCTCTTTGAGCTTAAAGCCATTACCCCTTGTCCTATCACTAAATGCCCTTGTGAAAAGTGCCTCTCTAGCTTTCTTGTAGGCTCCCTTTAAGTACTGGAAGGCTGCTATAAGGTCTCTCCAGAGCCTTCTCTTCTCCAGCCTGAACAACCCCAAGTCTCTCAGCCTGTCTTCATAGGAGAGGTGCTCCAGCCCTCTGATCATCTTCGTGGCCCTTCTCTGGGCTTGCTCCAACAGGTCCATGTCTTCCTTATATTGGGGGCCCAGAGCTGAGTGCAGTACTCCAGGTGGGGTCTCATGAGAGCAGAGTAGAGGGGGAGAATCACCTCCTTCAACCTGCTGGTTACATTTCTGATGCAGCCCAGGATACAGTTGGCTTTCTGGACTGCAATTGCACATTGCCAGGTCACATTGAGTTTCTCACCAACCAACACCCACAAGTCCTTCTCCTCAGGGCTTCTCTCAGTCCACTCATTGCCCAGCCTGTATTTGTGCTTGGGATTGCCCCAATCCATGTGCAGGACCTTACTCTTGTCCTTGCTGAACTTCATGAAGTTCACACAGGCCCACCTTTCAAGCCTATCAAGGTCCCTCTGGATGGCATCCCTTCCCTCCAGCATGTCAACTGCACCACACAGCTTGGTGTTGTTGGCAAAGTTGCTGATGGTGCACTCATTCCCACTGTCCGTGTTGCAGACAAAGATGTTAAACAGCACCTGTCCCAATATTGACTCCTAAGGAACACCACTTGTCACTGCTCTCCACTTGTACATCAAGCCATTGACCACAACTTTTTGAGTGTGACCATCCAGCCAGTTCCTTATCCACTCAATGGTCCATCCATCAGATCCATGTGTCTCCAATTTAGAGACCAGGATGTTATGCGGGGCAGTGTTAAATGCTTTGCACAAGTCTTGCTAGATGACACCAGTATTTCTTAAAATAAGGAGTGATTTGGAGATAGCCAATTAGTCACTACACTGATGTCTTCTTAAAAGCAACAGGCCTACTAACAGCAAAAAACTGAGTTTACCTTCCACAGATGTTCTAACCCATATGAAGTTTAAGCAGCAGCAGAATATGCACTAGTCTCATTCATGCTTTAAATATGAGAAGTATTTTTGCACTCAACACTGCTGAACAGTTCTAGAAGATTACTTAGTTTGTAAATGTTAATATCAGTTTGCAAGTTTACTAAGGAAATGGAAATAAAAACAGATTGTTATGTCCAAAACAAATCAAAATATTAATGCATACCTGTAACTTTGATATCAGGAATATAGGGCTAATGGAAACAGCTGAAAGGGCTGGAAATGAGTTCATATCCCTTACTGTGAGTATTGACACTTTAAATGCAACACTAAAGATCAAAATGCATTACCATCTGAATATTATTCAGTAGACTTTATGAAATGAGCCAGCAGATCTCAGTCTGGTTGTGAAAAGTTGTATCACCACTGCAGAAATTTGCAGAGACGTGAGGGCTGAACAGCCCTGAAGGTTATATTATGCTGTAGGCGTAAGAGGCAGTGTTTCCACCATACCAGTGACTGAATTGTGCACACCGTAGGTCTGACTGTCCAATCAGCATTTTTTACTATAAGTAAATTTATTTTCATGCAAACAGTTCCTGTGCCTGCCTCTCAAAAGGAATATGTTTGCATTCTTGGAGATGACAAACTGGTTTTATATAATAAAAATGGTATCACAGGTCTCTCAAACAGAGGTAATACACTTCTTATTTCAGAAGTTGTGCTAATATTGAGGATAAAGCACTAATCAATATCACAATGCTCTATTGCATTTTCAACACCTCTAACCAGGTATTCCACCTGGAGCCATGCCCTCAAGCAAATGAGGCCCACGTGATCACAAAGCACACTAGAGGTCTTCCATGGCAACACATATAAGAAGAACCTGCCGGAAAGAAAATGTGCCAAAAGGGGGCACAGCAGCTCCAAAAACCCTTCCAAACATAAAAGAAACACAAAAACTAAACAGATAAGTCAAAACCAGGGAGAAACAAAAAGTCTCTTTCTGTCCTTTACATTATTGTGTGGTAACTACGTAATGATTGTTCTGTGGCAGCATATTCGTAATCAGAAGGTTTTGTCAGACTGGAGGATGAACTGGGGCACAAGATTGTGATTTCTACAGACCAATTGCTAAATTTCTGACTCAGGTCATATAAATGGAGATAACTTTGTTGACCTCCATGCTAATGACTATTTGTGCACATCACAAAACACATCTAGCTGACAGAAATGACAGTCACCGGTCAAGGGAAAATTAGCAACTGTACAGGCCTAATCTGAATGGCACAGAAAACAAGAGATGAAATCTTGCATTCACATTATAGCAGAATCTGAAAAATAGCCCTTCCTGTGAGGTTTAAATTCATTCACAGCTATTTATAAGGAAAAATTCTTAACGTTTCAGAATAAAGTTAAATAAAACTGAAGTTTTATGAAGGCATACTGAATATTTTGATCACCAAACACCTACACAGATGAGAAGCCCCACAAGAGTTATATTCTAACTTTTTAAAGAAGGGATTAAATATAACTGTGTCTATGTGTACATGTATTATAAACATATGAACATCCACAACTAAGAAAGCCTACAGGAATGATAGATCACTGTGTACGCATGGCTAGGCAAAGGTAGCAGGAACATAGGCTTAGCAAAATGTATGTCCTCTAAGGTGCCTGGGACATCCACATTGGTCTGCAAGATATGGCTTGTCATCTTTGGCAGACCCACATCATTCTGAAGAGCCAGCTGTAACCAGTGGCACACCCTGATGCATCTGAAATGTCCACAGACATCTACATTTAGGCAACTGAATCATGTTCATTCAGGCAATGACACTTGATGGGGATTTTATGGATATTATAAGCTAACGTTCTGCCAACAGCCTTTCAGCATGGTTTTGGAAAACTCATCACAAAAAAAACGTTAGTAAAGGACTATACTTCACATGGTACTTATAATAGTTGACCCCTTCATCTGCATGAGGTCTTTCAGACATGTGGATTGAGAACAATGACAAAAGCCTATGAATAAGTCTATCTGTTTGCAACACTGGAGCATACAACACAAATCAATATTTAAACATAGCAAAGTACATCTTAGTAATGGTTTCAAAGTGGTTTAATAGTATTCTAAGAGTTAGAATAACTAACTGTGTTATACAGTCCAATTATAGCAGAAACATTTCCATGGGAATGAAGATTTGAATGGCCTGCAGAATAATTATTAAAATATTTGTGACCAATGAACTAAATTAATTTTGTGAGATTTCTTATTTTGTAAGCATTTTGATAGATGTTTGATATTCACAAACATATTTGTGAATCCAGCATAAATTCTCTCTAGAATGATAGCTTCATTGCCACCACAATTATGGTGTTTTTCTGAAGTCTGAAAATTCATATTAGAATATGTTAGAGCTGCAAGCGAGTAGCCCTTTGAATAGGACGCAGCATGAGACTGCACTAAGTGAACAGAACACTGAAAACTACAGGATGTGACATAAGAAAATGCTGAACATAATAAATCTCAGTGTGAGAAGCTAACAAAAGTTACAGCCAGTGCCATGAAGGTTGGCAAGATCTTACAGGTGGTTAATGGGAAGTTAACGCACCAGACTCCAGAGGTATCTGGAGGGGAGCACTCAGGACTTTCTAGTGGGTACCATCTTGATAGACCAACAGCACGAGTGTAACTGTATCAGTAATAACATATTATTACATTATTACTAACTAAATTATGTTATTACCAACTAAGATTGCCTGAATAATGGTAGCAGAAATACCAAATTTGAATAAGAATGTATCCGAACTGTGACCAGTTGAGCAGAGTAATCCAGGACTGTTTACTTGGAAGGAGACTGGTGTGGGAAAGGAAGGTGCAACAGAGGTCAAGGGAGGTCAAAGAAAAAAGAAGAGGGAGAATAAGGTATGCAAATAATGAGAGTGGTGCTGCCTGGGTTTACCTATCAGGAACTCCTGAGCTTGGCCACTGTAGCTGGAGGAAGACAATAAACCAAATCCATTTCCTTGACTATACCCTGAAAATCAATCCACTTCCATGTTCAGGAGGACCAGAGTAGTGGTGGCCAGGGTGATTTTTCTGACAAACAGGGGAGAACCCAGAAAGACAGATCAAGCATCCTGGTATCACCATGTTGATGCCCATTTCAGCTCTCATGGCATCAGAAGTTCTCCATCACCCTTAGCAGAACAACTATTTGCTAGTCACAATTTAAAAGACTTCAGTTCTCTAATAAGAAAGCCCAAGAAAATGATGTCAGAGGTAAGTTATAGAGGCATACGTCACATAGAGGAAATAGTAAGAAGCCAAAGCCAGACTCTCACAAAATGAACGTAAAAAGTTATTGCTTATTCAAGGATTTGCTAAAACAGAATAGGCTGCCTCTGGTAAACTGTGTTATTCTACATGTGACTAATTTTGGTATCATTATTACTATTTGCGATGAACATTCAACTCCAGTTGATTAGCATCTAAGCATTAGTGTAGGATTCAGGATAGGCAGAACAGTCTATCCAGTTGCATGAAGACTTGAACCAGAATCTACTGGAGCAGAGTTTTACTGCAATTCTTACACAGATATAGCTACTTTACTCCAGACTTACATGCCTGTAGAGTTAAGAATATCTGAAACATAGTTGTCTGATTTTCTAAGCATAATCTTGCACTTTTCTATTTTAGCATTAAGAAAGTAAAAACAATACAAAGGAATGATAAACCTTACATGCCTCTAAGGAAGTGTGTCCATACTGGAAAAGGATAAAGCTAATGCTCCTCCCAACAAAGAAGAAACAGTGTTCCTTCAAACTGTCAGCATTTATGGAGGGCTGACACCCACCCCAGTTACAAGAAGCTCTGCAAAACTGTTCCATGCTGATTGTAATGTTATTGTCTCTGTCTGTAAAATAAAAGCGATATGTAATGCCAGTGACAACACCAGAGTAGAGCATCAGGAAAGGGGAAAGAGTGGTAAATAACTTAGACTGGCACTGAAAATTCAATGTTATTTAGAGGTGAGACAAAGCAATAAGCTCTTGGGACAAGAAAGTGACTAGTATTTCAAGCCTGCATTCAAACACTGGAGGGAGGCTCCCATTTTATACCAATCCACATCTCTCTTTTCCACTCAAAGACCACACTAATGCTTCTTGAGGCAGCTGATCATATTTGGGATTTTTTTGTACCCAGACACCACCCTCCAGCTTGGAAAGCTGCAGGCAGTATTATTGTAAATCATGGGCCATATCTAACCTTAAGGTATCCCTGTGCAGATCTCAAGGGATGGGCTGTAGCAACAGTAACAACAACAAACAAGAGCTATATTTATGGCTTGCAAAGAGAGAAGCAGTGACAGACTAGAGAGAGGAAGGATTGCTATGGCTGGGGCTCTCTGTGCTTGGTAGAATGCATAAAAAGTAGAAAAAATGCAGACACAACAATGCCCTACCAGCTGTCCAGAAAGATGATAATCTGCTAGTACAATATTGTGACAAAAGCACTTGCAAAGTATGAAGAACTCTTTGACTCCACACCTATAATAATGGTATTACTTAGCATTTATATAGTATGTCTCAGCTGCACAGCTAAAGCTCTTTACAAAAGATAGGGATCATTATCCTAATTTTGCATTTGGGAGTTGAATATGGAGAGAGTTTAAGCCAAAATTTTAAGAGTTGGCTCATTTGGGGGTTCTGGGAAAAAAAAATCCAACAGGGGATCTGATTTTACAGAGACTCCAAGCATCTGCAACTTCAATTAGAATGGCTGGTAGATGCAGGTGCTCATCAACAAGAAAATCGTGTTGCAAATGTATCAGGTTGAAGACTTCAGAACCCTGTATGCTAAATTAGTGGATGCTTTTGTGAAAGGTAGACTGGCTGATGTGGCAAAGGTTACTTTTAAAGCCGAATAACAGGAACAGAATCCACGTCTCCAGACTGACGTCCTGTATGGTACAATAGATTGAATGACAGTATCTAAAATAAGCTCACTAAAATTTAAAAAAAATAAAGATAGACAAAACAAAAAAGGCTTCACTAAAATAGCAGATGTGATGGAAACTTAAGGCAACGACTTTTGGGATAAAGTGTGATGCATAAAGGAGACAAAAAGTTTAATTTAGGATGGAAGATTTAATCTATAATTTATAATAGCAAAGATGGTATACTGTAAGAACATAGCAATACCACAGTCAGAATATCCAGGCTGAATGACAGTATAGGTCCCAAGGGCACAACAGCTGCACGGGACTAGCAAGATCTGAAACGCAGCCTAGCTCAGGTAAAGGACCAAATTAGTGTGACTATTTTGGCTCCAATGCTCAAGCCAGCTTGATAGGAGTTGGATGGGAGTTGGGTGAATATCACACATTGTGGCATATAGGTATTGCTTAAAGTTTACGATTGCATCACTATCACCAGACAAAGAGAGAAAGAAAAGATTACATTTGCTGAAAATTAATGAAGCTGAGTTCACTAATGCCCTCTTAGATTAGAGACTTCCAAGTATCTAAGGGGTCTGGAAAAAAAGATGCAATTATTATATAGAAGGCTGGGTCCCAACAAAATTTCCAACCCTGTCCCTATAATAATAAGTACTAATGCCCTTGCTACAGTTTGCATCTGTTCCAGTGTGCAGCTCACTACAGAAAAAGCTTCCTCTCGAGAACAATCTCATAAGGCAGAAGCAGCTGCTCTTGTTCCTCCTGCTCTCCCTCTTCAATTCTTTGGAGTCGTGTCACTAAATTTCAAATGATAAGTTTCCTTTATTACTTTAGCTTTCAGTGGAGTATAGGGACAAGTTGGTAGCAAGACTTAGACTTCATGCTGTAATGCATGAGAGGACAGCCCTGGAGCCAAGGCCCAGCTCTGCTTCCTTCCAACCTTAGAGTTGTTTAACTAATAAAATTAATTTGCCTCTTTAAAATTTAAAATAAAGACAAGATGTTTTGATTTTTTCAGTAATCTACATTGGCAAAAAAGAAGGGATGTTATTTGTATGCTGATTTGTCTGGTGAAAAGCCAAACTGCAGATAGTTTGGCCTGATGCCAGTCTGAGTTGCTTCATTTCTTCTTTTCCCTGAGCTCAATACAGGCAAGATAGCTACTGTGCACCAGTGGCTGCACCAGAAATTTGAAGAACTGGAAGTATAAGAGAGAAAGTCAGGAAGGGGCAGACAGCAAAACAGCCATCTTGCTACAGTTGTCACACCAGACCTGACATTAAAGTATATTGTTAATTTCTTATAGCACCAATAATTACAATCATTTTTGCAGTTTTATGACTTCTTTTTTTTACACCTAGAAGCAGTTTGCATTGATGTTTGCTACTATTTTTTCCAGCTACTTATCAGCAAGAAAAGTGCAGGCTTAATAAATCCATGTGTCCACAAAATAGCAAACACACAACGGATTAATCCTGTAGCACACCAGCAATTCTCAGCTTTACAAATCAATAACTGGTCTGCAAAACACAGCATCTGTGGCAAAAAGTAACACCATAGCTGTAAAGTCCTAATCTGCTTTTCTAGGAGGATATGTTAAGGTCGCCTCCTCAGAGATTTGAGGTAGATGTGCCTATCTGTGGTCTTAAGTGAGTGTGTCAAGAAGCTGAAGGGCTTCAAAGCCAAAAAGCAATGATGTACTTGAATAAAAACTAGAAATTTAACTTTATGAGAAAGTTTACAGGAGACAGAAAAGGAGTCCTTCTTTCCAGCTCACTCCAAATTGAAGCAAGACCTGCATGATACACAGGTTTGTCCTGCATCTCCTGCAGTTTGACTAGCTGCTTCTTGCCGTGTTTGGTTGTTTTTCCAGCTCTGTGCTTGAGATGTAGGCTTTTAGCTCTTGCTGTGGCTTTCTCATTTCCTTTTGCTTACTGCACCCAGTGTTTTCCAAAATCTTCTGTTCCTGAACAGGTTAAATAATTTTTCATGAGAACACTCCCTCTTTTAATTTTCCTGACTCAGTGTTATTAAAGGAACACAACACAAAAAACTAAAAAAAAAAAAAAAAAAAAAATCAATACAGGTATTATTCATTCCAAAAAGGCAAACCACAGAGGAGAGATATAAGGCTTAACAGTTTATACAGCCTTTGTTGTTTGCCCACAGAGCTCATGTAGGGTGTGCCTACATTACTGAGTGGTGTATGGCACAAGGAGAGGAGGACTGTGGTTTGATTTGCTGCAGCCTGCAACATTTCCAGGACTGCATGTTTACATAACCTCTTAACCAGCAATTAGCTTTGGTCTGGTACCCAGTCAACTGTGCATACCATGCAGGCCTGTACGCTAAGTGCTGAGCAACCTTGCATCCACATTGCAAATGGGGTGCTCTGGGCAGTTCCCTGTTATCTGTCTTAGTTGCAGCAAAAATCATTTTGATTGTACCAGCCATGCACTTAGTTGCATATCACAGGAAAGGCAAAAAGCAAATTTTCACAAGAAAAGATCCCCTCCAAAACTCAAGTTCACTAGGCACAGCCATCACCCAACAGACTAGGCTACAAAATCACCCTGGTCATAAAAACTGGAAAGAGCTGAGTCTGTCATAACCTTGCCTGTTGCTAATTATTTGGACAGACATCAGGAATGAAGAGGGTGTGCATTTGGTTTGCATGGCAAGTTTTTTGTAGTAGAGGGCTACAAGGGACGCTTCCGTGAGGAGCTGCTAGAAGCTTCCACCATGTCCAAAAGGGCCAATGCCAGCTGGCTCCAAGACAGACCTGCCAATGGCCAAGCCTGAGCCCATCAGCCATGGTGGTAGTGCCTCTGGGATAACGTATTCAAGAAGGGGAAAAACTGCTGCACAACAGTAACTGCAGCTAGAGAGAGGAGTGAGAATAGTGAGAGAGACAACTCTGGAGACACCAAGGTCCGTGAAGAAGGAGGGGGAGGAGGTGCCCCAGGCACCGGAGCAGAGATTCCCCTGCAGCCCGTGGGGAAGACCATGGTGTCCCCCTGCAGCCCATGGAGGTCCACGGTGGAGCAGATCTCCACCTGCAGCCCATGGAGGACCCCACTCTGGAGCAGGTGGATGCCCAAAGAAGGCTGTGACCCCATGGGAAGCCCACGCTGGAGCAGGCACCTGGCAGGACTGCGGATCTGTGGAGAGAGGACCCCACGCTGGAGCAGGTTTTCTGTCAGGACTTGTGACCCCGTGGGGGACCCACGCTGGAGCAGTCTGTGAAGAACTGAAGCCTGTGGGAAGGATCAACGTTGGAGAAGTTCATGGAGAACTGTCTCCCATGGGAGAGACCCCACGCTGGAGCAGGGGAAGAGTGTGAGGAGGAAGGAGTGGCAGAGACAATGTGTGATGAACTGACCCCAACCTACATTTCCCATCTCCCTGTGCCACTCAGGGAGAATTTGGGAGTGAGGTTGAGCCTGCAAAGGAGGGGTGGGGGAAGATGTTTTACGATTTGGTTTTATTTCTCATTATACTACTCTGATTTGATTGGTAATAAACTAAATTAATTTTCCCCGAGTCTGTTTTGCCCATGATGGTAATTGCTCTCCCTGACCTCCCTGTCTTTATCTCTACCCATGAGCTATTTGTTATGTTTTCTCTCCCCTGTCCAGTTGAGGAGGAGGAGGGATAGAGGGGCTTTGGTGGGTTCCTGGCACCCAGCCAAGGTCAACCCACCCTAAGGTGACCAAAATATCACATTCATGTTCTTACGTAGTAATGAACACAATCTGATACAAAGTCCACAAACAAATGTGTGCTTTGCAAATCTAAGCATAGGTAATAGGCCTTTTTGCTGTGAAAGACTAACTGGATCAGCCCCATATCCCATCTGCCCATAGTTAAAACTCCACACTCAGAAGTAAACTCATCAAAACTCTGTCATGATTCACCCAAGTGTTTGGGTAAAAGTCACTCATTCTCTTCCTTTGGAGGAGACACAGATCTAAGGCACACACAGTATTCACCTGAAGTCTTGTGACAGGGGTTCTCAGCATAATTTCATCCCCAGCATTTCTAGATCAGAATCTGATTTCCCTGTAAAAACACAGAAGATCATTTGCTTGCTCTCTGGAAAGTGGTCAAGCAAGACACATTTATCAAACTTCTTTGTTCCAGCAAATCTCAGAGAAGATTTTGAAGAACGGGTTGTTCAGCACCCTGTGGAGAGCAACAGCTGCTCCATGGTGCAGCCTCACAAGGGAATAAGGAGATTCCAGCCAGCCATGGATGGAAGTTCAGGGTGGACAAAATGAGATATCTCAAACAATAATTAAGACACTTATCTTTCAAGCAGAATTAGGATCTGTAATGACCACAAGTTGCTAAGATACTAGGTCTGCACATAAACTATCATCCAAAAGACATTTGCAAAAACAGGTGCCTTGCAAAGCCCTGCTGGGTTGGGTGAAATGTTAGAGACAGTAAGTGGCACAGTTAAATTGTAGAAACCAGTCAGCCTTTGGAAGCTTTAACACCTAAGCAGCTCTTAATTGTGACCTGGCACACTATATATGTGTAATGATGTGTTTGTTACTACATAATATAAACCACTTATTTTTTTCTCATGTTTCCTAAGAATTACTTACAATTTACCAAGTAACTGCCATGAATATTTATTAATTTTAATTACAGAACCAACGTATTTCCAGGGAAAGATGTCATCCATAAGTATAAAACTAAATATATTGCTGAGTACAGGAAATGAAGTAGTATTTAATTACCAGCAATTGCTATAAGTAATTGTCAAATGCTAACCACCACTACTACAAATCTCACGTAAAATGAAAATTCATGTGTTGCTGCTAATAATTTAGTTTACTAAAGTTACACTTTTGCACTCTAGTTTGAAGAGAGGATCAAATAAGTATAATCATTCCTTTACTCAGTGGAAGCTATGTGAGTACAATAACGTCAGGCTGCAAAATGACAATAAATAACAGTGCAGCTGAGAATGATAATTCATATAAAGCTTGAATATGTCTGGTTGAAATCAATATAGATCTTTAATCAGTTTCACTGATCATTTGAACAGTGAAACTCATCCTACAGAAAGCATCATAATCTATTACTTATTATAACAGTAATAATTATTACTAATTCAACACCAAAAATAATAATGGCAAAAATAACAACAGCAGCAGCCTTTGCTTGTTTAAAATTTATTACATTTCAGCTCAGACATCAAAAGTCTATGAGTCTATATGAACTTCTTCCTGATGTTTCTGCTAGAGTTTGAAGGAGTACACCTTAAGCTCTGTGAGCAAGGTTTCCATCTGCTGTGTTACTAGAAATACCAAATAAACACTTACCAAGGTGTGCCACTCATGTAAGAGAAAGTAGATGAGTAATAACCATGAGATTTCACTCAATTTCAGAAGTTCAATTATGTACGTGTTCAAAATCCTAGCAGTCAGTTACTCCGTCAAGTAACACGCTACATTGTTATCGGAAGGCCTGTATTTGTGTGTCCTCCCAGTCAAACATGCTTTTCATGTATTCATTGTGTCCATATTCATCCATCAACTGGATGGAAATGAGGAGATAAATGGAAGGTTGTTCACATTATTGTAAATATTATGACACAAAGGATATCATCTGGAACTTGGGACAGTGTGAAACACAGGAACCAGATGGAAAGCAGTGATGAAATGTAAGGCATTTCTACCTCTACATCATTGATTCAAAGGCAGCCACTCGGTACCAGTGACTCACGAAGGTAAAAGCAATGACTCATCTTTATTTACACCATCTCAGGAATGCCTGTGAAATTATCTTACATTCTGGATATCATGACTGGATCTCTTTTGGTAAGTTCAGACCTCAAAGTATCATAGGAACTGTAGGGATCAGAGCACTTTTCTTCAACAGATTGCACTTCCAAGCCATCACTGCAGACACCAATCCTGTGATATACATTCACATACATTATAGTACATGGTCTTTCATACAAATTTTTCTTCAATGTCCTTATTTACATCATTTTTTAAAGACAATCACAAAAGCATTGTCCTAGTTATGCTTCTATGGGATTTTTATCCATCAACAGACATGCAGCATCTAGCTAGATGCAAATTCTTTTTCCACAGAGCTGAGGCAGTTTACAGAACAGTCTGAACTTTGAACTTCACCAGCCCAGCAGTCTCATCTGCACACTTTTTGAGCTTTGTGACAGAATTTACGATGTTGTATTCAATATCCAATACCCCAAAATACTCACACAGGTCAAAGCAAAACAAGTTTTCTCATACATAAGTACAGGAATATGTGCCTGTTTGAGGCAATTTCCAAACCAAATTATTGTTTACCAGAATGAACAGTACAGGTGGCTTTGAAGGAAAAAATCTTCCACAACTTTATATAAAAATATTTTTCTAGGCTTCCCTTGATTGAAATGGAATAATTATTTATGCTCAAGCAAACAAATAAAATTAATCACTAGGAAGTTGTTAAATAATTGGAAAAAAATCCTTACATATACAACATTTAGGAAAAAGCATAAAAATGCCAGGTTAAAATGGAAACATTGTAAGACTTTGCTTTTTCTGCAATGAAGGAAATTCAGTTTATGAATAAAGCTCAGTGCCTGGTATGCCTCTCAAAGAGCAACATGTAAATGTCAAACATAAGTTTCTTTCACTTCCAGGCAAAAGTCAAGATACTGTGTGAAACAATATGTAATTACTAACAGCGTTTGATGAGATGGTATGAAATAACCAACCAACTTATGCTAACTTACACTAACAATCACAGGGCACTCTTCAGGTATGCTTTCCAGGCATGTTTTAGGAAAAGCAGGCACAGAACACTTTGTCTCTTTTATTCTGGGGTGCTGTACAGTTCAAACGCTGCAGTCATCTTTCCAGATCCTCCCATATCCCCTGCTCTCCTCTTAGAGAGGAGCAAGAGGAAGGAGTACTAGCCTGATTTCCTAAACTTAGGCAATCATGCTGTATCTTTCTGCTAAGTGTCTCTTCCCCATAAATTTTCAGCTGAGGCCAATTGCAATTAAGATCTGCAGAAGGAGAGCTCTCAAAGATATTAAACCCCTGTGAATTTCACTAAAATTGGATAACTAGAAAAGACAGACACATATATATCGCCGTCATCAAGGGAAAGAGCACAGCATGGTTTTTAACCTTTTTCAACATCAAATAACGTACCCACGAGAGCACCACAATCAGTGAAACCTGCTCTCTGACGTGTTTGTACCTCATGGCAGACTGACACTCTGGTCAATGTAACTGAGGGTTATGACAGGAGCTCTGCTCTTATTAGCCACAGGAGAATCCACAGCAGACAGCACTGCTGAGTGTTCCTTGACTGCAGCAAAATCTTCAGTGAGTTTATGCCATTTATCATGCACCGGAGAATATATGTTCAAGATGTGCTCATGTTGGCAGCACTCACTGTGGTAGAGTCTCTAGCATCTAATAAAGTGGGAATGCAGACTGAAGCTCATTTTCCACAGAGTATTCATAACCTCTCTCTCATTCTGACATTCTTTCCCTCCTTTCTTCCAGGTGGACTATCAGATGTTTAATAAAGCATGAGCTCATCTTGTAATCATAGCATATTTGAGTTAAATTTGTCCTTCAGCTGGGAGAGAAATCCACAAGAAACTTTGCCAATTATCGTTGCTTTCTTAGGGAAGAAGAAGTTTTCAGGGAGCTGAGCATCAAAAGTACTCAAACCATTACATATTAAATAATTTATAATGTCCTAAGTTTAATACTGATTGAAATGTTACCCTAAGAAATCATAAAGACCTGTGTACAAAATTCCAGTGATTTCTAGGCAAATGTACACACAACACACAACCCCCTGAGGCCTGTGAAGCTGTGAATGGCAGCCAGACCAAGTTCGTCACAGTACCTGATTTCCTCCCAGCTGCCAGGTAAGGAGCTAAAGAACTCTTTTGACATGATACAGCAAGATTTCTGCCAATTGATTTTTTAAAAATATTTTAGACAGGGGTATCAATTCTTCTTATTCTGATTTCTGATCTCAAAATTGTTGGTCCTATCATATTTCTTATAAGCGATATAAGGAGTGGCAGAACAAATCCATCTTCTTCTGTCATGGTCCTCTGCACGAGAGCTGTGTAGGAAAGATTTTTCTTCTTTTCAAAAAAATGTAATTGCTATGTTAAAGGAAGACCCCCAAATTTCTGAGAAACTACACTTTTCATTCTAAAAACATAGACTGCAAAAAAAATCCACCCAGTTTACAGGACACTGTCTACTAAGTCTATTAATCCCTTTGTAAACTGAAGCCCTCAAGCAATATATGGCCTGAATTTCTTCTCACATCTGCACTCTTTTTTTATCAGCATAACTCTACTGACAACAATTAAATCACCCCGTTAAAATGAGGGGAGAATCAAGTCCATGTGTTCTTATATTGGTTTGATAGAACATATTCTTTATCCACTAGTAATTTGATTAACAGTTTGAGAGTCCTAAGAGTTTTACTACAAATTCAGCTGTGTTAACTATAGAGTCATGATGCTTAAGAAACGTAGCCTCATTTTTATCAGTTGCATATTAGAAATTAATGCACTTCCTATCTAGGTGTGATAAACACTTATTCTCTTGCCAAGCTACCTCTAACTTCTGATAGATGTGACAGTTCAAGCAAAACATTTTGAAACTCTGCCAAAAGCCTGAATTGCAGAGAATGCAACTTTATGCTTAGAAGAATTCCATTAACTTTTCTCTGGCTTGCTTTTTTCCCCATTTGTTTTCAACAGCCACTAAGAGCAAAACATTAGAAAACAAAACAGGAAAGACCATTCTCTGAATATGTTTGACCTGATTTAGAGCTGGAAAGCACTTAAAATCTTCCAAAAATCCTGAAATTTCCCCAGAAGTCTATGCTTTTATATAGAAAAGCTAGATATAGAAAATTCTAAATCAGACTTCTGCTTAATTTCAGCTACCGTTGAAAAAGCACATAACCTTGCAGAACGGTTAAAAGCAAAAGAGAGATTTCAACAATTAGGTGAAGCACTTTACACATCCTGAAGCAATCTGCAAACTTACTTATCTGTTACAAGTCACATCTGTCTAACACAAGAGGAAAATACTTGCCAAATATGACTTCTGTTGTCACTTTTACAACACACAGAGATAAATTGACAGGGTAGTGACCTATACTTAGCTTTGTTTTTTCATTCCTTTCTGGAAGACTGAAATCAAGAGGATAGAGAATATTTATTACGCAAAGTTAGTGGCTGTGGGACAAATAATTTGTAATTGGGATTTAAAAAATAATAATAACAATAATAATAATAATAGTAGTAAAATGGCAGGTAAATAGACTAACTGAAATTGCAAATTGTTTTCTTAGGTAACATGTTTTCCAAGGGCATTGTTGTGACAATGCACCACAATACTGTGTAGTAACTTGTAGAGTTTCTGCTGCCTCCCAGCCTAATCAATATTTTAGCACAAGCCACAGAAGTTCACAACTTAAGTCAAGACATTCACAGGCTCAGTCCCTAAAAGAATATTTAGCAGTTCTTCCATTTGTGTGTGTCAGTAGAAAACACTGATTAGTAAATCCGTGTACAAATCCTAGCCATGCAATAGCACAGGGGTAGATTTCACAGTGTCTTCAAACTTGAGTTGGGAATCCACTACAGAATGTAAATCCTAGCTTGGGATCCTGAATCCTGAAGATGTTTAGAATAAACACATTTCAGAGTAAGAAGTGTTTCTTACAAAGAAATTTAATGGCTATATCCTCCACAAAAGCACATTGGTTTAAGCTACAGCACTGGGCAGTCAACTCCTACACTGAGCACAACAGCACCAAAGGCAGAGGAGGAAAGCAATAAATTCCTACCATGTGAGTATTTGCATGCTATCATACAAGCCCACCTTTCCTATCAACTAATGGCAGTCACCTCACATAACCAAGGGCCCAAGGAGACCCTTTCGGTCTCCTTGGTCTGAGGAAGTCTCAGATATGATTTGTAAGCAGCCCAGAACTGAAAATTTGCAGAGAAACCCAGGATGCATCTATGTACCATAATGAACCAAGGTGAGCTCTTTGTCTGACCCATGCCTTGACCCACTTATGTAATAGGACTTCAGTCATATTGGGCAGAATTGGCTTAGACTGACTGCTCTGGACTGCAACAAAGCCCCTCTGTGTGGAGGACCTCGGCTGGACTGTAGGTAGTTAGGGTTTGGCGGCCAGAAGATATCGCGCTGTACGGAAAGATAGGGCCCCTCTCCTGACAGCTAACAGCACTAACTCTCCGGATAGCTAATAGCGTCTAGCTCATGATGTAAGCAGACGGAAGTGACGTTGTAAACCCAAGCTATATAATGCCATGTTACCTACCAATAAATGCCATTTGCCATCCACCACATTGGTGTCTGTGAGCTGATAGCCCGAGCAGCCTAGGGTTGGTCGCCGTGCTGTTCCTGAACCAGGTCGCCACGCCTTGCGAAGGCAACACTGGACCGAGGGGCCTGGGGAGGATATTGACCTTGACAAGATTACGGTGTTCCCCTGAGATAACAAGAAAGAATGAGAAGCATGCCTGAGAAACTAAGTTTAAGGAATGTGTTGACCAGTTGCAGTTGTTGTAAGGAACCTGAAAAAGTCACCCAATGAGGGGTGAGAAAAGCAACTTCTGACAACTTTTGACCAATAAGGGACAGACACATGTATAAGATAACAAGTATAATGGGTATAAATTTGCTGGCTTGGAGTAATAAGAATACTTCTTTGCTTGTACTATAAGAATGCATACATGTCATTTGTCCATCTTGACCATGACACCTCTTCATGGTAGCTCCTGTTATATATTCACCCATGAAAGCAGTGGGGCCGGACCAGGCAAAAGAAGTGTAGGGACTCCAGCACAAACCTGGTCATCTTTTTGGCCAGGGCAAGGATCAGCCTGATCACTTGGCATGCCCAAAGGCTAGCCACACTGCCATGTCATGATGAGGAGCCACTCGGGTCAAACACTTTTCTGTATAGTAATAACAAATCCAAATGTAACACATGTATACTCCTGTTCTGAACTAGACTCTTCAGGAGCCTATCTCTTCCATGCACAAACCAAAGAAAACCTGCCTTTGGAGTCTGCTGGCCTTATGTTACAGAAAAACCAACACACCTCTCATTTAGCCAGCCTACATTTGTAGATGACATCCACTTCCTTCGCCCTTCCTAAAAGAGACCTGCTACCATGAAACTCAAACTTCATACACAGCAGCATACAAGCACTCCAATTTCTGGACACCTTTACCATTTTTCTTTTTTCTCTGTTTCCTGCTGTTTTCAGATGGTATTCTATGCTGACAGTGTGTCTGAATTTTACAGAGCTAGACCTATACAACAATTACTTGTATACAAAAGCCCAAGAATAGAAAGGACAGGTTTATCAGTGTTTGCATGTGAACAATCCCAAACTCTCTCTCTCCTAAATGACAATATAGACATTCTGATTTACATAAGCTTGACAGATTTCCACCGTTACATCTTACATACTAAAAATGACCAGGCTTTCAGCTATTGAAGGCATTCAAATTGAAACATGCTAAGGTCTCCTGATCCATTGATAACAGGGTGCATCTGCCTGATAATCTGACTGTACAAATGCCACTCAATGAAAGTTTTTGTTTCCATTGATGCAAGAAAGACAAAGGAGCTCTATAGGCCTACCTAGATGGTGAAGGACTTTCTAGGAAGAATGTGGTTGAATTATTATATGCTTTTTACTATACGATTTTTAAATCAATCAGTAAATAAGGAACAATTAGTCATGCTGGGAAGTCACTAGTCCATACAATTTCAGGCAAGGTTGCAATGTCAGATAAAACTACTTCACTAAGGACATGTGAAATCTGTGTATCAGAACTGCTGGCATGGCTTTATGAAACCCACATAAACTTACACTACCAAGTTTCTTTCTATATCATTTGACTGGGGATTATAAACCACAATGATAAAACACAAAAGTCATTAATAAGTATCTTAATGTGTTTCCATGGGGTTAATGACTCTTTCCAGTATGAAGAACAGTTGCAAGGCTATCCTGCAAAGGAGAAAAATGGAAAATTATGTGCAAAATATACTTTAATAATTCAAATTCAGCAATTCCCATACAATTAAAAAAAAAAAAAAAAAGGCAGTTTGACATACCTCATGTGGGCTTTTCACGCTCTTGTTTGACATACAATTAAAATAGGCAGATTTTCTCGTGAAATAGCAACACTAGATTTTTATTTGACCAGTCTACTCTGCTTGACACTACAGTCAAATCTTAGCTAGAAGAAGTAGTAATTTCCATACTTTTCTAAGCTGATATTTACTGAGCTCATTTCTGCTGAAAACTTTTGATATGGTTAAAACTCATTTAATCTTGCAACACACTCTCTGATGGAAACCTTCAAGTTTCAGTTTCTGCTAATAACAAACCTCAGCACATTTTCTTTTGCTGTCCTAGCCTTCTTTTCTTCCCCAAGTACTCTAATCCTTGGAATTCATTTTCCAGCAAATAGTTTATATGGACAGAAATTAAATCAAGTTTTCAAATTGTATGTGGCTTTAGAAATTTCTATGAATTTTTGTGGTTCTAAAATGATAAAAAGGAATTCATTCTATTCTGAAATAAAAAGGTTTTGAGGAGATTTTGAAAGGAACAAGCACAATGACTGATGTAAAAGTTTTGCTCAGTCTCAAAGTATATCAGCTATGTCTTTTTTATTTTATAGTCTCTAGCTAGCTTTTATCTGTTGTTATTATTAAGTTACCTTGTACCTATATTGTAGTAACTGTAGCAGTGCTGTAATTTTCTGTTTTGCCATGCTTAACATTGTAACAAATTGCACATGGTCATTACAAGCCTGTGGGCTTAGAATATTCTTGAAGGTGCCCTGTATTAGCCTGGGCAGTAGCAAGCCCCTGTCCAAGATGAGGAATTAATTTAACATCTATTTTTATCCATCTTTATTCCCCATATGTGCTCTGAGTTTGAAGGTGGAGGAATATCACACTGGCAACTGCACTTCTGCAGGACTTTAACACATCCCTAGATCTTCTAGTTTACAACAATACTGCTCTAAGTAACTTCCTGCAGAAACATGGACAGAAACACATTTTACAGTGACTGCTAAAGGAAAGGCTGGTGTATTTTGCAAAAGCTTTTCATTTTTAATGGGTTCTTTGCTTTCTGTACTCATTTTATTTAATAGCTTAGCCTCCTAACTCTCTCTTCCCTCTGGTAGTGAATTACTTTCCAGAAATAATAGGGAATTTCAAGCATCATCATGTTGCTGGTATTGTCACTTGAAAATGTGGGTCGCCATCACCTCATCACCCTATCCTGGTTTGCTCATTAGTGGCACTCTGTATGGAAAACCTCTGAAGATCATTACCACTGTAGTCTAAAGCCAATGCGCCAGCATAATGAAAAACAATTCAGCAGTTCCCTATGCTCTGTTAGTTGTGTTTGTCATAAATGAGTTGTGGAGATTTGGAGTGAATGATCCATATCATATTGAACTGTCCTTTTTATCGCTGACAATTGAAGGTGACTGAAAAGCTGGGTCAGTGTCAGACTGTATCTAATTGGAAACCTTTCCTCATTAATGTTCGATGTTGACTTGTATTAGTTGATGAAATTAGGACCACAGTGGAATGGATTTTATTACACAGAATGAGCTGGTTGAGCTCTCTTCCATTTCAATGTTTTTTTAACCCCACCTCTGGCTGCTGAGAAAGGAATCCAGAAGCAAGGGAGTTGTGAGTGAAGCAGGATTAAGAGGAAATTGAGTAAAAATGTCAGAGCTGCTCAGGAAATTGAAACTGTGTGCATATTTATGCCACATTTACTTCAGCAAATCTTTTGTGAAAATACTTCCTTATAGATCATCTGGGGTTATTTTGTGGGTTTGAATCAGAAGTAAGAGAGAAATGTTTCCCAGGTAAAAGGGAAATGGCAAAGGGGGGGGGGGGGGGGGGGGGGGGGCCGGCC
>JAVJGG010000074.1:51087866-51106672 GCA_035590195.1 Aviceda cuculoides
AGCAGTCTCTGAGGGCCTCTAAGCATTTCAAAAATAAATGCATTCTCACAGCACCTTAGCAAGGTGTGTAAGAACAGGAGATGGTAATGGGATTATTATCCCCATTTTGCTAATATAGATACCAAGATAGGGGAGTTGAATAACCTGCCAAGCTTGTGCTATAATCCCGAGAGAAAGCAGATCTCCTGACTTCTGGTTCTAAATATTAACATAGAGCATTGCCAATGGCTAGCCAAAGTTTACTAACCTCCAAACCTTACGAAATCTCTCCTGAGATATCATATAACAAGCAGAAAGCTAGGGCATGATCCAAAATGCATTAATGTTAATGGGAATTTTTCTACTAGAATAAACACACTGGAAGCCTGGATATTTTCCTGAGCCTTAGTCAACCCAAATGCTACAAAACTGGAATAGGTTTTGCCACTTCCTGCCACACTGCCAGAAAGTAATCTAATAATTGTCTCTCTTGCAGGGTTTTAGAATTACTTTTCTAAGCACTGGTCAGAGCAAAATAACAGAGTTCTCGAGAGCATTCATGTCCTCGTGCCTGGCATGGTCAGCTCCACTCTGGGTGCTATGGGTAGGCAGTTGTTACTCTGGGAGGCTGCAGACCATGAGAAAAGCTTTTTTATGTATTGTCTTTTAATACAAAGATGAGCATTTTTTTAATTGTTAGTCATAGATGTATTCATATGTTTTATGCTGCCTTCTCACTTATAAAATGGTCACCAAATAACACCTTTCAAGAGAACTAAGAGTATCACAAATGAAGAGAAAACAGCAGCTAATTTCAGAATCAATTCAGCCCTGCTCTGCGCCGTTCACTTTTTAATATCTACCTCTTTTTTGTTTGGGCTTTTTTTGTATTCTATCTCTCTCCACATAACAACGTTACATGAGTCCAGCTCAGAGGTAAGAGTGCCACCTATTGAGTCCCTGGCATTATTTGTCATCATTTACAGGGGAAACAAAAGCTTACATACTATTTCTTATGATGTATCTGCATATAACAAAAAGTCAAGCAATGTTTCACCAACTGAACTCAGGACTGTTACGTATTCAGAGAAAAAAAAAATTATAAAGACTGTAAGAAATTGTGTCTCCCTAACAATTATATCTTCAAACATCTTTTTTTTCTTTAGAAAATAAGGAAAGGAAAAAAAGTAAGATACAGAAAAAGGTCAAGTACTTAATGATAAAAACCAGTGCCTCTAATAAAAGAGCAGTTTTCTTAAAACAGTTCAGTTATAGTTCAGGGTAAGTTTGTCTCCTGACTTGACCCAGATAGAGTTTTTTCCTCTCATCATATTGGCTAGTCATTATACTAATTGAATACTTTACTGAGCCAGGGTGTGCTAGATGTCACCTTGGAAACACTTCAAATAGTATTGAGTATTATAAAAGCTGAATATAAGGCAGCCACATTACAGGGTTATATTACAGAATGAACTAGCTTTTCTTTTTTGGCAGCAAAATTGTCAAGACAGTGCATATTTTTAAAAATTGCTGGAATCTCTAGAAAGTGAGGAAAAACAGACTTACAAGAACACTGATGATTTTTCCATTCTATTACACTTGCATATGAATCACATTTTCCTGGCATCCTAGGCCATGATGACATGTGAGAACCATGTAGATTTTTAGAAGAGTTGTATTATTGTTGACTTGGGTGTATATGCTGAGTTTAATCAAAAGAAATCCTACCCATGCTATATGCTTCACTTAATGGGCACTAGCTAGACAAATGAACCGTTTCCTGAAATGTGCAGAAACATAATCAGATGACAAAACTATCAGAAATTCCATCAGTACATGAACAGTTATCTCCCAGACCAGGGAACAGATGTGTGTACTTCACTTTAACTTTCACTGAAAGACCTTTGTTTCCTTTCTTTTTCTGAGCCATGGTGCAGTACTACTTACTGTTGCTCCAAAGCAGATTTTGTGGACAGTATCTATGCCGATGACCTGAAAGCTTGCTCGCATGATCAGGAAATGCAGTATGAGGAGAAAAAAACAAATAAAGGTATTCAATTTATCTGTAAACAACACCTTGAACTAACCAGATCTTGATAACTTTTCAGGATCAGTCTCTCTCTAAGAGCAGTGTTTGTGAGAAATGACAGAAGGTGAATTCTGGTAGCATTATTCTGGTGTCAGTGTGAGCATTGGTTCCATGAAACAAATGAGGGGGGGAAGAAATGCTCTGAGGAAACCTGGAAGGAGAGATGGGAGTAAATGTGCATGTGATTATTGCCCCCAAATGACCGCAGTGATGATTTGATAAGCCCACAGTAAGCAGGCAAACATGAACAGCGGTCACAAACTCCAGAATCTGCAATGTCATGACAGAGGTGCAGATTCTCCCCAAGTATTCAAATATATGTGAGCACAGGGTATACAGCTACATTTCCTCCATCCAGGGATGTCTTTTTCTCAATGTTACTTAAGCTAGTCTGCTAGCATTCCTAGGAGAGCTGTGAATCTGGCCAGCAAGCTGTGCAGACAAAAATCCCCAAAGCCTAATCAATAAACCTTGTCTACATATGCTTACTTTATTCCCTACCCTTCAGGAGCTAGACTGCCCCAAACTCCCCAGTGGTACGAGGAGATAGCCCTGTCTTGTGCTGGTTTAAAACCAACACAGCAATTCCTTCTGTGGATTGATGAATGAATAAGAAAGTTTAATTTCCACAGTCTTATTCACTTCTCAGGAGTCAGAAACTCCAATACATAGGAAAGAAAATCTGACTTCATAGGAATTGCTGAAATCACTCTGAGGAATCTTTGTCTACCAGAGGCATAATGACTCCCCACAGCTCCCACCAGAAGGATGTACCTAGAGGTTTGAACCCACAGTACATCCAGGATGGCCAGATCCTGCTTTTCTACATATTTCATCTACCTGTTTGTCACTTTGCACACAACAGAAATTGTTCCTAGTCATCTGCACTTCCTGGACTTCATGCAGTCTGTAAACTGGACACAGATATTAACAGGATGGATTGAAGAAAGGTAGGGAATATTTGTTGCACAGGAGTAAACTGTCTGTAATGTTGCTGAACACCTCCCTTTTCCCTGACTGAGTTTTGAGCTTGGGTTTTGGCAGCAATCACAGCAAGGTATAAATCAATCCAAGTAAGGATGTAAGAAAAAAAGGAAAGAAAAGGAACATGTCAAAAAAACCATGCTGCTTTAGTTTAACACAAAAGTCCTTTTAAGAGTTCAGGGTAAAAATCACTCTAAATAAGGATGTAAGGAAAAAAAAAAAAAAAGAAAAAAGGAAATATGTCAAACAAAACAGGCTGTTTTATTTTAAAAGAAAGTTCTTTTGAGGGCTCAAGGCCTGAGCCTCTGTTAAGACTGCTACACAGGCTGAACGAAGGCCAATATATCAGGTTGCAATAGGCCATTAGAAGGGGCTGAATATGGATAATCCTCCCTAAGGGCTGAACAGAGTCATACTGCCTTGATTACTTTTTTTAATTTAGATTAAAAATCTCTATAACAGTTGCAGACTAATTGGAAAAAGACTTTAAAGGAGCTTTAGGAAATTAGGTAAGAATAGTTTTTATTATTGTAGCATGCACCAATTGCTGCAAACCTCTTCCTCCTAAAGGATGGAGAGTCAATCACAAGAAACTCTTATCTGAACAGAAAACCAAATCTTGTCCCTTACGGGATTTCATTTTTTGAAAGCTTGTTTTACTGTGACCGTTTTATTTCAAGTCCACATCGGAGAGTAAAACAAGTGTTAGAAAGGCTGGCGTCTCAGCAGTCCACACCCTTGCGCAGTGTTGTTAAAAAAACAAGTTAGCTCCACATTTAGGTGACTAACCACTGTAATCATAGGCCCAACGTTATGATTTGCTGAACTTTGACAAAAATATATTGGTATTTCATTTAAAATAGAGAATGTTTCTGGTTTAGTTTGAGCATTCTCCCACAGTCTTGTGATAGGAATCCCAGTATTCCTGGCTCTTTATCACTCCTGATTAGTAATCCATGAACCATAGAAATTGCAAAGTTTATTTGAGCTCTGGGACTCAAAGGTCAGGTGCAACATTAAAATCCCCAGCCACCATCTAATTTCTAGCAAGAAACATAAAAATAACAGTCCTGTACAACGGCAGCAATACATTGATGCACAAAAGCTAGGGTATGAAACTGAGAAGAAATAAGAGGAGATCTCATTGCCAAAAATGGTTAAAGACACAAGTGTAATCAAAATTCACAGATATGAGAAATAAATCAAGCACTGATACAGAAAGCAGGCTAGCAGAGGTTCCCACTGTCTTCTTTCTAGAGTAAATTTGTACCTGAGTTTTATGATGGCAGTTCCTCTGTGATCACTCTCAGTCTCAAGGAGTTACAGGATTTAAGCTCCGACCTATATTATTTTCATTCACAACATTAATGAAAAGTTTGCAGAGGTAGCCTCAGCATCCAAGTGATTCATTCAGATATGCAATCAGATCGTTTTGTTTTCAGGGCAATACTATTTGGAGAAACAGGTTTATATACTGTGATTTGTATATTCTTGACTTCTAGGGGCAGGTTTTCAAGTGCTCAGCTCCCACAGCTGGGATTACATTTTCAAAAGTGATGAGAGTTCATTAGCTCTATTGTCCTATCTTTGATCAGATTTGTGTATAAATATATATGTATGTATACTGAATACCACTTGTTTTAAGAACCTGGACACAGCTCTGTACGTTCAGTCTGTGAACATGGAGTGTCACTCATATTTGCTGCTTAGAGATTCTCCAGAACTTCCTCTCAACCCAGTATGCTCATCATGTCTTTATTTTTATTGTGTGGTACAGAAGAACAAAAGCTAACACCCTTGTATTCCCAAAGAACATCGAAAGCACCTGGAGCCATATTCTAAGAAGAGAGGCTGAGAAAAAATAGAGAGCTCCATATATGATTCTGAAATAATATAAAGGCTGTAAAGGGATTTACTGAGCAAATCAAATTAAGAAGGCAAATTCTTTAGACTTACTAGACTTTCAGAGCAACTTGGTCCCTAACCCAAGACAGCTATTTACAATTCTTGGCCCTTGCTCAAGGTGAATGTGTCTCAGCAAATGCTGCTCAGAGTGTCCCCTATAGCTAAGCATCTGGCTCCACTGTAGACTCATCTACTAACAAATGAGCAAATGTTCACAAATCTGGAACACATATTCAAACAGACTCCAGCTAGCTTTAAAATGAAGCAACCCTCTCCTAATGTATACTCCACATATTTGGGAGAGTGCTGTGTTTAATGACAAATATTGACCATGTCATTTGACTAAATTCAGTCTCTTTGTATGTTTTATGTCATTTTTACATCACAGTCTCTCATACTGTGTATCAACAAAAATAAATGCATCTATTTGAGTAGTGAAACTGCAACCAATTTATAGGGTTTTGAGCCTTTCTGCTGTTAGCTAAGTTCTTCTTCTCAATGAATCAATTTTTAAACTGTCAGTTACTGAATATATACAATGATAAACAGAAAGGTCATCTGTTTAAATACTGAGTCTTAATACTGACTAGAGATGTTTTCTAAATAAACTTTTCCCTTTCTTTTTCTGTCTTACTGTTCAGTCATACCATAAGGAAAAGACTAAGACTGGGGAAAAGTATCAGTACATTTTTAGTCTGTAATACCATTATAATGATATAATGGGAAAGGTTACTGAGAGGAGTTGTTTTTTAAACCTATACATTCAAGACAGTCTTAATTAAGTAAAACAAAATTGCTGCATTTCAGGACTTTTGCAAAGCCAGAAACCTAATTCTCATTTTTATTCTGCTTTGGAAGCATAAAGGACTGTCAAAAAGAGACATAAATTAGTATGAATTGGCACGGGACCCTAGACATTTCTCATCTTTCTGTAGCAGATTTCAATTCTGATGCCTAACCCACAGCCAACTGATTTTAGATATGAAAAGGAAGGTGGATATAAGGTTAAAAAAATTAACAAATGAGATTAAAATATTCTGGAAGTATAAATGATACAGAAGTACAAATGATAAAGAGCTATGAATCATAGAGCTTTGTAGTTCAAAATCACTCTCAATGCCTAGCTTCCTTGAAAAGTAAGGAAGGATTTATACATGAAAAATATTCCTCAAATGTCAATAACAGCATTCTTCCAAGTTGCTCTCCTATAAATATCTCCTCTAAGAGCTAAAAAGTCACAAAGTCTCCAAAAAGAAAGGGCAGAAGGCTTCTTTCAGTAGCAGCTTTTAAGCCCACTTATTTCTATGTACAGATATGAGTTGTTGCAAGCAGAAGAATCCAGAAATTCCAACAGGTTATGCCACTCAGTTGCTTTGGCCCCCGGGCTGATTAGGAGGAATGGTCTCGCAGGACAGTCCCACTTTTGAGAGGCTTTGACAATGTCTATAAAGCAGTCTCCAAAGTTGGTTAACTTTGCTGCCCCATGATTTGATGTATTTTGAGCACACTTCTGTCTCCTTCTTTAATTCGTTAACACACCACACCCCATCCACCCCTGTTCTCTTCAGTGGTAAAATAGCTTTCAATATTTTTCTTCTTCCTAGTTCCTGCATAGAGGAGGAGTCTGGTTACCTGAGTAACACAAACACAAAATCAGACATAAAATTAGAATTTGTTAGGCTTCCTGATTAGGCTATTGAAGAACAAGAAATATCCTGCATATAAACAGTTTTCTGCACAAAAGTCAAGAACTGCAGAATAACGTGTACCCAGCTGGCCTTATATATAAAAACAGAAAGCAGAAAAGAACATACAGATAGCCACGTAGAATCAAATCACAGGACACAGTCTCATAAATTCATAGGATAATTCAGGCTGTCTTGGGCTTGAGGAGGTCTCGTAGCCCCACTTCAGCTTGCTGCCCACCAGGGCCTGGTGTCATCTCCCCAGAGCTTCTCCCCAGCCCCGTTGTCCTAGCCTGCATCCCTGTAGGGCTTTGCCTTCCTGGGGTAGAGCTTGGCTTCTGCCCATGCTGAATTTTATGGCAGACCTCTCAGGCCCTTTCTCCCCCTGCTCCAGCTCCCCCTGGATGGCAGGCCAGCCCTTGAGTGAATCAATGGGTCCCCCTTGGTGTCATCTGCAACCTTGATGCATGTATCCTCCATCCCCTCCTCTTAGGTCACTGATAGAGATGCCAAACAGAACAGTTCCCAGGACAGACCCTGCAGGACCCTGGTTGCTACCCACCTCAGGTGGGACATGGCCCACTAACCATGACCCTCTGAGCCCCACCATCCAACTGGGTTTTTTGTTGTTCATAGGCCCATACAGCTCAGTATCATGTCTCTAAATGCTGCCAGTTTCAAGGTAGTCCTTAAAGCAAATTATAATGGGGTAAAAATAACCCAATACTTCCACTAGCATGGTTTCATAACTTTTACCATCTAGAAATGCAGTTGCTGTACTTGAAAGTAAGAGTGTTTCGTGGACTTTTAGTTTTTGAACATTTTCAATTACTTTCTGAACACATCTCTCCTGACAATAAATCCTATGGTGTCATTATGTATTGTGTGGGGAAGAAAAAACCTCGTTTGTTGTAAACATACTGCCAAATAATGTCATTTTCTCCATCTTCATTCTATTGCAGGAAAGTGTGACTAATCAGTCCCTGTTCACTTTCTCCTCATCATTCTTGGATTTATCTAGTACCTCCAGTCATTTTTCCTCCCAGACTAAAGAAGCCTAGTTTGTTTTATCTATCCTCATGTGGAAACAAATGGAACATCATTGTCATCTTTCTCCCTTTCTAGTTTTATTGTGTCCTTTTTGAGATGCTGTAATGAGAGCTGTGCTTAGTATAAATGATACGAGCACATCTTGGACTTGGGGCACAATAATGTTTTCTGGTTTGCTCTAATTTTCTTTCATAGTAATTCCTAACAGTTGATTTTCCTTTTTAACTGTCTCTGGGTATTAAGCTGATGTTTTTATAGAAATAGCCACAATGTCTCTACGATCTTCCTTCTGAATAGTAATAGTTCATTTAGAGCCCATCACTGGGTATATATAGACAATGTGTACATACAGATAGTGTTTTTTTCCCAGATGCATTACTTTACAGCACTGAATTTGTCTTTCACTTTATTGCCAAGTCACTCAGGATTGTAACATCCTCCTGCAGCACTTTGCAGTCAGCTTTCATTTAACTGATCTGAATAATTTTATTTTATCAGCAAATATTTTTACCTCTCTCTATATCTATCCACTTTCCCAGGATTTTGGTGGATATGTGGATGAACACACTTCTCAACCCACACACTTAATAAACTCCACTAGTGAACATAGTAACACCTGACAGTTATTCTTTTTGGTTTTTATGATACCCAGTAATAGCCGTGCTTCTTCTTTTGCCCCATGTCAGTTTAAGATCTCTGAGAGTCTTTGGTAAGAGATCATGAAGAGCACTCGGAAAGCCCAAGCATAGAACAGCCACAGGATCTTGTTCATCCATATAATCACTGGCACCTCTAAGGAATTCTAATATACTTTCAGAGCATGACCTCATTCTGCAAAAGCCAAACTGAATGTTTCTCACTATGTCATACTCATTCATACATATTACTGTTCTTTGTATTATGGCTTCTTCCAGTTTTTTTCCAGTACGGAAGTCAAACATACTCACCTGCTGTACAAAGACCTGCTGTGAATCCCTTCCTAAGAACCAGTTGCAAATCTTCCAGATTTGACCCTTCTGGTCTCTGGGTCATTTTAAGCAGTAAGTTGTACAACACTGTTCATAAGTCATCAACTTTGTACCAGTTGCCTTTACAGCTTTGTCAAATATAATCTGATCATGATAATTTGATGTTTTTCAGCTGCCTTTATTGAAACTCTTCCACTGCAGAGTGTCATTGTGGATTTTGAACCTTTCCTTCACCATGCTTGAAACCTCTCCCAGCTTGGTGCCACTATACACTTTAGAAAAATACTGTCTAGCCCATCATCTGCTGTTCAGTTAAAAGGCTGATGAAGTGAACAGGCCTGCAACCACAACAGATTCCTGATGTACCTCACCTGAAAATGTTTTCTATATTGATGGGCAGCCATCAATAACCACTCATCATCATAATCGTAACTGGGTACCTATATTTACTTGCTTCAGAAACAGAGCCAGTCATCTTCTCTGTTTTTTAATCTTTAAGGATTTAACAATAGCAGTAAAGCCTCTCCAGAAGGATATAGTATATTTCAGCCTAGCTTCTCTGTTGTAACTCTTAGATGCTTGTTACTGAAGGGGAAAGAGCTGGAGGAGCAGAGAGCTGCATGTTTGACTGCGCTCAGTGACATTTGCTGCATATACACATTTAAGAGAATACCCAGACACAGATTCAGTGCTCTAAATATCTGCCTGTCCTTGTTAGATCTTCTTTCAGCCTCTGTGGTATTACTGATGCTCAGTAAATGACTGCCTTCAAATGCCTGCCTTGACAACTGAGCTCTATAAACCAACCGCCAGCAAAACTCAAGTTGAATCAAGGGGCTGCTTGAATAATTTATATGAGTGTTACTTTTACAACTTCAACACATTTACAACTAAATCCAATACACATGAACTACTGTGTAACAGTCTATTCATGGCAAATTGGGCCAGAGAGAGCCTACACATTCCTGAGATGAAAAAAAACAAAGCATAAAAGGGCAACAACTGAATTCCACTGGAGGTGATTATAGATTTTATACTGATATATAGCTTCCAAAAAACCATTAAAAAACCCACAAATGGTTTATCAGAACAGCAGCAGTACAGGTTTGTCCAGGTACAAGCCTTTATCCTGCCTCCACTCAGATTTCTTTTCCTGGAATATGCAGTCTACACTCAGAATTACTGAGTTTAAGAATGTGTGTTGACCAAATAACTCTTAGATTTGGTCTTTTTTTAAATGGAAATACAAAATGTTATGCTTACACTGGCATCAGCTGGTTCCAATTAAACCATTCTCACCTAAAAGGAGTCAGGCACAATGTTAGTCTACATATGTCATTTTCCAGTGTGCACATTCCTTTTAGGCCATCCTACAAGTGTAACATTGATTATAAACAAAATAAAGAAAAACAATTAAAGTAAATTGGTATTGTTTAATTGATCTCATTTGATGTATTTAAGGTGAGAATCTGATCTTTTGATTCAACTTACACATATCCAGCCAGATCATAACTAAAATAAAAGTATTTATGAATTCTGTTTATGCTCCTGTGCAATTTTTCATATGAAACACGATTTTTTAAAAAGGGAAAAGGGGAAGAAGAAGGGGGGAAAAGGGGAAGAGGAGGGGAGGGGAGAGGAGGGAAGAGGGAACAAGGTAGAATTGAGTGGGATGGACTAGCAGGAAGGAACTGTGAGAAAGGAACTGGAAAGAAGTTAAAGAAGTGATTTTGAAAAACAAAGCATTCTGTAAGAAAAGAATAGAACAACAGTATATGCACAAACATATGTCTGTGCCATCTCAACTGTTTTTCTGAATTTGCTTACAGAGGAAAGCGTATTCTGGATGTTGATATGCAGTTGAGCAGGACATAATATACCACTTATATTGAGGGCTCTATTTTCCTTAATGCCGCAACAGCATAAATGTGTGAGCAGGGATTGTCTTTTTAACTATAATTTAAGGTGTTAGGAGTTGTTTAAACTGCCAGCTATTTGTGTAACAAAGTGTGGTAAAGTTGAAACATAATGTGTAACTATACAATCAAAAGAAAAATTACCTACTAGGTTTTTTTGTTGTGTGAGCCCCTTACAAAACCATTGAAGACTTGTCTCACTTCAAACCTTCTTTCCTTTTCTGGATGAAATGTTGCCACTAACAACAATCATACTACCCCTTACTGATAACTTTAATTGCATCAGTAATATTGTAGTTAAAAGTACAGTTTGGCTCCTTTGTTATGAAACTTACAGTAACAAAGTCTTACAAGTTTAAGATGAAAGACCCACAATACCTACTGACTAGTCACTGCTAAATCACCGTAGCTTCAGCAATAAGAGGAGTTAAGCAATACACAGCCAAACTGTTCACTGCATTTCCACATGACCTGGGCGACATATAGCTTAGGAGCACATCTCAAGTTAGGCCTGATGACATTCAGACCTAGAGAGCCACCATGTTCACAGGTGCTAGCATCTGAACAGTCACAGAGACAACCATGATGAACTGTGGGGTATTTTCACTGCATGTCCTCACTTGACTTAGTCAATGTGTTTTTCAAAGGTGCTACAACACAGAGTGTCTAAAACAGAAGTTTTTTACTCTGGGAGTTTGGGCAACATGTTTTTCTGTTCTCATCTTTGCAGACTTTAAGCAGCAGAAGCATCCAAAAATGTCTCAAATTAAAGAGAGTAGGGCAACATAGAAGAGATTTGGGAAAGAGAGGTTTTATTAGTGATTTGTTCAGAATCTAGAAAGGAGTATAACACACTTCACAAATATTTTCCCAAGATTTAGCGGCTATTTTGAACATAAAGACGGTATGTAATAGTGCCACCTGGTGACTGAATGATATTAAACACTTAAATTAATGAAATCGTTCTATTAGCTCGATTAACTATTCATAAATAGGGTCCCAGCATCCCTGGAGTGAGTGACATAAACCAAAACAATAAGCAGCCTATTGCTAATGTGCTATGGTTTAAAGCTTAATTTTAAATCTGACAAATGTCAAGATCTAAGCTCTTCTTAAAGCTGGAAGTGCATGTAATACTCAATAACTCAGTGAAGCTGATAGTACTTAGTATGTTCAAGATTTGTCATCTAAGTGAGTCAGCAAGATTTTAACTTGACAGGATTAGTTTATGGATGAGATGTAAGTGTGAATTGTAACTGCTAATATTTGCTCCAGAGTAAGTACAGAGTAATTAATTTTCAGATCATAAGCATTGATTTGGACATGTCCATACTTTAAGTGACAATCCATCTTGTCCACAGTGGAAACAACTAGAATTTGCTCAGAAGTCTTCACAAAAAAAAAAAAAAAGGTTCTTCCAACACTCTGTTCTACTTTAAGTATTGTATTTTCAGTTAAAGAGCTTGGAAGCAACCATCCACCAAAGTCTTACTAATAATTGTTCCTGATTAACACAAGAACATCAATAAAAAAGAGAATTGAACACTTTTTTTTTTTTTAATTAAAATAATCAAGTCAAGGAAAACAGCCTATGTGACAGATAGCTTGTGTAAAAATAATTGACTCATTAATCTTAACCATATGAACATGTTCACATTAGCAGGGTCAGCTGCTACAAAGGATGCAACAGTAGTTACGTATTCACAGAGTTGTGAAGTTGAAGTTAGCCTAATTGCACCAAAACTTTCCTCAGGAACTGAATGGAGGCTTTAGAGAAGATAGCTATTCAGTGCCAAAAGCAGAGAAAGTTTCAGGGGGACTCTCAAAACATAGCATATGGATTATAAATTATTTAGGCAAAGGAATGTCTTTTCATCATACTAAATAGAGCAGCCAGCATGAAGATGTTTGGATCGCTGATTGAGGTCTCTAACAGTGTCTAAAAAAATACATCCTTAACCTCAGTGCAAAGTTGTCTTATAACCTCTTTGTGGTGATAAGGCAACTAGACCTTTTAAGCTAAATAGCTTTGGAGTTAAATTGAGTTAATGCAAAAGGTTTCTCATTCACAGTAAACATTGATGCCAGCACATGAGAATATATAGATATTCAGCAAGAGTTTTCAGCAATGTGGGTATAGTTGCTGAATGAAAATACAGTCGGAAATTTACCACTCTGTTGATTATATGCTATACAGGGTAAATCTTTGTAGCCATGTAACCCCATAGTGATGGTGTTGCTATTTCTTAAATCAGGCCGCAGGCTTTGCCTTAAACTGACAATTCAGGGCTCAGTACCTGAAAAGGTTTGTCTGAATTTCTCTTGACCTCCCTGGAGATTTGTTTTAGTTCAGCAGTAAAAGCGGTTGTCTAATGATCAGGTAACTATTGGTTTATGTTTTATCCAGCTTTGAAAGTAAACTGTTAAAACAGTTATCGCTATACCGAAATAAGCATTTAGTAGCTAAAAGCAGCAATAACAAGTAGTTAGTCTATGTGGAAAGAGAGCTGTGACTTAGAAAGAAATGCAGCATGGATAAGCAGAGGAATCAGATGGCAGCAGGGGCCTTCAAAGCCCAAGCACAGAGCAATAGCAGAGGCCCTGGGCTACAGGGAGCTAACCAGTCGTTCCTGGTCACTGAAGGAATGCAACCCTGGGAGCTGGGAAAAAAACAGTCTTAGTGGTAATAAAGAGAACAAAGAACAAGCATCCAAATGAGAGCAAAACACACCTTATATAGTGTAACATTGGACTTGCAGACCAGTGCAGGAAGATCAAGGTGCAGAGCCTGTTGCCAAGCACACAAAATTGGCCACTAGTATATCCCAAGTGGAAAAGAAGGAAACCATTAATATCAACTTCACCTTTCTCCCTGCAAATGGCTCAGGATACTGGTGACTGGCCATACACCACAGTCCTCACAGTGAAACTACCATCAACCTTGCGGCCCAGAGGGGTAGTGCAAGGCTGAGCACATCACCAGAGAAGAGGGTAGTCTTTAGGAAGTTTGTGTCTATACCATTTTAACTATATGTGGTTTGATCTGTCAGCATTGGTATCACGTTAGTACCATTGCAGCTGGGCTACTAAAATTCTTCAATTAAACTTTTAAGATTTTAATTTGACTAACAATGGATTATTGGCTTTGTGTGTAAGTAAGTTGTGTGCCTTTTTCATGTAAAAGGATTTTGAGTGTAGCAAGCTGGCAGGAGTTAAAGCAATCTGTTTTGTAACGTAGGTACAACAGATTGGTAGCACTTTACATTAGTTATGTTATTCAGCCCATAGGTTGCCAGAAGAGGATAGTGGACCTGTCACAAGATGTTGTTGCATAGAGTGTGTACCATTCTGAAGCACCTTAATTCTTTCACTCCTGGTATTTCAGAAGAGAGCACAGATGTTGCAGCTAGGCAGCTCCAAGCTGCTGCTGAGCGGGCCTGTGTGGGGCTGTTTGGGTCTCTCTTGTGTTACTTGACCATGAGATTTCTACACATGAAACTCAGCTGTTGTGATTGCATTGTCTATAATAATATATTATAATAAAATGGGATGAAAATAAGTGCTTGGAGCCCAGACAGCTTCTGTAAACCTCAGCTAAGCTGTGATGACAGCTCCTTGAAACTATCCAGGCTAAAACAATTGATGGCAGTTGAAGATCTGGGTCAGCATGTTACAGAACAAGCAACTGTCTCCACTTTGATTATTTTGAGAATAATTGTTGAGATAAGCTTATTACCTCTGATCTCCTCAAACATCTGCCTTTTCAGTGTCCATGATTGTCATCTCTTAATTCTCTTTCAATTTTTTAGTTCAGAGAGCACGTTAGCTCATTAAATCCTACATTATTTTCCTAATATACTGCACGGTTTCTCTTGGAATCAATGTGGGCTATCAGGTAGCATGTCTTTCATTAGGGACTGTAAGTCAAAAGGTGAACCTTAGCTATCCAAGCACAACTCCTTTAGAGCAATGTAAATAGTTACTCTTCTCTTTACAGGAGTACAAATAAAATTGGATTGTATCTTATAACTTAATCAATGGCAGTTATCAGGTATTTTTATGTCTCCCTGCTAAAAAATTAATATATACATTACAGCTGTGACTAGTGTTTGTGTATGACTGTAACCATTTTAAAATAGTTTTAAATATACTTCTTATTTCTTATTTAGATGAGGTCTTCATAAAAATCCTTTAAATGTGGCTTTTCTGATAGGGCCTTTCTAAACGCTTGTTGGCATAGACCCCAGGCCCCAGGCACAATGAAAAAACTGCATATGTCCAGGCTTTGGACAGCACAAAATTTAATCACACCAGTTGACAATGTTGGATTACAAAACAATTAACCGGGGTCTTTTTTTTTTATTCCTTCCTTTTCTCATGCCCTCCTCCAAATTAAGAAAAGAAATTTACTTCATAATTTTAAACTATCTACAGTCATTAGACAGATTAATCAATCACCTACAACTTTTTATATGGAAATAAATAAAACTAGGTTTTGAGAAATAGATTGAAGGAAAAGCAAGCCCACAAAACTAATTTGTGGGGATGATGGGACAGTCACAGTTCAAACACAACCATCAAACACCACAGAAAAATGAGTTTCACTTTTAACTTATATTCAGAAGGGGGGAAAAAAAGATTTCCAACTGAGCTTAGACCAAAAAGCAGCACATTTGCCAGTGACTGAGAGATCTATGAGATGAAGACATCACATCTGATCCAGAAAGAGGTTTGTAAGGGTTTTTTCACTGTATTGGGCAGCAATTTAGAAGTGCAGACTTTAACCATAATAATTCTGTAAGAAAGAAATATTGCAAGTATGGGAGACATTTCTGGTACTTGTCTTGAAGGAGGGCATTAAGCAAAGCAAAACAAAACAAAAAAAAAGGCAGCAAAAAATTTGCATTCTAATGTGAATTACTAATAGTCTTGTTTATCTAGAATGAAGTATTTTTATAACACTTTAGTCACAAACACATTTTCCTCAGGTTTTTTCACACATGCTTTAATAAAGCTCAAAATTTTTGGTGTGCTGCAGTCATCTTCCGTTTGTTCTTTTTCAAATTCACCAATATCTAAATACAACCAGTGTCCACTTAAAAAGAAAACAGTGAGAGAGCTAGCTGACAGAGAAGGAACTGTGAGATTGACAGATGCATTAACCAAACCTGTAAGAAGCTCCCAGAAGATGGACGTTTTACCTTGAAAGCTAAGTAGAAGTTTAAAAAAACCTATTCAATATATTGTCTTCTGTGAAGATACAGTTGTATCACTAATAAGTGTAAGGTGAACCAAAGTCTACTGAGGAAGGTCTGAAAAGGAAAAGATGGGGGCGGGGGGGGGGTGTCTGTCATGGCAACAGTGTCTGTCTAGGCATCTGTTTAAGCTTTTTTTGAGAAGTCCCCCTAGGACTTCAACCTCGTTCACCAACATTCCTAAATGTAGAGCTGTTTCCTACAGCTCTGGTAATTTCTTCCAGACTTTTTGTAAAAATAAGCATTCCTGAGGCTATTTTTCCCCAAAGCCATTTTTCATTGTTAAGGAAATCGGATTTGCACTCAGCAGAGACAACTCTAAATACTACTTTGACTTGGGAAGAAACAAGCCTAGTGACCCCCATCTGCCCTGCCCTGCCCTGCCCTGCCCAGAGCTCACAGTGGGGTGCCTCGCTTCATAGAAAGTCTTTAATTGATATGACATCATTTCCTTTTATTCTTGCATTCTCTGAGTTCTAGACACACCAGGTTGTGGCTGCAGCATAGACTTAAAGAAAATTAAACCTTGATCTTCAGTTAGTATTCCTAATTTTTCCCTGCTAAAAAAAGAAGAAGAAATTAAAATTATTTTCCTTGAATGCCCTATCATGTTTGATTTGATCAAATGCCTTCCAGTTCTTACGTATTTTTACAAGAAACCCAGAAAACATCAGTATAAACATAATTTGTATTACCATTTAAATATATTCACTCCTTTTTTTGTCTTCAAGACATCCTTTTACTCTTCCTTCCAAAATCTGTGTAAAACTGAGTCTTGCTAAATTCAGAAGAGATAGTAATGAAAAGAAAATGTATTTGTGCTGAAGTCCTTTTACATTTTGTTTCTGTTACAGTTTTCATGTTTTATATTTCTCTTACTATTCCTGCTAACTCCTAAAAACTATATTATCCTCCAGACTAGGTATATCTGGAGTCTGAAGAGAAGAAGTAAAAGGAAAGGAAGGAGGGGATGCTCAGTATCTCATAACAGACCTCTTTTCCTTTCTGACTTTTCATGTCACTGTAATATTATGCCATTACAAAAAGAAGCACAAAAATTCAATTGTGCCACTTTTTAATAACCTTTTCAGGTCATCACCAGAGTGATTACAGAAATCGTTAACAGGACTTCACAACCAAACAGCCTTGGTGCTCACCACATTTTGATTTGTGTATGCATGTAAATGAAACTGATGGCGAAGAAGCTGCATGGGCCAGGGAAAAACTAGAAGGCAAGTTCCCTAGAAATTTCTAAAAATTTAAAAGAAGTTAGTTTCCATATAGTTATGTCTCAGAAGCATTTTCCATCTATTATCTAGCTGTGTCATGGCAGTACTACCTCTTCTTTCAAGTCTGTGAATTCCTTCATAAACTCATTCAGAAATAAAGCATGAGAGGCACTTGAAACTAGTAGAAGAGCAGTTTAGAACTGGTCAAAGAATGCATTTTTTCACAACAAACAGTGAACCTCTGGAGCTTGTGGCCACAGAAGGAGGCAGAGACAGGTATAACAGCAGGTTCAGAAGGATGGCAAACTCACTCATGGACAATGGGTTTAAGAACAGAGTAAATGGAGTAAGTAAGGAGGTGTCTCACAGCACTTCTCCTGTAGCCATTGAAGATGCTGGAGTAGTATGAGTGACTACTGTATCAGGACTAAGTGATTTTATTTAAAACCTTTGTTAAACTTTTTCAGTCTATCTTCTTCCTACTCCAAAGTAAAGAAAATTTAAAAGGGAAAAAAAAAAAAAAGAGAGAGAGAGCAGAATTTTGAATGGAAAGATAATTCAGGGAACAGCAGACCTGCTAGTCTGACCTGAAGGAGGCCTAATATTTAGATAGTCATGGACTTCTATCTATGAAAGCAATAAAACAACTGTCCAAAACAGTGCAAAAAGGCTACAGGCTACTTAGCTACTTTGAAAGGGTTGTTGGCCATTTAATGGAGAGGATTATGTAACAGGTTTGCCCAGAGTGCCAGAAGACTGGACCTGATGACACAGAATGACCTTTAACAGGGAAAGTGACACTTTTGACAGTCTTTCCACTGAAAAAGTTAAATATTGTAATAAAATATCACAAAATCAAACTAGATGATTTCCCTGTCCTCCTTCTCTCATACTTTTCCACCATGGGGACCCTCCTGCTCTTCTAGAAAAGAAGATAGACATCTGTATTTGGCAATATTTGTTCAACACATTCAGCATTGAGTAAGTGCTTAGTCCCACTGAGGTCAAAATAACAAATTCTCAGATGGGCATACACATTTTCAGGCTCAAGGCCACAGTGATTGTTTTTCCCTGTATGCAGCTATGCAAACTTATTTTGTTTGTGATGTGAGTCTTAAATTACTATCTGAATAAGTGCATTAGTAAAAGCAACCTAACAGTTTACTCTGAAATTCAACACTCCTACACTGTTCTGAGATTACTTTAAACCTCTGACTTGCAAAAGATTGCAACAAAGGGAAATCAGAGAACAACTGGTCCTCCTTGTCAACACTTCTGGCAAAGGACTCCTTCCATAAATGCTCACCCTAATAGATTCACTCTTAAAATTAGGTTGGATTACTTCAGAATCAGAGTTACAGAGATTTGGTCTATTATGGGCTGAATCTGGGCTAATTTTAAAGCATTGTTAACACATGGAAAAAGCAAAGAAGAAAATTTACTCATTATAGATTGTTTACAACTGGAGCCCACATAACCTTATTAATTGGATAAAAAAAAAATATGCAGATTTCCCTCCTCCCCTCCTTTGGGAAAGTAAAAACACAGGCATTTAATGACACATTCTTTATTGTTATTCCCTGCTTTACCTATGGAGTTAAATGTGGTGATACCTCTAAGAAAATGTATTGGGTCTGGCTGAGATGGAGTTCATTCTCCCCATATAGCGGCCCTCATAGTGCTGTGCTTTGTATTGGTAGCTAGAAAGGTGTTGATAACACACCAGTGTTGTGGCTACTGCTGAGC
>JAVJGG010000074.1:51115567-51146992 GCA_035590195.1 Aviceda cuculoides
AAAAAGCCACCCAATGAGGGGTGAGAAAAACAACTTCTGACAACTTCTTGACCAATAAGGGACAGACACATTTGTAAAGTAACAAGTATAATAGATATAACTTTGCTGGCTTGTGGTAATTATGGAAGATAGAAGAAAGGCTACTATAAACTTCTTTGCTTGTACTATAGAATGCATACAAGTCGTTTGTCCATCTCGACCGCGACAATAAAGGGTGCTTTTGTTAGATCTGTTATGCTAAAAAATTTTAAGTGGCTGGTCACATAAATAAAGATTTCATGATCTTCGGAGCACCTGCCTTGGACTGTCTGTACAGACTTAGGGTACTTAGGAGTACACAGGGAAACAATGATGCCTCAGAGCTCCCCACGTCAGCTGATCAAATATAAGGCAGCCTGAGTTCAGAAGTTGTATCTCTGCACTATCTTTGTACTGTAATCAGACCAATTCATCCTGTTCCGAGCAGGTCTTATTAGCTGCCAAGCAGGGAACTTCTCTAATACAATGATAAAGCTTCCATATCAGAGATGTCTGAGGTGCAGCTCATTCAGATCACAGGGAAATGGGTAATGCATATGCCCACACCCACCCGCACAAACATAGCTTTCTACACACTGTTGCAGTCTAAGTGAGTTGTACCCACGTTTTGCAAGTCAGAAGACAGATCTACCTTGAACCTGCTTTAGTACAATCACATCTCTGATTTTTATGAGAAATATTACTGTCCTGCAAGTAATCCTGTCAACATGGCCAGCACTTCAGAAAGCCCTAAGAACACCTTAAACTGCATAGTCCTCAGCACTGGCGCTCTCTCTTTTCTGTATGTTTAGAACAGCTTCTTTCTCAGAGCTCACGCTGTATGCTGGCTAATGACTAAAAACCACATTGCTTGGCAAATTTGATCTTTATGGGAAGATTCAATACCTACAACAGGACATTTCATCTGAAAATCTAGACATTTGACAATAGATAGACTTTACAAGCATTGTTTTGCCGTCAGCTGATGGCTGGATCTCAGCAGGTGTTTAAGAGCATACAGTAATCCCATAAATGAAGATACACTCAATATCCATATAAAATTAAAGGGGTAACTGACAGGCAGAACAGAGTGATTCAAATTGGCATGTGCCTGAGGTAGTGGCTTTGCCATCACTGCATTGAATACTGCCAAGGGATCATTAATGACTTATGGTAGGAAGGTTTGGGTTTTGTGACTAGTGTGGCACAGTACAGCACTCCCCTATTCCCTACTCCACGACAAGGTTTGATGTCAGTGCTGTCTAAAAGTTGCCAATTACCAGATCAAATTCTGAATTGCTTCGGCAGTAAGTGACCCTTTTAGGACCACAGCATGAGTTAATTGTCTAATTTGGAGCATCTAGGGTAGGAGTGACTCACAGCCATGCTTGCCCTCCAGAAGTATCTGGTCCTATGAACTGCATCTAGGCCTATCCCAGTGGAAACTATCAACACAGTTGCTCATTTCTCTTTTGTCCTCTTCTTCTCCATCTGTCAGCACAGCGAGGATGTGGCTCTGCAAAATAAACACAGGACAAATACTCAATGCAAAGGAAAAAACAAAGTTTTCCATCTGTTCGTTTCAACTCTTGCACAGTCATCTAGGTGTTCAGAATACAGATCTTATTTGCTAAGGTAAATAAATGACTATATTTTCAACTTAACTCCAGCTCCACTGATTTAACCTTAGCACGGCTAATAGACCTCAGCTGAAGACCTGGCTAACTACTGATGCCATTCTTGTGCATCCTGCTGGTGCTATAACACAGCTTTGCTTTTCAGATTAGGTTTTGCAGATGATCCTTATTTACACCAGACAGCAGGAAGCACAACACTCCTCCTTACCATGTGAAACATGTAGCAGACTCCTTACAGGCCTATAATACTTTGTGGGACAAGCATTGCTTTGCCAAATAAACTTGGAGTTCTCCCACCCACATGCTGACAAGACCTGACATTCAGAGTTCAGGAAAGCTGGCAAAATCCAGACTGAAGTGGAGGGAGGAAAGGGCTACATGAGAAAAACATTACCATTTGAACTTCAAAACTGAGATACAATGTGCAGCCTAAGTTAAAACATCAGAGTTGATATTCCAGCTCATACTCACAAGTGAGGTAAAAAGATATTATAGATGTGTTCAACAAAAAGAAAAGCCATGTTCACATTTAACCAGAGACAAGTCTGTCAACAAGAAAAGCAAATTTCAGTGCAGAGAAAAAGTGGCCATGTCGTTCTGCTGAAGAGTGAAAGGAGGAGGAGTGGAGGTGAATAAATATAAGAAGCAGAAAATTTAGCATAGCACAACCATGAAAATTAATGCTGGAAGCAAAAAGAGGGACAAAAAGGATCTGAAGAAATACTGATAAGGCTCAAGAGGAAGAGTTATAATAATATACATGGAGGAGGGAAAAATGAGGGAAAGAACTATAATGTAGAGAGACCTAAGCTGGTAAATCCTACAATTTTAATATGCTGCAGGATCCAGAAACAGATCATTCAGGATTCCCCCCAACCCTAGCAAAGCAATGTCAAATGACAATCATTTTATTTCACCTAAGAGAACACTGACATTAAAAGTCACACATAGTCAGAAAAGTAATCTGTAGGAAATTACATGGGTTTTCAACATGAAAGGAGTTCTTTGTACAAGCTTTTGTACGTAACATGGGGTAATTTCACAGGGGAAAAAAAATGAAGTGCGAAAATGGTAACTTAAATTGTTCATTTGCTATACATCTAAAGTTGGTGTGGAAGAAGAATGAATTGTGGGCTCGTTCACCCACAGTATGTTACCTAAAGCCTGAACAATGTGACAATTATTCAGGGCTGACAGAAAGAAAGTCTCTTTTCCACCGCCGCAGCATAACAGGGAATGAAACAAAATGGGTTCTGCAACTCCAGGAAATGGAAGATGAGGTCTGGTTTCTCTGCCAGCATGGGACCAGTTTGACTGGCTAGGGTAATATAGTGCCAGCCATCCCTGGTGAATAAGAAAGATTTCACACCAAGACTAGACCCCACATTTCCCAAAGTACAGAGATTTCCCAGGTGATCCAAACCTTCTCTATGTACCATCTGTACCTATGTTGAGAACTTTTACTACCAAATAAAGCATATATTTGGCATCAAGTTATTGTTAAGGGAGGAGGGGAAGCTTTTCTTCTATAAAGTCTAAAAATAATCAACTTCTAATGAACTTTTATTTATTATTAAGATTGCTGTGTTTGTTTATGTTTATAAATACTAGTTCCCTGATTATGAATGAATTAATGGGTAACATTATGTTCAAAGCAAAAACTATTCTGTGGTTATGGAGATGGGTGGAGGAAAGTTATAAATCTTAGGCAACTGACTGACTACACTGCTCTTCTATGGAGAGTGGAAGGAAGTAAGCACCATCTGGACTCCTTACACTCGAGAGGTAGGAAATCTCAAAAGTTCATTTCTACTGTAATGCAGAAGTGCTGTCACCTCAACCGTGAAGACACAGAGTTGAACACTCAGCACACTATCCTGCTCAACTGCAAGGAAGAGAGCAAGCTCAGTGAGGCACTTTGCTGTTCAGTATTGGAGAACAACAAAATAGCAAAAAATCATATGTGCGGTAAGGGCATTATATGCCTTTTATACACTTTTATAAGAAAGTAGAACGTGAATGCAGTAGGGCCAGAGATGGAAGAGGTGGAAAGTGGATGCTGGCCTCAGAAAATGCAGCTTCTTAACCTTATGTATCTGTGAAATTTTCTTTCATAGTTTTTATCAGACAGGAACAAAATCCCATTTCCTCAGATGGACTCAAATGGAAATCCATTTAATTCATTAAATCCCTCTGCATTGTAGAAGAAAAACCCACATTACTTTATTGTATTACATTTTTGCCAACACCAAGTAATGGAAATATTAAAAGCATACTGAAAAATATTTAAATTGCTTTTCTACAAGAAAGAATATAGTTCATCTTACACAATTTTAATGTATTTATTTATAATATATTAGAATTTAGGCATTGGAATTATGGCTCATGATCAATAACTAGTTCATGGTAAATTTCAGTGTTTAAAATGGATGGTGCTAGGCACATATATTCAATTTATAATTGATGCTGCCCACACACAGCTTTCCATACAGCCTTTTTTGCCTATTTTTCATCACTCAGCTATTCAGTTTCTTGCATACATTATCATGTGCATGCATGGAGACAGTCTCAGCTACTTAGAAGGCTTCTAAACACGAATGTTTTCAAACTACCTCAAAATGGTAGCATTTTAAAATATCAACATGTCTGAAGAAAAGGCATTTATGTTATTCTTTATTAAGTATGTCTCCTTTGTATTTTATTGTATGGTATCTTAACATAGTAATAAAACACAGTTGTGATGGGCTACAACAATTCAGAATGTAAGTGACTTGCCAAAATTCTGCAGTTCGTAAAAGTGGATTAATTGTTTTTAATTTTCCATTATGATCTCATTTTACAGATGGGAATCTGAAGCAGAGAGAAAGAAATTAACTTGCCCAAAGTCCGACAAGAAGTATGTGGCAGAACCAAGGACTGAACCCAATGACTGTTCCTTCTTCTGCCCCATTGTATTATTGTCTTCTTCTACATTGATGTCTCCACTAGAAGTAACAAGCCTGGAAATCAGCTAGAAAGGTCCCTGCTACACAGACTAGACTTTTCTCTCCTTCCTCAGTCTAGGATCTTTTATATGCTACTTATTGGATCAGGTCTTTGCTGAAGAAAGTCAGGGATCAGCTCCTCTCTAACAGGTATCTACAGAACTTCTTCAAGACTCATCAATACTTGACGTTTCTTTCACTTTCTCCGTTTATAAATTATGATGTTTGGGGCTTAAATTCATAAAAACCTATACAGCTTTTCAATATGAACCACGTCAAAGGAATATAACTAGTATTTGTCTTTTTATTTTTCATCATATCTTCCATTCATACATAAAGTCTCCAGTGTTTTCTCAGTGTCATATTCTAAGCAAATGAGTAAGCCCAAAAGAATACATTTTCTCAGTTATTTCCTTAAGAAATCATGACTCATCACTTCCCTAACAATGTTCACCAGAGATTGCAAGAAGACAGAATTATGTTACCTTGGTAGACGGCTTAACAGTGAAGCTGACAAGAGATGGATCTTAAAAGGACTAAACTGGAGATTAAAGGACATAGTCACAAAAAATGAATTGTTTCCTCCTTTTAAGATCAATTGCATTGGGCAACCATGACGTAAATGGCAGTAGCTGTGGCCTTCATCCCTGGACATGATACTCTCAAATAATCGTCTCATCTTTTCAGGAGGAGACAGTTACAGTGCCAAGATAATTGTTTCTCTACACTTATCAATAAAAAAAAAAACCACACTGGCCTATTCTTATGTACTCCAGTTCATCACAGCTACACACAGGAAGTTTGTCTTTCCTCATCCACACTGTCATCCACACTTGAAACAATTTTAAGGAAATCAGCTGAGAAGAAAATAATAACGTTTTTTCTTCTCTCTTGCTTCACCTGAAGGACTACCCTTTCCTGAGTGAGAAGATGAACTTTTGAGCTGAGTGGACCAATTACTTTTTGAGTACACATTCTGTCATGAAATACAGATGATGTAAGCATGTTAAAGGAAGTCTCCTGGCTTCAGAGTTCTGGTAAGAAGGCTTGCCATATGTTTTCTAGGGACATATGAATATTCAGTTTTGACTTCCGAGGTACTTCATGTTGGGAAGAAAGGCAGTGGTGGGGGAATAGCAGAGAAGGTCTCTTCAGTATTCTATTTTTTCCTATTTTTTTTTTTAATTCCACAATTCACAATCAATACAGAAATTCAGCCTAGTTTAGGATGAAAACCATATTTTCAAACCTTTTTTTTAATTAGTCAACTATGCACAGAAGTGAACTAGTTTACTGCATTTAGCCTGACGCCAGACTGCAAAGGGAATTTGGGTGCGGTCTCTGTCCACATGTTAATGTTGCTACAGTGGCAGGCAAGGGCTTTATCATTATATTGAACCTGTAAGGGTGAAGTTTTTTACTTTATTTAGTGAGTGAAGAATAGTATTTTGTGCTTCTATCTGTGCTGCTTTGCTCTGTTGCAAATTCTTTGCAGGGAAGAACTTTTGCACTACAAGAGCTTGGTTTTTGCCTTCTTTTCTTTGGCCAGTCATTTTGGGCACAGCAACATCCTTGAAGGCAGACACAAATGTTGAGATGAACACTTTGGAAAGGGCATAATGCCTTTTCACTGTTTTCAGCCACTGCTGCTCAAGAGCAGGTGAGCATACTGCTGAACGAACAAGGTACTCTAAGAAAATAATCTGCTCTGACAGTATTTTTCCTTTTCCACTCAACCTTTATTTAAGTCTATTTATGCTTCTGAAAGACAAGAGAATTTGTCAACTGTTTGTTAGTTAGAAGATTTAGTTGCATTCTATAAATAACATCTTTTTCACTCAGTTTTGTTGATCTTAAAAAATATTTGGAACCCCTTCCAAGGTAGCAAACAAGAGAGAATGGTGAGGAAGCAACTGTTTTGCAGCGTAGGCTGTCCCACAGCATTAACTAACTAGTTTAAACCTCTGCCTGGCAGTAGTTGCTGTCTTTGAGGTCCTCCATAAAATATGTCTAGGAGATGGTTTCCAATTTCCTTTTATTTGAGTCTGTATATCAAAGGCCACACCTGAGTGATTTTTATAATTAAGATCTCCGAAACTCTGATTCATGTTGATCTTTCAGCCTCAGACCTTTCATGCTCCATAATTTCTTTCCTAAAATATGGTTCCTAGAATTGAACATGTAGGTTCCAGCTATGTTCCCCCTAATGCTCAGCATTAACCAATTTATAATCCCAACTCCTCTGAGTCTCTTTTTATTCCTGCCAAAGATTGTTCAAATAGCTTTGGTGTATTATTTATGATTAACCCTGTTTCCCAAGGTGATTTTTTTTTCTCTGTACAATTCATGCATTTGTTAGGGTCTTTATTTTTAAGCCTACTATTATAACTTTTTGTCTTCAGTCAAGTGAATGTCCTAAATCAGTTCAGATCTACCTTTTCTGCTGTTTTTCCTATCTTTTTGCAAGCAGTCTGACTTTCTGGTTAGTATAAAGTACTTCTTCTTCTTCACTTAGCTATTAGTAATATTAATTTCCATACTATGTATGTTGCATATGTATATATCAGCAATGACACTAGTGAGATTCACTCTGCAGAATTTGCAAAAAATATTTTTGTCAAATAAAAGCTTGGTGAAGCTAAAAAAGAATATATTTTATGTAGATTTGCTCTGAGGGTAGAAACTGTTTACAAAAGGCAACACTGATATTTGGCCAACAAGAGATCAGTGGCCAAACACCATGTGAAAATTGATGTTCAAAAGCTATGAGAGTTTAAAAAAAAATTGACAATAGATAAATAGCAGTGAAGTTAGAGGATATTACCTCTACAGAACTCCCAAAGAATCAAGAGAAGGACATATTGTTTCAGCAATATCATGAACTGAAACAGCAGAAAATTCCCCTTTGTAAGTCCTTTACAATATAGGAAATGAGGCAGAAACCAAACAAAAATGCATTTATCCAGGCCACTGCTACATATTTCACACTCGGGCACTAATGGTTTAAAATCCTGCTCTCAAAAAAATGTGAAACACTTGTAGCTCTTGATCTTAGAAATAGCAAATTGGCCTCAAAAGGGATCACACAAAGCTTGAGGTTGAAGTGGACCTCTGGAGATCATCTGGTCCAAACCCTTCTGCTCAAACAGGGCCACCTAGAGCTGGCTGCCTAGGACTGTGTCCAGAGGACTTTTGAATATCTCCAAGGATGGAGACTACACAGTCTCTCTGGCAAACTGTGCCAGGGTTCAGTCACCCTCACAGTGAAAAAGTGTTTCTTGATGTTCAGGAGGAACCTCCTGTGTCTTAATTTGTGCCCATTGCCTCTAGTCCTGTCACTGAGCACCACTGAAAAGAGCCTGGTTCCAGCCTCTATACTCCCTTCAGGTATTTATAGACATTGATGAGATCCCCTAGGAGCCTTCTCTGCTCCAAGCTGAACAGTCCCACTTCTCTCAGCCTTTCCTCGTATTAGAGAAGCTCCAGTCCCTTAATCACCTGTGTGGCCTTTCACTGGGCTCTCTCCAGTATGTCCATGTCTCTCTCATACTGGTGAGTCCAAAACTGCACAGACTACTGGAGTATTCAGAATGATTCAGAAACAGACTTTTCTCAGTACTTAAGCCAGGTGTGCTCTACTTCAGACACTCCTACGACCCATTTTTCTTGGGATCTTTAGGTTTCTAGTATCTCTCAAAGCTTCACTGGTGCTTATTTAAATTATCTTGACAGGAAACTACAGAGCTCGCTGTTTCTCTGAATAGATCAAAAGAGCATATGCTATGCAAACTTTATCTCAAAATGATTCAGAAGAGAAAATATCATCCTCAGTTAAAATCATTAACATGTTCTCTTGTGCTTTATCACAGCTGTGAGATAAAGACCAGATGAGATACAGATTTTGGGTACAAAGTTTAGAAAAAAGAAAAGTTCAAGAAAGTTTAGCTAAGGAGTAAAGATGAAGTCAGTCTTCAAAGAACATGGAGTCTGGGAAGTAATGAGTGGCTATGTTTCAAGATTTATCAAGATCCTTTCCTTTTTTTTTCTTTTTTTTCATTTGAAGAGATTAAATTGTTTTATTAAGTTAAAACATAGTTTCATGCCAAAAGTACTCAGACCATGTAGTCCAAAATTGTTTAATTACAGGTAATACAAGTACAGTTGAGTTTCATTACATTAAGGTCAAAGGCTTTGATTATGCCAAAGCATTTCAGACCATTTCAAGTTTTAGCTATGTGCCCCAGGACAGAAAAAAGAAGCCAACATGCCACTTATGCTTGAGGTGGCTGTAATTCTAGGAGGAAGAACAGATCAAATATGCCCAAGGTTCCCAGTTAGCATACTTTACACTGTAGCAGAAGAAGCCCATGAACCATAGGTTTGTTACTCTGACTGGGGAAAATCTTACATCAACATCTAGCAATCTGTATGACCTTTAGTGCATATGTCAGACCCACTCACCACATACCTGGAGAAGAATTGTCTCTGGCACATGACAGCACAAGAATGGAGTGAGAACAGTGTGAGAGATCATCCAGCTGTGACTCTGAGAGTGCTCTTGTATCCTCATAGATAGCCAATTCATCACAAACACTCCCTACAGCACTTCACAAAATAGGCTAAAAATGCTCCTGTATGGAAAGGAGAGTACCAGAAGGCAGCAAGCTGAGGCATAACTGCTTCTTTACCTCTCTAGAGGGCATTGGTGAGACCACTATTTCAAAATCACACTGTTAAGCCCAGTTCTCAACTGCAAGAACTATGTGGAAACCTTTGGGAGAGAACTGCAAGAGAGGCTGAATAACCACAAATAAACTTTTTATTTGTGCTGTAAGCTGTCATTTTGTTAGTGAGCATTTACATGAAAGGGTATATGACAACTGCACTAAAATGTCATGAAAACATGACAGTCAGGCACAAAAATGGACAAAACTGTAGTCTCCTTTGACAGTGACTATAATCAGATTGAGTCACTCTGAATCAGATCAAAATTTCTTCTAGTCTAGAATCCTGTCTCTGACAACGTTGTTAGGAAATACCTTGAGGAAGACTAGAATAACAGCTGAAGAATATGGTGTGCTTCCACAGAGTGCTCTTCCAGGTACCAGTGGCTCTGTGCAACTTCAAACACAACCAGCATGTTTCATGTAAAGTAAAGAGGATGAGTAGGCACTGTTCTACAACTCCATAATGATATATCCATGATATGTCTACTGGTGCCTGGAGAATGTTGATGTGTAACCTTAGAAATAAATCTTTTGTTGGAGAAGTGTGAGATTCTTGCATGGTTTATTAAAAAAAAAATGTTTCCTCCTAATTCCGATCTTAGAACACCTGAGGGAATAACAGTTTTAAAGTTTAGCTAGAAGTTGCTGATTTTTTTTACCAGCAGAACACAGCTAGGAATACCAGTTTGCATCATTTTGTCAATCATATTAACATTTAAGTTAACACTTTTTCTGCAGCCCATCTAGAAAATAGTAACTGTTTCTTATGAAATTGAGAATTCTTTTTAATTTGTAGAGCAGTCCCGTACACATTGCATTGCATCAAACATCATCATATATCATCATATCCTATGATGTATACCCAATAATCTGCAAGAACCTAAGGCAACCATATTACTATGGTGCAGCATACATTTGGGGAGAGAAAGGGCAAGATGGTGGGTTTGATGTGAACAATATGTTATATATTTGTTTAAAAAAGCATAGCCTTGCATGTTACATGAAAATAAAGTTACTAGTTGATCTGAAAAATCTCTATTGTGCTGTGACTCCTTCAGACATTTCAATTTCAATTCATAAATTAGGGAAAGGATATTACAAAATTTGGAAATCTTTCAAGTAAACAAGATGCACGTTAGATACAGCAGAGGTACACAAAAAACGTGCAGGAAAAGAAACCACCTTGTTTTTCCTCAAAGGTGTTAGCTGTTAAGTTTCCAGTCATTCAAATCAATCTCTGTTGTCAGTAGGGGAATAAGATTCATCAAGCTTGTGCCTTCCATACTATCAAAAGGGAGCAAACTCCTGAAGGAACAAAACACCTTTTGCTTGATTCTGGCATCTCCTTCACTGGTACCAACATCACTGACTTCAGAGAGCTTTCATTTACACTGGTGTACTGTAGAGGGGAATTTGGCCTTCCAGCTATATGTTTCATTCCTGAATAAGAGAGGCTGAGAACAAAACCTTAAACAGACAGTTTAAATGTAGGTTCCTAGATTCTAGCACACTAACTTTCAGAGGGTACACATACTTTCTGCCGAATTCAATCAACTTGATTTCAACTCCTGTTTGCACAGATTTTGTGCCAATATAATACGAGTGGCATTACTCCCAAGTGTCTTCAGTGAATAGAAAGGAAAGTCATGTCCATTTGTTTTCAACACTAATCCACTTTTAAAAAAAAATCTTTTATTTAGGCACCTCAGCATTGATTTCAGTTCTTAATTCCAGGATATGAAGCAGGCACATTACTCTAATTTCCAGGTGTTTGTAACCAGTTACTTGTGCACAGCAGGGTAGGTAGTCCTATCTGCACAGTGCAACTTTGTAAGTTTATGGACAACATTAATATATAGTTTTTTCAAGAAGTGCAGGGTTCTATTTGCATTTACCAGGACAAAAGGAGACAATGACCACATCAAACTTTGTAGTTTAATCATGCATTCAGTGAGAGAAGCAAGAAAGGATAGTGGTAGTAAAGAAAAACTTGAGTTCAACATTGAAGTGGTCTCAGGCACTTTATTTGTACTCTGGCTGGAAGAAAATATCAACCTGCCTACTGTGTTCTGCTGTTCACACTGAAACTAAATCCCCCTGTAAGACTTTTTCACAGTGAGGAATCTCTTGGCTGCAAAGTTATTTTAAGTTTTGTTCACATGACAAATTCATGAGCCCTAATGGAAATACTTTTCTTGCATGGTCGCTGATATATACATTATTTTCAAAGTGATGTAAAGTAACATTGCAAAATGAAGCACAGTGAGGTCAGATTTCCACCTGAAGAACAGTCTAGAATGCACCTATATAGGATTGTAAAATTAATCACAGGTTTTATGTTATCTCATCTGCTGCTAAAAAAAGGGGCAGGAGGATGACATGTTCAACTATTGATGCCTCTCATATGCAGGCACTCCTTCTGTGAAGTGTTTCGGGCAACTAACTTACTTACTCCTAAATTAAAATATTGTGGGTACAGGTTCCCTTGCTGATGTTTCAAAAGTATCACCCTCAATTCCTTTAAACACTATAGACTTTTGTATAAATTTCTGCATCTTTCAACAGACACTGATAACAAAGCCTTACTGCATTTTTAACAAGATGCAGGTCTTCAGAATAGGAGGTTTTAATTTGAATAACTAACTTTGGAGGTAACAGGTAAAACTCATCACAAATTAATTAAAATGTCTTCCTTTGTTTGGGGTGATTAATAATACATAAGGAAACTAGGTTTTACATAATTTATCAATCTGACGCAAACTGGCACTCTCCAGTTCCACTGAGTGGAAACCCAGCTACTCTGTGACACTTGAAAAACAGCTCTGAATTGATGCACTGCATCCTTCTGCCACAGGACTTAAAGTCATATGGACCCAGTTTGTCACATACTAATGAAGTTTCTAGGACTGAGGCAGTAAGAAGTAAAAAAAAAAAATATGCTGAGTTTAAAACAGTGGGTTTTTTTCTTTTTTAAGCGCTAAACTGAAAAAACCTAGAAGTAACATACTAGCAATTAAAGATGGAGAAGGACTCAGGTAAGGTAATGTAGCCTATGCTCATATTACTGAAGAATTATTTCTTAAGGAACTTGAAATTCCTAAATATGTTGTTCAACAGGCAATCTCGTCCCAAGCATACGTAACACAAGGTTCCAGAGATGCATGGTCATAGCAGAGAGTCTCTCCCAGAAAGAGGCAGGTGATGAAATACTTCCTTAGTAGCATTCCTCTTCCCTGCATGAAGACACTTTGCCAGAGAGTCCAAAAGAAACAAGGAAAACTCTACTGAGCTCCCTTCAGTTCTTAGCCTTGATCAAGCTGTGTACTTTTACTTTCTTTAATCTTCTTTCATTACCCTCTTAACCTACTGCCTGATTGTGTGCTGCTCGTAAATCTTTTTTCCCCAAAATCTTTCTAAGCGCCCTGGCTCCTTCAGTTGTTTCCGCTCTGTGATTTGAATTTCTTTGTGGTTTGTGTCTAGAGTTCATATTTTTCCTTCTTTTTGCACATTGTGACAGAGTATGAGGAAAAGAAACACCTCCTAAAAATCCATCTGCTCTGCTTGATGTGTAATGATAACCCTTCACTTGTATCTGTGCACAGTACTGCAATGCAATCAAAGATACTTGCGCAAGGCAGATCTCTGGTACCTGAGGCTGCCTCTGAGCTTTGTGCAGTGACACCAGCACTGCCTGCCGGCACCAGCCTTCTCAGCCACCTGTAGTAGTTTCAGGAGTACACACTCCTATTAGCTTTAAATTTCTGCATCAGGTATCTCTAGTATAGATACCAAACACTTTTCTTAGTGTTCAGTGAAACCTGAAGTATGCAGGTCAAACCTAAATCTCTGGCAAGACTTCAGCTGATTAGCATTATTTTTGAAAAAAATATTTTAAAATAAGCATCAAAGTAATTATCGAATGCTTAAATCATGATCATATTCTTTATTTATAATATATATGGAAAATGTATTATATTGATTTCATCTGATTAGCTATCCTAAAACTCCCAAATCTTTCCTGGTGAGAGTTGTTTGTTATAAAATACTTGTCACTGACGGTAATTCAGCTATTCTCTCTGTTGTGATAAATTTAGTATTTGTACTGCTGCTCATCTTGGAATGTATATAGTTTGATTGACATTTTTGGAGTGAAGTACATAACATTTATTTTTCTTCCAGTTTTCCAACCAGTCATGTTTTGAGTAATGACATGCTGTAAAGTCTGGTAATTAATTCTCTTAACATCTTGAATGTTCAGAATTCTTGAGTTGGTCTTTCTTTTAAGGCACAGACTTAACTAACATTAATATTATTTATATCTCAGTATTACATAAAAAATCAACAGCAGATTCTATTTGAGTGTGGTCTAAAGCCCCATCTTTTTAAAAGGAGGTTGCTCCCCATAACTGTAGCTGCATCATTTGTTTATACTTATATGCATTCATTTTCTGTGTGGCCTTTTGTATGTAATTACAGTTTGACCAGACCTTTTTTTCTTGCAAAAGGCAAATGCTCAGCACCTCAGCTAAATAAGTCATCAGTTTAAGCCTTCTGTTACTTAATGGCTTGGGTTTTTATTGTGTGGTACAACTTTTCTGTATTTTTTCACTTGTAAAATTCTTCCTTTATGCACCCTCTGTTAGTCAATAGTTTTTTTCTAGGATGCTAGTCATAACAAGAGTACCACTTGGTTACAAAACCCAGTAAAATTAGAATAACATTAAAAAACAGTGCTAGAACACATGCACTATCCTGCTTCAGGTGCAACCATGGATCAGTGGCCAAGACTTAACTGCATATAACCCAAACTCTTAGAGCTGTTACAAGAAAATACAACTTTATGACAGGACACCCAAGAGGTACACTGTTACTACAGTAAATACCTGTGCAAACCATATGAAAAGATCCTGGTAATTGTCAGTGAGACACAGATCTAGTGATGAATACTCCTTTTTTCCTTTGGTATATTTGCTTAAAACAGAGAAAGACACTTCAAATTCCTGTAGTTATTTTCACCTCACCATATCATTCCCTGGTTTCCTCCAACAGAAAGGAGAAAAGAGTGATTCTGTAAACTCTGGAGCACCTTGCGTAAGTTTTTTTGTTTTCTGGAGGCCATTTAGTCTGTGGGAAGATTCAAAATGCATGGACCACAGTTATTCATTAACAAAGAGATTAATTTTTCGATATCCATCCATATCTTCAGTCCTCAGGTCTAGCACAGTCTTATGCATCCACCTGAAACTGCTGAAAACAGAAAATAATTTCCAAGGAGACAAGAAAATACAATGAGATGTTTTTCTTAAGATAGCAGTGTTTCATGTTAAATTCTAGTACTTATGTTTTTCAAATAATAAAAAATCAATATTTGCCTTAAGGATATCCTACAGAAGTTTTGGAAAAACAAACCTCCTGTCTCAAACAGCTGGAGGATGAAACAAGCTCCCTTGCCCCTTAAATAGATAACCATTACTAGTTTTCCAGTGAAAAAGGAAAATGCGTTATCGACCTCCATTCATGGTAGAGGGTTGGTTCATGCTTGGACCTGAAGTGTTCGGTTTTTATTTCTAAAACAATTAGAATGTCTCCAATTTGCTGCTCCTATCACCTCTCTTCCAGAAAATACTCAAGTCATGCAATATACCTGTTAGCCTAAAAGTCCTCTGAGCAACAAGAGACTTTTAAGAAAAGAGGTCAGAAATCAAGTTAAAATTTGCTAGTTTAGCTTTTTCATTTCCATTGATTTGTCCCCATACTGATGGTGATTCGTCTTCTTTGTAAATACAAGATGGTGAAGCTGAAAGACCTCCCAGGGTAAAGGCATAACTTGATATATAGAAAGCTTTAGCAACTTCAGCTGACATTTACCATAGTTGAGCACTTTTTCCCCTTTTCTTTGATTTTAGTTCCAACAGACAACGTCAGAATACAGAATATGAAGCTTATGGCGCTTCTCAGATTAGAGTGGCAGAAACTGCTTCTAATCCTCCATCATCCTCAAACTGACTACGGTCTGACATTGTCAGTGCTGAGCACTGCATGTACCTGCAAACACTGGAGACTGAAAAAATATTTCATTCTAATCCGAAAGAAATGTAACTGGAACTGCGTAGACATTGCCAGAGAAGATACAGAAAAGGGGAAATTATCTAAAAATCTATACTTGATTGAAAAGAGGTACATGTTTGGAGAATGTTTTGCTGCACTATACATTTCTGAGCCAATATTTTGTGTAACAAGTCTAGTATATAGATTTTATATCATTGTGCAGTAGAGATGCATATTTGTTAAACAGGCAGCATCTGCATATTCAAAGTAAAAAAGATGGGTCCAAGACAGGGCTCTGGATCCAAACAGATGGCAGGTAACAAAGGCTAGTTCAGACAAGAGTGTTGATGTCAAAACAAAGGCTTTACTGACAGGGTGATACATAAAAAATTTCTAAGCTTATGCTGAGGTTGTATTACAAACTAAGAGATTCTGCCTATCAGCCTCCATTTAAGCTGCCTAATTCTGCCCCGAGGAGCTATCCATTGCAGTACATTATTTTATCAACCCTGAGTGCTCACAGTGTGCAAAAGAACAAAGCACCAAAACCTCTCTGAAAATACCACATATCTGGAAAGCCTTTTAAAACATAGATTCCCCCATCTGTTCCACCAGACGATAACCACCTACATTCCCATTGTTGAATACATTCATCTTTTAAGAAGTTCCTAGAAAACCTAAGCAGTGTTGATCTGGGACTTCTTGGGTTTAAACTGTGCCCTGACTAGCAAAATGTTGTAAATAATTGGTGCTCCTCTTTTCTGAAAAAGTAAAAATATCTATCAGAAAAGCATCTTTCACATGCTTCTTCTAGATGCCCTGCTGTTACAAGAGAATTTAGGAGTGCGGTAGACGCAAGAACAGAATCACACCAACCAGAAACAAAGATTTTATTCTCTAAATAATCCAGGTAATAACAGGTAATCAGCAGTTGTATCTTTACATTAGGAATGACAAGAGTGGGTTAACTTAACAGTTGGGTTGTGAAATTTCTCACTGAATAAAAAGAAAGCTGTCACTTATTGACATTTACTATGTGTTTTCTGCTAGTCTTCAAGGCATTACATGTTTCAGACATGGCAACAAATTAGGCTAGAGACTTGTCTAGTAATGCTGTAATTTGCAATGTTCAACAAGATGACTGGAGATGGAGAAACATTAATAATAATAAATACAGAAAAGATGATCTCATCAGCCCCCTCTGAAAAATCCATATCTAGGTGATAATACTGACTACTGACATCATTTCTCCGGACAACCAGCCAATAAATAGTCATTGCTGACAGTACACTTGATTTGTGAATTAGAGAAAAGATTCTATGGCACTACAGAATAAGACTAATCACAGATTAATTTGCAGAGACATGTCCTGCATTTCTGAGTCTTGGGGACATACTTAGCACTAGGCCAGAGGCAAGTTATGATCTATCCTTCATCACTCTCTTAATCTCTCATTGCTTGGCAGTCTTTCCATAGACTTTGGAAAAGGCAGCCAGGGGATTCACAGCAGGTTTCAGACTCAGGAGAAAGGTGCAGACTGTAAGGTTTGTGAGACAGGGACTCTGTCATCTCTGAGCTCCGCTTCAGATTTACCCATGGCTAGTGATGACCTATGAAGTCATCTGAAAGAAGCTAATGGGCTGCTTCTCCAATAGTTGTTTGGAGAAATTACACCACAAATGCCACGCCAACCTCCTTCAGGAAACTAAAGTTCAAAAGAAAAGGATATTATACTAGGTCTGAGTGAGGAATCCAAATTCCTATTTCATACTATCTTTGCATTTCTACAGTTCTTTTAAGGCAGGAAATGGTGGCATTTTTCTTAGTTTGCGGTTTTGGAGACAAAAGTCAACAAATGGCCTGATCAGAATCAAATACACTGCAGCACATGACCATGCCCCGAGTAAGCCAAGTGTGCTTTTTAGAAAGAGGGATATAAGAATATAGGAGATGGGGATTGTAACTTCACTGGAGTCACTAGGTGATTTTCACTAGGCAGTGAAACAACTGCTGAAACACTCATGCACAAACAAGCGAAAGTTAGGACTTTCTTTTCAGCAAATACTGGATTTTGCAAAAGTCACATGAATACTGTTCTCCAAAAGTAGTCATCCTCACTGAAAAATATGCATTTCTGTTCAACTCTAGCTGACATCAACATATTATTGATGCTTTAGTGTTTTACCTTGAATAAGATTTGCTTAGACAAAAACCTGAAGGGTTAATAGCACCAAAAATTATAAATAAAGCAAAGAACAACAATGTTCTAAATCCATCCCTGGTGTCACCTTAAAGAGGTAAATGTTTGACTGATTCTTCTACCAAATCTGTTTTCTGCTGAAAAACACATGTAATAGTTTTCAGGATATCCTTGTAGTTTGCTTTGGCAGTTGCTTCACCTATTTATCGAGATGTATGGAGATTTTCAAGTAACAAAATTCGTAATACACAAAAATGTCATGGGGATTGAAAATTAGTAAAGACGAAACTTGTATCATATGTACTGAAAAAAACCCCGTATAAGTTCTCAGAATCACATTCCATAGGATAGCAGCAAATCTGCAGACAGTGCATATGAACATAACATTAAGCTGTCATATTACCATGCCTGAGACTAAGCAGATATGAAAAGAAATCTTAGCTACACACTTTTTTTTTCTATTAAAATGGCATTTAAAAGCTGTGGGGAGAAAGACTGCAGGAACACTAAAACACAGTCACATGTGCAAAGGTACTAGGCATATAATAAATACAATGTCCTTTGCAATATCAGCTATGGCACTAGCAAACAGGTCACAGGTTTGTACCATGGCACAAAGGTATATGTTGACAACTGTCAGGGGAAAAAAATGAGTGAATATATGTCTAATCAGAATTAGTATCTTGATGTGAGATTCCACTTCTCATCCATACTTAATAGATATTTAACATTTAAAGTTTGAAGATAAAACACCTTTCTCTAGTACCATCAATGAGCCATTGAAGAGGACAGTGGAAAAGATGGGTTCAGGAATTGGCAAGTTCAGAGCCTGGGCCTCCACGGCTGGAGGTTCTGGGTTACCAGTGCATTTTTCAAGTACAGCTTGCATTTCATTAATCCCATGTGTTTTAACAGAAGGGCACTGTGGGGCAAAGTGAGTGATTTTCCAAGTATTCGGGGGGGGGACCGGGGGGGGGGACACGGGACGGGGGACACGGGACGGGACAGAAAAGAAAATGAAAGCAATTTTATTTTGAAGTGAAAGCCTAAAAGGAGTTTGCTGAGACTTTCTGTTACCCTTTGGGTATTTATTTCCTTTTCTGCGAAGAGAATGCACACACACACAAATGCATCTCTACACACTGTGGCAAACAAGCTAATCAGACATAAGTTATTCATATGAGCATACCAAGGAATATCACCGAGTAGCATTAGAATACAATCTTTAATCACATGGAGGGAGTATCATGTCCCCTGAGAGAGAAGAAACTCATAGACTTCAAAGAATTATGAGCATCTGACCTCCTGCATAGCAGAAACCATAAATGTCATCCAGCAATTCCTGCATCAACCTCATAATTTCTGCTTCAGTTGCAACATTTGCTTTATAAAGACATCCAAGTCTTGATTTAGAGACCTCTTGAGCAATGTCAGAGTGCCTGGTAATAGGGACTTAATCAGGACTGAATAGTCAGTGAATACTCACTACTGGCTCAGGAAAAGCCAAAATAAAATGTCCATGATCTCAAGCAGTACACCTCACCACAGTCAAAAGAGGAACAGCTACCCAGTGCAGTGGCATCTGTTCTCCAGCTGCTTTTAAAAAACACTGTATACAGAAAAGCCTTTGAAATCCAATACACAAGGTCTTTTTCAGCAAGGAATAAAGAGCTAGCTTTCCTAATCATGTTGGTTTAAACTTCTGCCTCTCCTTAGAACAGACGAAATAGAAAGTCCCCCACAGTTAACAGTAACTTAAACTTCTTGGTCTTCCACTGTATCTTGGATTTTATTAAACCATTTATTAAAAAATCAATAGTCATTGCAGCATAGCCTCCATATTACTTTAAATAACTCAGCTATCCTCCTCGCTAACACTTAGCAATGGGAGAAATAACATAATGCATTTAACAGAGCGCCCATATTTTAAGCAGGACTCAAGGTACTTTCCATTGAAGGTCAATATACTGTTAGTGAAAAGACAAATATAACAAGGGAGAGAAAATATCTGCATCAACTATTCCCCTCTATAACCTTTAACCGCTGAAATTCTTTCAAAATATGATGTAGTTCAGGGGCTAATTAATACCTTTTAAAAGTCAGAACTCTAATAGACCTAAACACGTCATGTAGAGATGGCTGCTCCAGTATATATGAAATGTTCCTCTTTGATTTAGATATGAGCTATTGGAAAAGAGGGTCATGGAAAGAATAGTTAAACCAGTGCTTCAGCTTCTGTAAGGCTGACTGAAAACAGGGAAGATAAAATAACTTTTAGGAAGAATTGCTTCGTAAAAATTCACAATATTACTGAAGTGCCATGTAAGTTACAGCACGATATAGCTGAAGTGGCACTTCCATTTCAAGATCCTCCTTTCAAACACTTGTAATTTTCGTAGAAGAAGGTAGAAAATATGGCTGAAAATTCTATATATGTTTTTAATTTTTATGCAATTTTTTTAAGGCCTCTGTATTTTCTGGTCTAAGAACACCTATTACAAATTAATCTATAAAAAATCCCATAAACACACTAAGACATATTATATTATAGGAATGTGAGACTACTGTTCAAATAATAACAGGTGGAAACAATATCTACTTTCTTTCATCTACTTATAAACCACAATCCCACCAAATGTCCTTCCTGAGAAGACAGGAGAGAAGAATTTTTGCTTCTGAAACCAGACAAAATTCATGTTGTCATGTGTTTCCTGAGTTTTCCTGAAACTGTTTGCAAACTGTGACTGTAAGCAAAGTTTTTGTAACAAAGTGAGGAAAACTTTGCATAGCTCTGGCTTTAATTTCATGATTCCCCAGCAGTCTAAATCCTATTGACCTGAGGAAGTGACCATAGGACAGAGGGACAAGTAGAATGCTTTTCTTCATGCTTTTAGAAAGATGCAGTGGATGTATTGGGTATACATGGCAAGGTTTTGGTAGTGGAGGGGGCTACTGCGGTGGCTTCTGTGAGAAGATGACACAAGCTTCCTCCATGTCAGACAGAGCCAGTTCTAGCCGTCTCCAAAATGGACCCACCACTGGCCAAAGCTGAGCCCATCAACGACGGTGGTAGCACCTCTGGGATAACATATTTAAGAAGGGAGAAAAAACCTGCCTAACATACAGCCAGAAAGAGGAGTGGGAACATGTGAGATAAATGACCCTGCAGACCCCAAGGTCAGTGAAGAAGGAGTTCTGCTCTGCCAGAGCAGAGATTCCCCTGCAGCCCATGGGGAAGACCATGGTGAGGCAGGCTGTCTTCCTGCAGTCCATGGAGGCCCATGGTGGAGAAGATATCCACCTGCAGCCCATAGAGGACCCCACGCTGGAGCAGGTGGATGCCCCCAAAGGAGGCTGTGACTCCATAGGAAGCCTATGCTGGAGCAAGTTTTCTGGCAGGACCTGTGACCCTGGGGGGGACCCACGCTGGAGCAGTGTGCTCCTGAAGGACTGCACCTGTGGAAAGAACCCATGCTGGAACATTCATGAAGAACTTCAGCCTATGGGAAGGATCCACATTGGAGAAGTTCATGGAGGACTCTCTCCCATAGGTAGGACCCCACACTGGAAAAGGAGAAGAACATGGGGAGGAAGGAGCACCAGATACAGCACATAATGAGCTGACCATAGCTGTCCTTCTGCACTACTCAGGAGGAGGACGTAGAGAATTTGGGAATGAACTTGAGTCTGGGAGGAAGGAAGGGGTGGAAGGAAGGTGTTTTAAGATTTGTTTTCATTTGTCATTATCCTATTCTGACTTTTGATTGGCAATGAATTGAATTAATTTCCCAAAGTCAAGTCTGTTTTGCCTGCAATGGTAATTGTTGAGTGATCCCTCTGTCTTTATCTCGACCCATGAGCCTTTTGTCATGTGTTCTCCCCCTGTCCAGTTGAGGAGGGAGAGTGACAGAGCAGCTTGGTGGGCACCTGGTGTTCAGCCAAGGTCAACCCACCACAGCACACTTCAGCATTTGTAAAGGACAAGAGCATGTACAGCTTACATTCAGCAGTCAAGGGCTATAGCTAGTGTTTTCAAGTGTATTCATTCAAGGTTGAACACCAAACTACCTACATGAGATGTAGGCTAGTGCTGTGAGATCAAAAGCATCTATAGCTCCTGATGCATCTCCCTGGCACTACTAAAGCTCTATAGCCCCATCACTGACAATGGTAATGTTAATCTGGGAGCCTGGGAGTTTAACATGCAAGAGCCTAAACTGTGAAGTCACAAAAGTAGAGAGCCGGCTATGAGTAATTATCATGCTATAAATCTCTGTCTTTCACAATTTACTTTACACAAATTTCTGTAATGGGGATTTAAATACCTACATGAACACTTTGGTCTGTATATCCCAGCCAAACATCAACAAACCTCAACTCACCATAAGTAACAGTCGACAACTCTGGATGAGGGAATATCAGTATAGAAATTTCACCCATATGAACTGTATGCACATAGCAAAAGTGAAGTTTATTCATTTAGGCTGTTTAAGAGAAGATAAGCACAAGTCTCCATCCTCCAAATCTGTTCTAGCAGAATTCTTTTCTACATATACAGGGTAAAACCATTTGGATTTTCACTTCTCTCCCTTCGTAACTCATCCGGTCTATTGTAATTAAAGTTTTAAGTGACCTAAGCCCGGAAGTAAAGGTTTCAAACAGAAATTCGGAGAGGGAAAGAGCATGCAAAAGGCATGCTGTATTTGTAACAGTACATCCATGAGTATCACCAAGCAGGTCGCCCACCTTTTTGCATAGCAGTCTAAAAATACAGATGTGCTCACAAACCTGAGTAAATAAGGAGACAGCTAATCTTACTGCTTCTTCCTTTACCCAAGCACTTGTCAGCACAGGAGTCCACAAACTATGGCCATGCCAAAAGCGTGCCCAAATTTCTCTGATATCTCTCTCTAGCAATAAACCAGAGATTTAAGTGGTTAAACCTACAGAAGAAAAAGAAATAAAATATCTCAGATGACTAAATCACAGTTTCTGGTGGGTAGCTTAGTAACTGAACTCTTTATCCCCTGAAGAACTACTCAAACCATTTGTTTTCATTTTCTTGACATCCTGTCAGTGTAACATAACTGGATGTGCTGCTCTGCTTGTTATTTTCTGGGATGAAGATGACTGTCTTTGCTGAGGAATCTTAAGAGGTAATGAATAATAAGTTAGAGGAATAGACCCATTTGTGTGATCTCTCAGGAAAGAACATTTGCTCATGAACTCACTTACAAACCACAGAAGTCAGTGAAGATCTCAGGAGCTAGGCTTTTCATGTGGGAGGAACTATGACATGTTCTCTTTATGCTCCCTCAAAAAAAAGATTCATTTGATGAAATTTCAGCACTTTTTTGAGGCTGGTCCTTTCAGAAAAGGTGCTTTTTTTCATACACAGAGTAGCTGCCCAACTGTTAAATGCTTTGCTACTCTTATGCTTTCGTTGTCCCTGCACTTCCAAGGAGGTGGCGGTCATTGTGACAGTATTAAAGACTTCAGGAGAAAGCAATAATATCTGTTATATTGGCACTGCAGTGGGTTAAAACATTGTCACCTAGACCTTTCAATTCGGGCACAGTGAGCTAAAATTTTTGGCTTAGGGAACAGGGGAACACAGGTTCAATGACCTCATCGTAGCCTCTAGTGGACATTAATCCGCATCACAAAAACACCAGGCAATTTGTCAGAGTGGTTATACACCCTTCAAAAGATAACCTGAGACTAGTGAGTTCTGAGCATGGTGCTGGACAGGAATCACTGTTTCTTTTCACATAGAGTTTGCACTGTGTTTGATGTCAACATCACTTGCTCCAGGCATTGTTACTAGGTACTCATTTTCATTCACATACCTGCCTATAAAAGTGATAAGAGAACTTTAAAGGGGAATATGTGAAACTTATGTACATACACAGCAAACCAGAACTGCTTGTAACAACAAGGGCAGCGATGCAGCCTGTAGCAGCGTAACATTAGAGCTACAGTCTCCCAGAGACATTATGCACCTGAAAATCCTGCTGGAAACAAATTTCTCCTCTGCTTCCTCCTTGTTCCCAGGGGATGATAAGTTACTGCTAGCCTAAGAGTGCTTAGTTCCACACTTACACTTTCAATAGTAGTTCTACTGCAACGATCAATAGAAAACTGACTGTACAGAGAGCATTTCCTCATCAATTTCCTAGCCCCTACTCTGGTAAGGAAATAGCTGAGTGAAGATCCCAGCTTCCTCCCAAGTGACAAGACCAAATAATTTCTCAAAAGATGAAAGGTGGCTGTCACATGGCATGTGCTTGAAAAGACTGAACAGCCTAAACAAGATTCTAGGATTTAACGTTTTCCTTCTATGTAGTTCTCACTTATAAGAAAAGGACTGGGGAAAAAATTACCATCTTACTCTGTTAATTTCTAAAAGCATCCCTTTTTTTTTTTTTTTTTTAAAAAAAAAGTACAAATGGGAGAAAATGAAACAAAACAAAGCCAAACACAAACTTTATGGTGCTTTATGCATTACTACTTGACAATTTTATTCCTAAATCCAAATTTCTTCTATCTCTCAGGAATAATGTAGGCAATCCTTAAAAAAGGAATGTATAGCTATATAATCAGATTTCTGATTAGAATTCTATTCCTTTACTAGTTTATAATCTTTTATTGTACCATAAATTTGGATTTAGAGAGGCATTTAAACAGAAGAATATGTTTACTTAGCTACAGTTATTTTTAAAATTAACAATACTATTTCTCTAAGCTCCAAATCCCCATTTTGCATAGTTCCTCTTAAAAAAAAAATGTTTAACACTTTTGTAAGTTTTAGGAGCAAACCCCAAAGTTCATCAAATTCTTGTATTTCTTTGTCATGCTACAGTATAATTCTAACTGATATAACCCTCAGTAATGCCTACCAGAGCATCACAAGAAGTGTAAAATAAACACTGAGATAGCAGTTATGTTAATGCACTTCCATCAAGATCAACAGGGCAGACTCATCATCACATCACTAGTCTCGCAATTTGTGCATCGCTTTGGATCTGGCTTTTCTTCCAGGCAGTCACATCTGTACTGTAGCACATCATGTTTTATGATACAGGACACCCAAGATAGTATTTTTTCTGTCTGACCCATCACAGCCAAAGCTCTTCTGTATGTCCTCCATATTTCACATGTTGGCTTTTTTGAATCATCTTTAAAAATGCTGTGTTGACAGTCTCATGGAAAGTTAAATGCATCCTTTCTTACATGTCATAGCAACTTTGCACTTACCCACTATCATCCCTTTTTTTTTTTTCATAGCATCAGTCAGAAACTCCTGCCTTCAAATACCGCTAACTACCTTCACCCTACTGGGTTCATAAGATACACAGTCAAACTATTAGCTCTGATATACAATCCGAGACTGTCATCACCACAACCCGCTATCTGTCAGATTTTCCACTGCCTCTTTCTCATACTTAGGTTGCTCTCTCAGTACAGGAAACATTACTCTAGCTGTCCATCTTTAAAACCCACCTCTTCCATGATACCCGTAATCTCTTCTACCACAGTCAAATAGAGGCTTACTTTAACAGATGCTTTTTACTTTCTCCATATGTCTTTCATTACTGTCCATTTCACCCAGCTGGTGTCATTCACCCTACCTGCAGGATGATCTCCTCTTCACATATGTACTTCAAATATTTCCACCTATCCAGGAGCCCTTCCTGGCCCTCTTTGGTCACAAGTATGAAATAAGTGTTGCTCAGTCTGGGATTTATACTGAGAACACGTTACACAATTGTTCTAAGAGTACTCCACCTACTCATCCTGCAGTACAACAAATACAGTTCAGGAATTGCACAGGGTTGTTATAACCTGGAAGGAATGAAGTTGCAGCCTGTTCCAAAGACAGAGTTCTGATTGGATTGCTTTTAACATAAAGAAGTTACAAAATATTACATGTGCCTGTATAAATAAGCACATCCATAGACATTTTTAAGCCCAATTGTGTAAAGTCCCAGTAACCTGAGACTAGGCCTGTCTATAGCAATGACCTGTCAGAGACACAGCAGGGGCCCCTAAGTGCACAGGCTGGGAAAGGTCTGGAAAGCCCAGAAATGGGATGGTACCAGGAGCCCCAGGGCCAGTCTCACAAATGTCCAACTGCTGACATACAGCTGTGTAACAACCTAATGAAACTGCATATAAATGATATCCCAGGTGGAGCTGCCTTAAAATTGTATAGATTACAACAAAAACAATCAGTTACGCTGGTGCCATCCCTCAGAAATAAATACACAGAGCTAGTCACCTTAGCACCCTGTACTGCATGGCCGCTTTTGTGAGTATTGTCTTTTCATTGTTCCAGTGAAATTATTTTTTAGTATTTGGTTTAACATGTTGCTGATTCTGCTTAGTAGGTCTGACTACCTACCCTTTTGGACTAGCTTTTAAATCTAATTAACACAGGGTGCCTCTATCAGGCCATCTGAGCTAATGGAAGCATTGTATTTCCACAAGTACTGTATGTACAGCATTGCAAACACTTGCTACCACCAACATTTACAACCAACGAAGCTTAATCCCTGTACATAGTCATTGTTGTCTGATGGGAGCATGCTTGCAGTTTTCGTACTAGGCACCATGAGGTCTGGTAGGAAAGCCCTTAATATCCCATCGTTCCTGAGAAAGATGGGGAGTGTCGGGGCAGTTCTCAGAAAGGCACTTAGGTGTCAGGCTTGAAACCATGGAGAGTATGACTGTGTATTGAGTCTGGCTGAGAAGGAGTTAATTCTCCCCATAGCAGTCCTCATAGTGCTGTGCTCTGCAATGGTAGCTAGAAAGGTGTTGATAACACACCAGTGTTTTGGCTACCGCTGAGCAGGGCTGGCACAGCATCAAGGCTGTCTCTCCAACATTTTTGCCCCCCTCAACGGCAGGCTGGGTCTGGGCAAGATCTTGGGAGGGGATGACATCTGACCTAAACTAACCAAACAGATATTCCATATCATATCACATCAGCTCAGATATAAAAGCTAAGTAAAGGGAGACGGAAGGGGGGCATTTTTGTCTTCCAGAGCAACCACTATGCATACTAAAGCCCTGCTTCCCAGGAAGTGGCCAGACATCACCTGCTGATGGGAAGTAGAGAATAACATCATTTGTTTCTCTTTGCTTTTGCGTGTGACCTTTGCTTTTACTTTATTTAACTGTCCTTATCTCGACCCACGAGACTTTTGCTACACTTTCTCCCCCCTGTCTGGCTGAGGAGGGGTAGTGATCTAGCGGCTTTGGTGGGCACCTGGTGCCCAGCCAGGGTCAACCCACCACAGATTGTCACAGACAAACCAAAGTACAAGAAGTACTGCCAAGCAGAGAAAGCATCAGTACAAAAACATCAGTGAAAACCAAACATTTAAATCAAAACTGATACAGCTAGGATAGAATAAGGACAGCTAGAGTTGCCCATGTGACTAGTTACTGGGTGGCATCTTCCATGGTTGTGTTATCTAAAGGTCCTAGGATTATAAATTTTAGACTTTCATGACTTTGCCCAAAAAGCTTCCATATTGCTGAATCTGCAGGATGATGTTCAATGAAACAGTGCAAACCAAGGCAGCACAATTAATGACCTGAATAGTGAAAAGACTGAAGAGAATGAACATTCTGAAGAGAATGAAAAGCAGCAAACTGATCCCAAATTGAATTAGATTGCTTCAAGAATTTATAAGTAGTTTTGTTAAAATTAGGAATGTGTCTAGTGGAAAAGAGCGAAAGGTCAGCGATACTGTTCATTAAACTTCAGTAAGAACCTCCTGGGAAATACAATCAGATGTTTCAGTTCAAAAGTGCCTTTATTTCCATTATTTAGCCATGGCCAGAGAAAAGAATCAACACAGAATAAAGCACAGCAAATCAGATCCTTTAAAGCTTTATATAAGGCAAGCCTTGTGCTTTGCCCACTGCTTGAGCAAAGCTGTTAAGAGTTAATGCATATAATCTATCTAGCCAGCTAACTAGTTTAATCCATCACACAGTGTGTGAAAACATAAAAGCAACCCAGCTGTGACAAGTTAATAGTAGGGTTAGGCAGTAAAACGGTAACAAAAACACACTTTGATTAATGATGCCGAATTGTCCAGCTCTAGTATAGATGGCTTTTGTCTAGGTTTATTTAGTGGCCAATCAATGCAAAATAGATCTGGTAATTTAAAGCATTATACTAGATTGGAAGTGTTGCCCCATACCGATAAAAGCTGGAGAAAATATCACATTTTCATAAAGAGAAAAGTAACAATTTCTTTAACTAAACCTGCTTCGGAGGAAGAGAGAGAATTAAAATACGCCAAACTCAGGGGTCATTCCTGCATAATACCTGCAGTGGAAGGCATGCTATAATTTTAGTAAAATAAGAACCATGCCAAACTATTACTCAAAGAGTAAAGCAAAACCTTCTCTGACCTCCAAAATTTGCTAGGCGCTTCCCTTTCCTTGCATGTTAGTTTCTATTTCCATAACCCTCCATGAACAGTTTCCAAAGAGTCAGAAAAAAAACTTGATAAAATGTAAGAAGAAAACTTGCTTTCTTGGCATCTCTCAAATCTGTGCTGTTTTGGATACTCCACTTAAGTACCAAATAAGCACACATACTTTGGGATACATCAGTGCACTGAACAGTCAGCATTCCTCCTCCTTTAGTGCATAGAGCCTTTTCTGTTAAAAACACCATTGAATGAATATGCATGACACAGGCCCTGTGACCTTGGGATCTGGGAAGCTTGGGACAGAGCCTCCCAACATCAGGAATTCAGGCATCTGTTACCTCCTAAGGGAGTGCTGTGAGCATCAAGTTGTAGAGCTTAATTACCTCCTCTTGACATTTTTCCTCTGAAAATACCTGTGATAGGGTATAAATTATTCCTAGGTATGCCTCCTGTTGGAACTGTTTGGAGATTGAAGTTGTCACAATGAAAGGGCAATATGAATGACCCAAGAAAATATTTTCTACATACCAGGTAAGTTGGAATAAAAACTAGAACCAGTCTGGAGAAAGTGAAAAGAAATCTCTTTTTCTGCTCAGCAAATAACTGCATGGATTCTACTGCTGTATGACAATATAGTGCATGACTTGGGCAAAACACTTTCCTAGCCTGGAAGAACAGGTTAACAGTGAAGTCTGTCTTTCTTGCTTGTGCACAGTGCCCAGTGTAGCAAGCTTTCAATTTGGGATGTTTGATAACACTAAACCTACTGACCTGCACAGCTGAAAGAGTGGGATTCCATGAGTACGTTGCAGTGGAAAGTGAAAATGATGAATGCATCTTCCCACTGAAGAGAAATTGCAGTTATCTGCAAAGAACACAACATCCCATTTCCCTGAACACAGAAGGAAGGGAGCAACTGGAGATGGTTACTTCAAACACAACTTGAAATGTCTTGCCAGCCATTACAGAGCACACCGAGCATCCCCTTTGCTGTAACGCCACATGTGGTTTCTCTGGCTGTTTATGGCTTATTGCTCATTCTCTCACACTGCATTGCTGCCTTCTTCATTTTCTGTTATACAGGCCTCTATCCAAACATAACTAAGTTGCATTTCACTCTCCACTGCTTGTTTTGAATAGTATTGATTCTTATCTTTGGCAAGAGTTGTGGTGAATTGTACAATGACTTCATAAAAGGAACTTGTCACTTCATAAGTAAAGTGATAGCTCACACTGACTGATGCATGAAACAGTTCGAAACAAGTCTGTCACAAAAGAAAATGCATCAATGAATGAATCAGTGTTCACTTTTGACATCACAGGGTCTAATTCAAATACATTTTATTGGTCCTAGTGCAGTGACCTGTAACAGGAATTGCAGGTATACAGACTTTAAGCTAGAATTTGTTTCTTAGCCAGTTTTAGATTTATAAATTTTTATTGTTGTTGTTTTGATGTTGGCTTTAAGGCAAACTAATAGCAAAAGTCTGTGCATAAAAAGTGAAAAATCAAGCTTGAAATATCTGGCAATTTTTTAGCAGAATAGTACCACAGTTTAATTGTCAATAAAGCAATTAGAAACATGGAAAGGCTGCCATGTAAAGTGACAATGCGATATGCCTGTAAGTAGCACAGCATTCCTAAAGAGAACTAAATCGGCCTCCCTGTTTATAGCTATCTGTGAGAAACTGCCTGCTATGGTACTCTTTCTATCAGTAGTGGCTGATAGCACAATATTTCCATCACTTTTGAATGGGAAGTATACCCGTCATCTCATCTAACACAAGTAGATATCTAACTATGTCTAGAAATGAACAAGGGACTTGCTGTGTTAGGAACTGATAGTAAGTTGGACTCTAATGTTTTCAAAGAAGGCTGTGTCGGAGAAGGATATAACCAGTACGGCATTGGATCTACAAAGCATGGAAGAAATACTTCATCACTGACTATTTCTGATAGTTCAAGACTTCTGTTACCTGACAGTGTATTCCAGGCAGCCACATTCAAAGCTACACACTGAGACACACATGTCCTATGATGTCTAAAGGATAACACTAGCCTACAGATGCTGCTAATCCTTCAAACACCTTTTACAGATAAAAAAGTTCAGTTGGTCAAACTAACCTAGCCAGCTGTCTCCAAACAAACACATAGGAAGTCCTTTGAGATGTGTCAGATTAAAAGCAGTGATTTGGAGCATCATCTGCGCCAAGTAACTGTAAATGCTACTTGCAACGTCCAACTACATGCTGACACAAACTCGAAACACCGCAACCCTGATGTGGTAAACCAGCCTGCAAACACATATCTCCCAGTAGAACTTTGTTGAATATTCCCACACATGAAAACAAGCTCAGACTTTACAACTAAATGGATTTGACCCAGATTGGCTGTTTCTTTAATCTCTTTTTTTAAATGTTTTATATTTCAGCTGCTATGCAGAGTGGCCAATCCTCATAGGAAGGGCATGGTTTCAGTCAGATTCAATGAGGAATTCAAAGTAGCCACAAGGATTGGGGAGATGAGGTGCTAGAAGGACTTCTCCATTTCTTTGGTGGGATATATTGGTCTGGGCATGAAATAATTTATGGCCACTCAGCAGGGAACAACTAACACAGTAATTATGGTAAGGAGAGTATTGTACATGCCTACCTACCACAATTCTCAGGCTTCACCTGCTAAATAAGAGTGCCCTCCAAGTAAAAGCTTCACAGTAAGGATGGGGCCAACGTTTAAGACTCTAATTCATTTTTTGAAGAAAAATTGCCACACAGAGTGCCATAAAATGCAATTATAATCCTTAAAGAAATTAGTTCAAAGGGGCACATGCCCAAGGGAACTTCAATGATGTTGAAAGCAATGAATGAATTTTGAAAAACATAGGTGCGTCTTTAGAATAGGAATGCATTCTAGAAAATATCTGATCTTATTACTGCTTTATTTCTAAAATTACTTTAAAAATATGGTCGTTAAAAAGATAGAGGAGAAGTCTGCTTTATTTGCATACAAAGAACTAGGTGAAGAAATGTGTTGCTTTTAATTTTCCTTTGAGTGAGTGGGAATTATAGGAAATATGTTAGGAAATAAAACTTTAAAACTTTACAGTTTAAAACAAAACTGTAAAACTCTAAGGAGAAACTTTGCCTAACTAAAAAATAGGAAAATTTCCTCAAAAGACAGGAAAAGGGAGTGAATGAGAGAAAAGAAAAACTTTAAGAAAAGCTAAGGGTTTTTTTTAAGAAAAACTTAAGGTAGAGATTTTCTGAGGTAACATTTTCCTGAAAAGCTTTTGTCCCTTTCTTGCGCTAAACAGGGGTCTAACATAGTGGTCTTCCAGAGTAATAACCTCTTTTTTCA
>JAVJGG010000074.1:51170106-51213399 GCA_035590195.1 Aviceda cuculoides
ACTTACTTTTTTTTTTTTTTTTTTTTTTTTTTAGATCTTCCATGGATAAAACAAACTCAGAACTATACTTGGCAAATTTTAGTGGGAAGAATTTCACTTATAAATGTTCTACACTTCCCCCATAACCCCAGGCTGTGAAAGGTTGCCAATTACTTGATCTGCATTTGCAATTAAATTGAGATGATCACTGATAAGCTATGCAAAAGAAATCCATGTAGAAGCAGGCTTTTGCCTTTTTTTGAACAAGTACAGCACAGTTGTGATTTTACAGATTAAATTAGTATTAGCTCAATGGCTGTTTTTTGTGGAAGTGTAAAACATTGGCATTCCTAGTTCCAAACAGAAAGAATGCCCAAATCCCAGTGTTGAACAAAATAAGAGCTGGTGCTCTTTGAGTTACTTCCTTAATGCTGTTTCTTCCCCTGGCATAAGAATTCTGTTCTTGTCAGATAGAGAGTCAATCACTGCTATCTAGCAAGAGAATCCTCTCTGTTTCTGGGTATAATTTGATATTTCAATGATGTGAAGAACAATTAAATACTTAAGCATTACATAACTTCAAAAGTCTCTTTTGAGATTAAAAATATGCAAATGATAATGTCTAATATGGTTATGGTAAAATTCTTTAATTTTGACTTGAAAGCAAAGAGATTTCAAGACAGCATGATATATTTGATCCAATGAAATAATCAAACCAACTTTGTATTACTTTGTTGGCAATTTATCTTCTCTGCCTGAAGCAGAAAGATATTCCTGCTGCAATAATGGATTTATGCAGTTTCTCCCATATCTGTTTCTTTCAGTTTAAGTATTCAAAAATATGAAGTCCTTTAGTGGGTAATAGCTCCAGGCATGTAACAGATAGGAGACTTCCAGGAGATGGAGGTTAGAACATTCCCTTGTTGAATATGGTTACAGGGCTACAAGTCAGCACTCTTGCTCTGCTCACAGGCCCCCACATTCACTCCTGTATTATACTGGTGGAAAAAGGGAAAGAAAGGCTCAGGAAACTAATGGCCTGCAATTGCAGAAGCAGCACAGAATGCAGGTTTAAATAGTCAGCCAGCAGGATCCCAACTTTAACAACTGCCGTCCCAGGTTTACAGCAGCAGCAAAACCTGTGCATGCACCGCAGCTATACCTGTGCGAGTTCCTCACTGGGGTCCTCACCACCACACACATTACAAGATCTGCCTGTTGCGTTCTGGGCATAGCCACCACCACCTAAAGACAGGGAATAGCAAGCAAGTCCTGCAAGCGCCTGGTGAGATAATGCCTGGTTTATTGTGGTAAGAAGTAAAATGTTCTGATAACACCTTTGACATTTAATGATGTTTCTTTCATTTTGAACACATCATTGAACAGATATTGAATCCATTCATTTTGGTAATAGACTCAGAGCTGCGGAGCTTCTGTTGTAATAAATAAATAAATAAGTAAATAAGTAAAAACCCCAGACACTTTTTTGTGGGGGGTGGAGCATGGGAGCAGTCATAACTCCCCATATTATACATGTTAGCATTTCATGAGTTTTGCTTTTCTCTATGCATCTGCATACGTCTGTTTGAAAAACTAATTTCATTTTCCTATTCTCTACTGCAGCTTTTCCAATTTTGAGATCAAGCTACATATTATTCTTTGTCAGACTGGCTATTCCAAAATAAATGCTAAAACTGAAGTACATTACCCATGTTTTCCGATTTGGCTGGAGAAGGTTTGGTTTAGATATTACTTTTTCAGAAAAAAATTGTAGCTTTTTTTCTTATCACACCAATTATATTTTGTAATTATATTTCTCCAGCTTGTAACAAAAAGAGGAGATTGAAATAAATTAAATAAAATTATTTGTAAAACTTCATGGGAATTTTCAGGTTTTGCTATGGCTTTTTTATAACTGGCAGACCACTGCCATGACCATTGCCACATTTATTTGCCCAAATTCATTTCTTTGTGCTTTTATGCAAAGTAACACAATTAGTATTTGGGCAAAACTAGGTATGACACATTCAAAGCTTAGGATCACTGTGAGGCTAAACAAGCCAAAATGTATACCAAAATCCAAGTCCAGATTTTCCTCTTATGTTAGGTAGGTATTTTTGGCCAGTGCATCTCTACCTACTTTTGTCAAGTGGCACCACATTTATACCACAACAATTGACATGAAAATCTGCTCCTGTGCTAAGACTTAGACATGTTTGCAAAAAAAAAGAAATTTGATCTGTTACTGAAAATTACTATTTAGGCATGAAAATACTTACAGGTACCTAACTTATTATGTGTTTCCTCAACATAAAAAAACATACAACTTATTTAAAAATCTGAGTCCCTCTTCGTACATGAACAGCACAAACAAATAAAATAAGATCCATCTATATGCTTTTGAAGCATGTCCAGAGAGTTACTGTCTCCACGTCATGTAGAATCACATGTAAACTGTGAACCCATGTGACCTAATGAAAACATATTGTACCAGTTACAGACATCATCCTAACCTCTGCTTACATTTTCAGCCGATTCCAAACATCCACCAACATTTTCTCAGTCTTATCCTGCTAATCAACTTCAGAGTCCAAAATTAAGTTGGTGTTTTGTGGTTTGTTTCATTGCCCCAGAGAGCTGAGACTTAGCAGAGAAATGGGAATGAGAGACATTGGAATAGACAGTATGGCATATCTGCTCAACAACCTTTAGAAATATGCAAACTGCACAGGGGACCTTTTAGATTTTTTTTTTTCTTTTAATTGGATAGAACAGGAACTCCATGTGTCTTCCTATAGAAACATGTCTCTGTATGAAAGAAAAAGAGATTGTTCCCACTCCTTCTGTGGCTGTGACCACTTGCAGTATGTTCTGATATTTATCTGTGTAGCTACTGGCTTCCTTTATTTTTCCTGTCAACATTCAACTTCTTTCCTGTCTTATTACACTTCCCTTTGCTGAACTCTCTGCCCCTCTGGAGAAAACTACATGGTCTGTCATAAAAAAGCTATAATGAAATCACAAAAAGGGTATTGCCTTACTGGGCTTTTGCCAAATTCTTCCTCTGTCTTCCCTTTTTTTGAGTAAGCAGTAGGATGTAGAAACAGCACAGTGGATGGTGCAACAGTTTTTCCCTTGGTCATAGGGTAAAACTGTTTCAGCAGGAAGGTAATAAGCTGTTAATGAAGATGTTTGAAGTAAAGTATGCTCATAAGATGAATAAAAGGAGTCTATTGAGTAATACAGATGAAAAGGTGGGATAGAGGTCAACAATATAATGATGCCAGGTTGGCTATTCTGTGTCCCGTAAGTTGGTTATGACTCCATTTAGCTTCACAGTAAGAGGAAGGGCTGCACTGCTGTGATTTGCTATTGCAAAGCCACAAAAAGAAGACACTCTGCAGGCAACACTCTGCCTCCATCCTCAGGTTTGAACAATATGAGCTGTGGGGTGGTAAGGAATAAAGTTCTACACCCTTTTAAGACAGTGAAGTTGGAGAATATTCCTGATTTGCTGTACGTGCAGGCATCCAAGTTACTCCCTGCTGCTAATTCTATCAGTGGATCCCACAAGTGAGTATTTCTATAGCCTTCCTTTCCTTCTTAAGAAAATTCAGTATACAAGAATGCACAAAACAAAGTCATTAGCTATGCACCAATGTGGATGTTTATATATGCAAATCTCTCTCATTAAGTCCCGTAAGAACTTTCCTGGCCATTTAAGAATTACCTACCCACATACTTTAAGAAGCTGCAGGGCTAAGCAGCAGCTACTGATTGTAGTTTTGGATTTAGACAACCAAAGTGGCAGGTAGTTGGTTAAACCCCTTACGACCTTTCTTGCTTATAGTCTTTCCATTTTTTAGTTTCATAATCTATACAGCGGAAAAATGGGTTCCTATATAGGTTTTCTGACAGAATAGGTAGATCGGAGATTAAAAACTGTTCAGGTAATCCCTCAGCACATGAATATCATTGAGATGTCAGAAACAATGGTAAATTTGTTTTGATCAGGCCATTTAAATCTCCAATCACACAGGACCAAATATTCACAGGGCTAATTAAGTACCTGGCAATGAACGGTAAAAATGAAGTTCTTATTTAATTTCTCTATAGTTGAAGGCAGTTTTCCATCTCCTGTCGCTTGGTATCAATAAGTAGGTTTCCAGCACAGCCGAAACAACACTAGATTTGAAAGATGTATAAACATTGGTATGATCAAACATATTAGCAGCTATGAAAGCCAAACCAATCTTTTGCCAACAGCTGCAGCTAGTTTCCTCAATTCAGTACAAAGTCTGCAAGTAAAGAACAGCTCAGATTAAATCTTGGATGTGGCAGGAGGCAAATGACAAGATCTCCTTCTAATGCAAACTACCATCCTCATGGTAGTTCCCATATGGAATATAACTAGAACTTGCATTCCAGTCAGTGCTTGTAGAGTGATTCATCTGTGAATCAATAACTTTAGAGCCACCTTGCTAGAACAGGTGGATAAAATAGATATAACAACAGGTGGGTATTAAATAGATAAAATGATCTTTTTACTCAAGCAAAATTTAGGCAACAGCCCAGCACAAGTCAACTAGAACTATATTTCTTGTAATGGGATACAAATTGAATTTCTCACTTTGTTACTACCTGTGTCCATACCAAACAGTTCTCAGTAGCCATTTCTGACATGGCGATAGCCTTCCCTTTTGGAAAGCATGCAATATGAATTAAGTAATAAAACACTCTGACTCTTTGTATGAGACTAAGTAGTCATGAAATCTCCTGCATTCTGAAAGGAAAAAAAAATACTATCAGGAGAAGGGGAAAGGGAAGGGAAACTTGATCATTACAAAAATAAGATATTTTTAAAATAATATTTATTATAAAAAGAAAATAAAATTAAAATAACATGAAATTACAAATCTCAAAATTCTTCAATTGTCTTGGATTCCCTTTTGTTTTGTTAGAGACAGAATTGGACTTTTTGCTAAATTTTGATATGCCTAGGTCTGGTACATCACATTAAAAAAAAAACAAAAAAGACAAAAAAACAAAACTGCATCACATAAATAAAATAAGGATTACATTATGGTAACATGACTAAAACTGCAAACCTAACGTGAACTATTCAAAATGTTATCACATGCAGTATCAAATTTTGTTAATTTATTTAAAAAATTCTTAGCCTGAAGTTGTGATGTTACACAAATTTCTACTCAAAGACCACAGAATGCTGTTAAAACAACAGATCTTCTGAACACAGGTCATTGTTCACCACTGTTTTGAACTAATAGACACAGCCAAAAATATCTGGAATTTTCAACAGTTCATATTGAACTAATTTCCTTCTTATAAGCTGAAAGTCAAAGGTAGTATGCTTCAGTTCCATATTAACAATAAACTACAGTTAACAGAAAAATACATGCATAAAACTTCCATCTTTTTTGTGAGCTCCCACTAAATATGTTTCTGAAATCAAATATTCACATATTTCTACAAAACATGCTTTGGGACAAAGCTAAGATTGAATGCTTGGTGCTTTCTGACTGGTATGATTGTAGAGAGTGTATAATGCATGAAACATGTACAGAGCAAGGTTACAATCTGCTCCAAACATTTCTTCACTTATCGTGATATGTGATGGATAATTTAAAAATACTTCTCAAGATAGTTACAGCATAATAGTTATGAACTGTAGTTTTTAGCAAATGCTTTTTAATTCTCATGGGATACAAAACCATGCCTTCAGTTGCACATTTGCTTTCTCAAGGGAAAATGATTCTTTACTTGGAAAAGTAATCTATAGGCTTGCAACACTGCATTTTGGTCTCTGTTCCACCGATGCAAAACAGCTATTCAGTATCTGGCAAAAACTGTCTCTGTAGAAAAAAACCAGATACATAATTGGCTGTTTGTTGGTTTAAGACACATACTGGAGAACACATTTTTAACTGATCAACTCTTTTAGGTAAAGCCACATAAATATGCAGATCGATAATACATCTGAACTTGTTAACTCTCAATGCAAAGTCAACACTTAAATGTGTATCCTCCAGTTCTGAAAACTGTTTTTTAGCCAGCATATCAGCAAGCAGAGAACTAATTCAGTTCCTATAACAGTTTCATGTTGCTGCTATTCTGTTATCAAAACTGTGGGTTTTACATGCAGGAGAAATCCAAAGCAGCATGTCAATAACACATACCAAGAAGGTCCCCAGTCCATCTACAGAGTGGCTGCCATGCATTTCCCTTCTGACATATTTCTCTAAAAGGCTTTTCAGCTATAAGCAACTTTCTGCATCCTGTCAAGCAGACTTCACAAATGAAAATGTCTACAACCCAAAAGTAATGCCCAAATCCACAAGCTCTAACATCAGCATGGCTTTAAAGGAATGGTAAAAATGTTTCATATAGTAAACTGAAAATGTACCTCCTGCCTAGCCGACCATGAAAAGAGCTGATAATGCATTATGTGTATTTATAGACCAATTACAGAGTCAAAATTTCTTGAGAAGACATGCTTAAGTATTCAGAAAGATGCCTTGTGGCCTTTTATTTAATAAAAGATACATCCAGCAACTGTGAAAGATCATTGCAGGAAACTGCTCTGCTGTAACCCAATGTCATTGTTCATATTATTAATTTCCTTCTACATGCCACCAATATAGTTCTTCCTTTTTTTTCCTGGTGCATTTTTCAAGCAGGTGCCAATACCAGGCTGAAAAGGAAAGGCAAGATCCACCTACAAAGACAAATCTAGTACTAAGGACTCAATTAATTTAAAGATATTTGTCCCCACACACATCTGCCTAGCTAATCGGCCAACAGTATAAGCCTTATATAACCTGAAACCCCAGCTCTAAAAGAGATTACTGTTGAGTTCTTACTATTCATGGGATTTCTCTTTTCTTCCAAATCTCCTTTGGCAAACAAACCTGTCTAACAAATTCTAATCCAAGGCTAACAGGGCGAGATTTCCCTTAGTGCCAGTTATACAATACAGTTCAAAATCTGAAATTTAATATTCGCAGGAGTAAGATTGTTAAGAGCTGGTTGACTAGCAGAGCTGTCTTTCAAACCATGCAAGCAGCCTTTCACAAAGGATTTACTCCGAACCCATGGGAGCAGCCTCCCTCCCCAGCATTTGGTAGGCCCGGACTCTGAGCAAACTTTTAGTTTTCTTCTGGTTCTGAACTGTAAATTCAGATTGTAAATTGTAATTCTTTGAGTGCATTTTTCTTTCAAAATGAATGCCCTGGTGTCCTTTTTCTTTGGAGGAATATCGCTGCCAGTAGCTAAGCGCTTATCAGGAGAGACCTTCCAGGTCATACCTAGCTGTGCACCTTGATACAGTTTACTGCACCTGTGCATTTCTAGGCAGAAATGTAAGTGCAGGAGTGCTTCTTGGAAAAACTCTATGTTTCCCTAAATAGAAGTTCTCTCCTTCTAGCTGCTCTATTGCTCATTTTTTTTATTCTTTTTCCCCAGTATACAAATATAATTGAGGATACAATACAAGTCAACTTTTTTGAACTATATAAAACATTCACACTACCCAGTAATAATAATCCCATTAATGCTCAATGTCTGTTAATCTATTTTTGCTAAAAGGAATGCCCTTGGTTTAAAGACTTCAGGAAATTCTCTTCAATAATAAAAGTTTTAAATTTGAGAGACACTAATTTTTCTTTTGGACCACTTTTGAGTCAGTCTTCTTTTTAAAATACATCACAAAGTAAAATTAGTTGCAACTATTACATAAGGAAAAACTCGTCTCATTTTGGAAGTTAGTAAGACTCAGAAATCCAAGAGCAGTGACTTTCAGCCACTTCCCATTTATGGCTTTATCTGCCTCCAATCTTTTTTAAAATATATTTTCTTTCTCTCCTATTTTTCCTATCTCTCTTATCTTTTTTTAAAAAACTAATTTAACAATATTTTATATTCTCCCTGACAAAATACTCTTAAAGAATTTAAAAATGTTTCAGAACCATTTTCAAAAACATGGTTAGCAATTTAATTTGTTTTGGTTGTCCAAAGTTTCAGGGTCATTAAAGTCGTGTTACTTTAAGAGAATAACTTGATTTGAAATGTTCCATTATCTGCTTACTAGCATCCTTAACAGTAATTTTTTAAGATTAAAGCAGTATCGGGAATTGATTTCTTTAGTGAATTGTATTTACTTTCCCATATCTGCAGACATAGGGCCAAAATATTGGAGGAGATATAAATCACTGGTTGTTTCTGTTGTTTTGGTTTGGAGGCAGACTTATGGAAAACAATAAAATCTGATGTCCTGGGCCAAGTTTTTAAAAAACATGAGATTTTATCCAATAAAGTACAGCTCAACATATGCAGCAGAAAGCATCCGATAATTTCCAGAGTTAAATACAACATTCAAGAGGAATAATCTTGTCCTATTCCATGCACATAGCACCCTTTGACAGTAACAAATGTTATGGGCATGCACATAAAAAAAAGGAGAATAAGAAACAAGCACATACAAATCCTTGTATGGTAATTGCTCAAAATGGGAAAAAAAAAAAAAAATGTTAAGATATGCCAAGCTGCCACTGGTTAAGCCAAGTAAAATAGTGTCATAAATCCATCTATTACAAAATATCAAAAATACAAATACAATTATGTATAATAATAAAATAATGGAGACAATCCCTCAAAACAGGACAAGCCACAAAGGGTCTGACAGAGAGAACAGGACATCATGGTGCCAGCAATATGCCCAGTGGCAATATGGACACCTCAGTCCTTGAGCCAGTAACCATAATAATTTCCTGACTAACAAGATTTTTCATAAATCTAAACTACAAGTCACTTTACAGCTTTTCCCAGCACCTGAAGCCAGGAGCTTGGGAGAGTTTGTGAGTTGTAGGCATAGAATTCTGCTATGTTTCATATTAATTTTAACTTGTGGCTGGTAAATGATATCTCAAGTTGAACTGTTCTTTCCACGTTACTCCCTTTTTCACTGACTACCATGACTAGCAAGCAAGAAGCTAATAAAATTAATATGCCCGACATGTGAACATCATGTTAATTTGTCTTTCCACATTTCCACCCACTCTAGTTGCAGAGTTCCTGTTCTGAATCACAGATAAATCTCAGAAGTAAAAGGACAGTTGAATCCTTAAAAAAACCACAAGTCATGTTATGATTCAGCGGTAATAGCACATTTGTTTCATGACACCTGGCTTACAAGAGGGAGAACTTCCCAATGGACTGGTAGAAATGAAATGTATTGTCTTAGTACACTATCTGTAGTTCAAGCAGTACAGTCCCTTTGGGTGCATAGAAAAGAGTGAAATATCTTGTAAATGTGATTAATTTCAGGCAATTCAGGTAGCTTTCTCAGTCAAATTCAGTCTGACACAGAAAGATAAAACTTTCTTCTTTTTCTCATTCATTACATTAAAGGGCTAGCACAATAACAATGAACTTCATGTCTAAACTCAACCATTTGCTCAGCATGCTACCCTTCAGTATTCCTAGGTGGTTTCTTTAAAGAACTGACATTCTATTAATGGATTTTCTCTGACATGGGGTGAATAAGCTAGACTTTCTTTAAATAAGCTATGGGATTGTGTAGTTCCTTTCTTAGAGGATTTAACCTACCTAACTCATTATACACAGACAGATATACTCCTTCCCATTACACTGAACTGAATCATACACTGTGGCACTACATGAACTTTAATGATGTGGTTTTATCAAAGCTATAAAACATTCAGCATTCAGACTTTTTGGAATATCCCCTAACTTCATGTCCATGTACAAAAAAGATAAAACCAGACCTTTTTGCCCATGTCTGTGGTGACAAGCTGCCAGCATAATGAAAATAAATATTTTTGATTTCATGAAACCTCCTTTATGATAGATACTATTCTGCAAACCAGTGAATCTTTTTCCTGACATGAATGGCAGGCAGAGGTGGATAGTTAACAAACTCATAGATGTATTGCTAAATGGCAGAGTTAAATCTTTCAAGCAGAAATTTTGCTTACCATGGATGCTATAGAAAGCATGCTATTTCTCCAAACAAAGAGATGCAATTGATCTGTCTTGGGAAAAAGAGTAAAATCCTGTTTAAGTCCAGAACAAAGTATACTTTGTAGTTATGTTTAATTATGATAGGAGAGATCCAGAGCCCGTGGAAATCAATGGAACTATTTCAATACACTTTTGATCAGGTCCATAAATAGAATTGCTTTGTGAATCACTGTATCACAGCATTTCAATAAAAATTGCTTCAGAAGATTTACTGAACTTCCAGAATGAAAGTGTTGGAATTTCACAGAAAATAAAGAAAAACTCCCACATGTGATTTGTATTCTTGCAGAGTGTCCCATTCAGAGTGCAAAGGAAGGAAAAAATATGTTTGGTATTGTTGCAGGGATTAATTACCTTGGCACTACTTGTAAGTAACACTGCTTCCCCACTAACAGGAGCCATTGGTAAAAAAGGTACTTTTTTTTCTCAGAAGAGCCATACTGGCTCCCAGGCTGATAGCTCAGATGAGACCACATCAGTCCTATGTGGGAAGCCTAGCAAAAACCTTCTGTGCCTACAGATGCTTTGCAATTTAGATGGACAGCAAGCAGCTATTATTTACTTAGGGTTTCTGGACCTCCTTTCTGGGTGCTGAACCAAATGGCAGTTTACCCTGGCAGCCATGGCAGATCCCAGATGTAAAGGCCCTCTTCTGTTTTTCGTGTCTCACCATCCTTTCCTGTTTGCATCACAGAGCAATGCCTTCTAGCAATAAATCAACCTCAGTGACAGAATTACCTTAGAAATGAGCAGACCTATAGGGGTATCTTCTCCTTGGCAATATGTCATAATCTCCCTGAAGACTGAGTATGGACAACAGAGAGAGGGGAGATATCTAGGTGCCAGGACACTGAGTTCTTTGCTCTATCAACTTTGACAAAGCATGTAACTGCTCTACCTATTCCAACACAAGTCTTACCCTCAGCTCTCTGCCTACAGATTAGATCTGCCTAAGGGAAATTCAGGTCTATAATATTTCTTTTTCATTTGCACGCGTATTCTACTTATGCATACCTATTCCAGGAAAAAAGATGCTAAAAAATCAAGAAAACCAGTAATTTTTTTTCCATTTTCTTAAGTTTTATCCCCTCTGCATCTGGGTATTCCATTGCAAATTCCCTTCATGCCAGGTGCCTTGGTTCTGTGCAACACCTCCAAGCGCCGGAAAACAGCTGGGATGGGAGCCTTTCCTCCTTTTTTTGGCTGTATTTGCTGCTTAGGTTTGATAGCATCTGGATGGCTACCATCATATTAGCTGGTTGTGCTACAGATACTGGTCTCCAGGCTGCAGCATGTCAGTGAGCAGTGACACAGGACAAGGAAATGTTTGTTCCCTTTTTTTCACATTGCTACCCAGACAGGTTCAGGAATCCCAGTTTATTTTCTTCATCTTCCCCATTCCCATTTCATGTACAGATTATCAGGCAAAAAGTGAGTGGCCTCCCTGCCTGAAGCCAATACATGGCAATCCTTTGTTTGGGCTAGGGTAAGAAACAGCATGGAAAGCAATGGGTAGTCATATAAAATCAGATACACAAAAAGAAAAAAAACCCTCTGTGAACTGGCCAAGTACTAGAAAGGTGTCAGAATTATTAATGAAACCAGTTGAAAGAAGGACAACCTCCTACTATAGCATGCTTACTTTTTTAACACTTCATATAATAACTGGTTCCAAAGTATAACCAGCAATGCACTGAACTTACTAGTGTTACATCTTCTGAGGGGGTGAGATGCTGCAGTCAAAGGCAGGCATGTGAAGATACATCAGGGTTACAAGGAAATCCATGCCACTATATAGAAGGGAATATTTTTCTTTGTTTGTGTGCTTATTGTATTATTGTTGTTTGTGCATGTTTTTCATACTCTCCTATTGATGAATTTACAAAATATTAAAGAGGAAATGATACTCTTCTATGTTTGTTGTTTCTCTGCCATACTGATAAGTAAATCTAATGAGGTAAATTCAGATAATCTACAAAACACATATGTATCTTTTGAGACTTTAAACATAGACCTATATCAATGAGCCAAAAACATGACCAACAACACACAAAACCTGTGGTCTTACCTGTGTTTGGTTAGCCATACCTTCCAATCTTCTCCAAAATCCAGTTATGGGGCAGGGGGACACAATACACCACCTTGTTGTGATATTCCATATACGAAGAGCAGTCAGATCCTTCTGTTTCAAACAAATTTATTTTACAGGGAAAACAACAGTAGCTGCAGCAACAACAATAATAAAATGAAATAGCAATGAAAGTAAGGTTCCTCTGAGAGAACAGGGTTGTACTCACTACACATAGCTACCAAGTTGCATCATTGCAAAAAGACTTAGTTACTTCCATCTAAAATAAACAAGCCAGCACAGCTAGAGGTTATATGTGCACCAGGAAATTCAGCTATGAAAGACAAGAAACTTTCAAGCTAATGGCCTGCCTCTCAGATGTGAACAGAAGACATAGCCATTACTTAACTACAGAATTTCTTTATTACTTGTCCCAAGCATGTTCATCGATACTGTATATGCAACAAAACACAGAGCATTATTTCACTCTCTTTATCCTGTTCTGACAGTCAGTGTATGTTTAGGAATTCCCTGTTGGTTCTCTCCACTGCTTGATAAACCCAACTTTCAAATATCCAACTTTCTCAAGATTTAAATTGGAAAACTTTCTGGCTGCTAACATACAGACTAAAGTCTAGTGCATCCCTCCTATGAATCAGTAAGGGGGGTTAATGAAGGACTCTCACTGCATGTGCAAGAATAGAGCAAAGCTTTCTGGTTGCCAGCAAATCAAAGATCAAACCATCTGAGGCAGGACACAGCTGCATAGCCTGCTCTTGTTGGAGGCTGGTAGGAAAAGGATCTGATAAATAAGGGAAAAGATACAAAGTGTGTATGATGTGCCAAAATAGAAATAGAGAGTGAACGAATAGGAGACTTACAGCAGAGTTCAAAAATATCTTTCCCTTTATGTTTTCCTCTAGATAGCTTTCCCATGTATTTCTCAGATTTGCAGGCTGGGGGGTGGCAGGGGAGGGCTGTTCCTTCCTGAGTTGTTTGTAGTTATTAAATAATAAGAAGGTAACATTTGAAAACTTAGGAAATCATGTGGCATCAAATATATATTCATACTTCAAACACCCATTTTCATTAAATCCAGCCGAGCTCAAGCTCCTTAAGAGGGAAGAAGAGAGGAATTGTTACATTCCTACAATTAGGCTGGAAAATCTAAATCATGTTATGATGAGGGTGGTGAAACAGTGGAACAGGTTGCCCAGAGGGGTTGTAGATGCCCCATCCCTGGAAACGTTCACGGTCAGGTTGGACAGGGCTTTAAGCAACCTGATCTACTTGACAATGTCCCTGCTTATTGCAGGGGGGTGGACTAGATGACCTTTAAAGGTCCCTTCCAACCTAAACCATTCTATGATTCTATGCAAGAACTAAATCACAAAGATACTCTCCACAAAGATGACCAGGACTGCTCTCTGGGTTTATACATTTATTTAATAACCAGTGTTGTGAAGGTTTACTTCTCAAAGTATCAAACAAACCGTATTGCTACTGCTTTTATTTATAGTGTGAAGAGGTATTTGGCATTGTACAATTACTAACATTGACTTTTCTCCAGCCTGCCTCCATTAACAGGCTAGTTTCTTCAGTCTTTCATTTCACTGACTTTGCAATTTGTCCTGCAGTGAGACTGCTTCAGTAAGCAGCATTAAAGAGCAGCTCCAGCACCTGCTCTCTGGGGTCACCGACCATCTTTTACATGGGGAGGGGGAAAGAGAAGCAGCTGAGAAACTCAGGTTGCAGAAAGATCAAGTCAGCCACAATTACCATTGTATTCATTTACAAAACCATTCAGCTGAGATTCTAGTTACACAAGGACAACTAATTTTGTTCATTAGAGTTCAACTAAATTAATCTGAAATTCAAGATAGGATCATTGTTGTTGTACAGCCATATTAATGATGAAATATAATCTCTCCTGATTGTTTTCCTCTGACAGAATAAAGTTTTCTTCACATGGAATTAAGATACAGGCATGTTCTTTAGCAGGACAATAAAATTTTACAAACAAAAGATTGGATATTTTTAATTAGTCTTGTCATCAACAGACTTCATTTGAAGACAAAATGGAAGTCTTTGTATTTTCAAAAAATGAATTACCTGCTAAATGTCTCCTTAATGTTATTTATAGTGAATATTTCCCTTGACTGACCACAGAAAACTTATTTTTTGAATACCTATCCTATAATAAAAGCTTATACTTCACTAGCCTTATCTTATTCAGTTTAAGGTCTTTGAAGAACTCATCCTTTTTACGTCACAAAATTGGGGCAGAAAGAAGCACACCTCCTCCCTCAAAACAGGTCTTGCTATCCCTGAGCTATTTGAGACAGATGTTGGTCTAGCTTGTTCTTAAAGACCTTCAGCAACAGAGATTTCACAGTACCTATTGCAGCAGTTTTTTCTTCTTAACAGAGCAGTGCCTCAATTGGCAAGAAAAACAAGGGACTGAAACTATGCATTTTTTGCAGGGTCATGAATTACCATCTTGTCTTGGTAATCTGTATGATTTCACCTAAAATCATCTCCATCCCCATTGGTGTCTCAGTTTGAGACCTTACTGTGCATTTTACAAATCTTCATCTTGTTAACTGCTATTAGCATGTGGACTGTCAGCCAAGCCACAGCTATCAACATGCAGCCAGGCCGACTTAGTCAGGACTCTCTCTTAGAAAGTGGTATTCCAGTCACACTATTCACAATTAACTGCACAGGTTTTCTGTTCACTTCCAGAACAAGTATTTCTTCACACTAAGTTAGGAAGAAAAATTCAGACTTTTCTCCTTCAGTGAATATAGATCCCTGTTTCAACAGTATACCCTACGTAGAGAGTGTTGTGTTGTTGTATAATAAGAAAAGTTTCACTTGATGCCAAAATGCTAATAAACAAAAGAAACCATTAAAAAATATAACAATAATTGGGGAACTAACTATTGAGCAGGGTTCGCTAGTTTCCTACCAAATGCAGAAAAGAAGTTGTCCCTGAAAAGCTGGGGCGGGGAGGTAGCAATTACTGCCTGAATGAGTATTTAAACTAAAAGTCTGCTTAAAAATCAGGGGTTTAAAGACTTCTTTTTTTTTTTCTTAATGATGAAAAGTTTTCATATGTTCCTTGTACCTAATTGAAGAATACATCCAATCTTATTAAATCCCAATGAGATTAAGGGTTATCTTGTAGAAGTCAGCAACCAACCAATAATCAAATCACAAGAACAGAGAGCATAGTGACGACGGACACTGGAGGGAAGCCACCTTCCAATTCATCACCAGTACCAGCCACCACGTCTTAAGCCTTAAACCCTTTGCCAAGGGAGCAGGTTTAACTTTCTCTTCCAAGAGTTTTAATGCGATATTTTCATTCTATTTTAATTAAAGGTATTGTCAACATTTCATCTGAAGCAACAAATCATTTCAATCATGTGTTTCTATATTGTCTGGAAAAAAGAAAACAGGAATGGGCTTTCATTCAAAATGATAGATTTAGATGTACATTGATCTATCTGTCACAAGACAACTTTTTGAATGTTTTTTTTAAGTAGGTGGTTTAAATACATCCTTTGGGTCTGTAGGGTTTAACTGAGATTACTCTCATTTTCTTATTTATGAATTTTTTAGATTAAACTTGTTATCAATTAATATGTATAATATGATTGCAATAACCAGGGAGCTGCTAAAGTCCTGTGCACAGCCCCCATCAGTTAATATTTAAAACAGGGAAACAATAACTAGACATGATTTAGGGTTTAGGAACTAAATACTAGACAATGGGGCTTTATGTTTATGAAAAGGCAATGGATTGTGGTCTGGTCAATAACTCTTGAAGAACCACTTGGAACTACCAAGACTAGGGAAGAAGTAGGTAAAAGATAATTTCTACAGGGGGAGATCATGACCACTAACTCATTGACCACCTACTCAAATGAAGACAATGAAGGAAGAAGACAGTCTGCACACTAATTTACATGAGAGGCAAAGAAGAAAGAAGCAAACATTAAGGGATATAATACTGAATATGTATTACTTAAGTATATAAATGTAGGTATTTTTGAGACAAAGGTGTGCTGCCTTGAGACAGGCACCCATTCATGCGCCTCAATGAAAGTCATTTGAAAATACCTCGACTCTGTGTGTTACTGGCTTGCACAACAGGTAAATGAACCCCATTTGAAGGACAACAAACTTACATGACTAAAAAAGTGATGATTACATCTGCCAGCTAATCTAAAAGGAGAGAGCCATTAAGAATCACTTTGTGTTATCCTTTCTCTTCTAGAATGTGCATTTTCAGTCATTTAAGAAAAAATTACTTTGCATTTATGCACTTGAAATGCCCCATTCTACGCCATAAAAACACGATTAGAAAAGATAGGCCTGAGAAGTATATGTATTCTCTTATTTTACTTTGCTTCAAAAGCAGATATCAGGATTAATTTTGCTGCAGAGCAGAGAGAATTTTATGAGTCTGTAAATTCCAGGTAAAATCCACTGAACATTCATTCTAAATTACTTTGGTTCCCTTCTCTGATCTATGCATTATTTTATTTCTTCAGGAATGTATGCCTGAGTACAGCCTTTGCTGTGCTATAAGGTCACGTCCTGCTTTCCTATTTCAACTTCTTTTAAAGCTTCAGAGCAAAAGGAAATACCCTATTTTGCAGGAGTCCTTCATATTTTATTTCCAAATAGTTTTCTTAATTTCTGCAGCAGCCATTTCCCTTCCTATTAAAAAAAAAAAGAAAAGAAAGAAAACAAACACAAACAACCCCCCAAAAAAGCAGTACTCAGACTGTTGCTTTAACTTTTTAGAGTAGAAGAAAAAGTATGCAGGTTCCTGTTGGAGGATGTATGTTATGTTACAGAATAATTTGATTAAAAATTCAACAACATCAGATGCTGAGTCACACATGAAACATCTCAGAGCAATTTACTGCATGTCACAAGTAAAGACAGAGCAAAAATTAGAAACTGTAGTTAAATTCCTGCTCTCTTTCTGCAAAAATGACCATTTGTCACTAAGCATAATTCTTCAAGGACTGCTAATGACATGATCACTATCAAATGGAATACCTTCACAGCTTTTCATTAGCTCTCTGAGGAAGATGCTAAAAGACTTCCAGTTCAAAAGACTGCACTACTGATGAGGTACTGAAGTCTAAGGTTGATCCAAAAATACACAATTAGAAGTATATTTTACATTTCAAGGCTACTGCTCCAAATGTCCAGATACAGAATCTGGGTTTTCTTCTGTCACTCTTTTCTCACAAAAATTGTGGTTTAGAATGAGGTGCTTATATGGATATGTGGGAATAGATTTGGTAAGAGTCAGTTCATGAAGTATGGTAATAGAAAGTAACAAGGAAACACTTGCTTTTTCTGGATGTACTTTCATATCAAGCTGGAAAAATCCATGTTGAAAAATTACTTTTTAATTATACATGCTACTTACAAAATCTTTCACGAATATGTTTTTGATATAAAAATCATCAAGCAATTAGTTCTAATGCAGTTGTGGATCAACATTTTTGGAATATACTACCTCAGAAAGGCTGAAAGTAGAACAGGATGGATATTCATGTAGTCTACTGATCTTGCAAGGATTCCTGAGATATTTCCACTCTGGCCTGATCTTTAACCCCAGAACTGCACCCTAATGAATTCTAAAAGATTCAGAGGAAAGAATACAGCATTAAATGCATACTAAAAATCTTAAGTCACTCTGCAACAAGACAGAAGAAAACCAAGTTCATGATGGAAACTAAGCATTAGTCACTGACACTACAGAAGTATATACAAAACTGTATAGAAGATAATACTCCCAGTCATCCATACTACCTGGCCCTTCACATGTTAAAAACTGCTGGGGAAGGGAGCACAAGACAGAAAGGGAGAGATCCTAGTAAGAAAATTATATTGGCTAAGGGCTATATACAAAGCATAAAACACAAAATCCAGATAAAAAGAAATGTAGCAAAATGCAAAGCAGTGTTTCTGCCATAGGGAATACCACATAATTCACTAGAGAAAATGGATTACATGGCCTGACAACAGTGAAGGGATGCCAGAGACTGTTCTCATAGAAGAACTAAGCTATAATTGCTGTAGTGTTATAATTTTCAGCAGGCCAAAACTTGCAGCTTTCACTTGGCCAGCTCTCACATTAGTGCTAGGCAGTATTTAGCAAAGCATTTGGGCTCCCATCCTGCATTTGAAAAAATCGGGTGTTGCTCTACATGGACAAAAAGAGACTCTTGTCCTTCCTCATTTAATGTACTGTCAGAGATGTCAAACAAATTTCTCTAATAGTATTTGCTATGGAGTCAGACCTGCTTTTTCACTACATACCATGAGAGGAGTAGAGATGTGCATGTCCCAGACCTGAACTGTCATCTCATCCTTGACTGCTAAGGTACAAGACTGGCTTAGGCAAGGAAGGGAAGAAGACAAGCCAGAGAAGTTGTGAAACTCACGAATACACCCATGACATATCCCAGCACATCCAGTAAGGTGTACCGACCCTTTTTGCCACTCCTTTCCCAGCAATTGTAGACATGCAGGACTCCCCACCAGCCCAGAGGTAACATGTCCTTTTCAACTGGAAAATTTTGTCACTAAGATCAGTTGCTTTTAATCACTGAGAAATCAATTGTGTTGATGTACCAGTATTGTTTTCCTCCAGGGCCTCCCTCAGTGGCTACTGTGTCCTTTCTTTTAAAACACATCATGAAATTAATAATTCTGATGGTAAGTGATTACCCTCCTGGGGTTTCTCAATTGGTTTCCTGCGTCTTTTTAAAACACTACTAACTGACATTAATTTTCTCACTACTATCCCAGCAGTTAGTTTGATGGACACTTCACAATGAGAGTGTCTACAATAGCGTTTTCTGTTTATTTTTCACAGAGTACCATCACATAGCTTTGAAGGAGTTCTACAGAACAAAGTGCTGAAAATTGAGAGTGATGCACACTGATAACATGTTTATGGGTAGGAGTTGTGGTCTATGTGTGCCCCTACATAACTTGTCAGTATCCCCAGCTGAAGAAGCCCAAAGAGCAGGTGAATTTTTCCGAGACACAGGCTCTTCTTTGATCATTCCAAAATCTTAGGATGCTGTAGCACAACCCTGTTACTGTATCTCAGGCATCCATCTTCTTTTGGGGACAAAGACCTTGGAGTGTTCAACAGTTGCTTTAAATCATCCTTTTTACCTGGTGTTTTAAAAGGATGGGGAAGAACTTCTGCATGCATGTTCACGTCTTGGTCCTTGTTCTCTAAGCACATGGTGATACTTACAGCACTGAGTGGTAACCTACAGCATGAAGTTTCTTCTGCAAAGGTTTACCTCTAGTTATGAAACTCTCCCATGTGGCCTCTGCTTGACTTTCCCTTGGCAGAAAGGAGCTACTGAAGATTTTTATCCATGTAGCTCTTTGTGTTATGTGACAACATACTATCTATCAGGTCTTCCATTTTTAAAACATACTTACTGAACCAGCTTACATAGTGTTACATTCATTAACTTCTCTAAGCAAAGAAAAGACAGGATGTCTGGATAACTGCCCAAAATCATGCGGGAAGGTGGTGTCAAAGTTGTGAGCTCTTGCTACAATATGCTGTGGCATGTTGTTGTGTTTCAGCTGTGGATGACAAGGATGAAAGTGAGACTATTGAAAAACTCATGGTTTTCTGTTTTAGCTTACGGCAGTACTCACCACTGTTTCCTGTAGCTATGTCTCTATTCAGTAGTCTCCAAATATGCGGTACAACCAACATCCATTTCATTACCTCGCATAGGGCTGCTCCCCACCTAAAGACCATACAGGTATTGCACATAAACAAGTGAAGCAGAACATCCTCTGCCTGTCTCAAGCCAAGACTTAAGCCGACAGATAAATAAAAATCCACAAAGGGAGCATGGAGTCAGAAGAATGACAAGGTATCTTCCAGATAATAGTAGGGCATGCTAGTAGCAGACCTGATCAGCTGTTTGGCCCTAGTCCTAGCCTGTCCTTCCTGAACACAAATTCATAGGGGAAGCACTCTGGGGAAAAGCATTGATGTTCCCCTGGGAACTGGGTTCCTGAAGTCCAGAACTGACTGCTTAGATCCCTAGTTCATGTTTCACCTGTGAGAGGTCCTGCCCAGCCCTGTATAAATATTGAAATTAATTTCTAGCTTTATTTCCTCTTCCATTTATACATGTTTTCTCTGTTACAAAGACACCTTATCAAATAGTTCTAAACACTAGACAAATTGTAGGAAGAAGTCATTACATGTTTCTCTGGGGTACACAATAGATAGAGCAGAAAGAAGAGAGGGGAGGCACTGCATTCCCATAGGACATGGAACTGTGTCCATTTGCTTGCAGGGCCTGGGATGCCTGTTCTGTGAAAATAAACCTATGCATCTCATACTACTGCTAGAGCTTTGTACATAGCATAGGTCCCCATAATAACTTCCATGAAAATCTAATTTGTCTTATTTACCCCCTGCCATTCCCAAGTCAGCTTTGTTGGTCTTCTGTGCATAAATGATCTCTTAAAAATGGTTAGTCATGAAGAAACCTACAACTGCATTTCTTTTTACTTCAACAAATCAGCGAAGTCAAGTATGTTGCTTTCTAATGCATGCTGGTCATTTATTCATTTCTGATGGATACTGTTTTCTATTCAGGAATATATTGTCTCATGAAAGGTTAAATATATTAGTCTTCTAGTTTTTGCAACTGCAAATATTGACCTTAAATTAAGATCAAGGATTGAATATCCATCATCAAGGGAGAACTTATCATTGATTTCAGTGGAACTGGGACTTTACTTATATTACTGTCAAGGATGGATGCTTCAGTCACGAAGGATGCTTTCAGCAGAGAACTTCAGATCTGGGGCATGTGAATAACTAGCTACCTGACCAAACTGCTGAGCAGGAGACTGGCTTTCAGTACATGGACACTAACTCAGTCAGATATGCATACTAAACAAACACCCATTAGGCAAGGCCCTTTATGTATGCCAAAGTCCTATACAGAATTGGAGACACTGAACTACCTCCCTCACCAGAGACCTCTGTCCTTTGCATCTTAGCTCCACACAACTGTCAAAGGAAGACAGGAAGTTGTTGTTTTTTCTACTTGTGTGCTTGGAGTTGAAAGGAAAATTTTAGCTCATTTTCCTCTGCCTTTTGGTGGGAGACTTTGACGTGGGATCTACAAAAGTGGATAGGCAGAGAACAGAAAGGCTCCAGCCCTTCCTTTGAGAGGACTTAACACCTGAAATTACAAAAAAAAATAGAGGTATTCAGCACAGAAATCTACCTTATTGCTATTTCAATAGGTCAACAGGAAAAGGAAAAATACTACCTTCTTTTCTGTTCCTTCTTCCAGCTAAAAAAAAATTCCTGCTTTCACTCACCAAATAGGACTCTAAGGAACACAACAGGGTCATGCAAGTCATCCTTGGTTGCCACATCAGGACTGGACTGAGGTAACAGCTTTGTTTACTACTGATGTCCACCGCGCATGGTCACAGAGAAAGAGACTACTTTTAGACATGGAAACTTTTAAAAAATAATTTTGTTCCATTACATCGTTCCTTGAGACTTTTCTCCTCAATAATGCAGCATGACATTGCCATCAACTGTTAGTACTGTGTCAGAAAATGCCCTTTGGGAATGCAGTGCCTCATCTCTATTCTTCCTTGCTTTAACTCCTGTGAATCCCAGGGAGTCATTATGGTGATTCTTTCCCACAGTTCCTCTAGTGACTAGATCTGTAAGGAACATATAAGGAAGCTTTAAGCATTATTTTTGTTCTGGGAAAATTCTGGCATTGGCTGTATACCTCATTTTGCAACCTTAACTCTAGCATAATTTAAATGCACACAAACACACAAACTGTTTTTTTCTAGTGACCAATCTAAAAATAAAAATAAAAATAAAAATAAAAATAAAAAACTCACCTCATGTAACTGGCTTTCAATCTGTACAGCAGGACCAGATCCTTAGGAGAACAAAGATGACTGCTCCTTGAGTTCATGCAGTAATTGGCATCAGGAATAGCTGTTCCTAAAGGCAACCAGCCAGTAATTTGCTGGTACATTTCACAGCCATTTGCTTATACCAGAAGAAATTTGAGCCTCAGGCATCCTGGGTTCTGCAGAGGACTGTGAACAAATCTCTTTTTCAGAATCTGGTCCCCCTGTTTCTTCCCCTTCCAGCTCCATGAATTCTCCCTATATGCCTTCAAATCTTTACACCTTTGTACTGAAGTTGGATATTTTCTCCTGCTTTTCGACACTATGGCAGCAGCATTAGCAGGGCATTGAGAACAAAGGACAGCCTGTCTCTGTCCTCCATTTAAGCAACTAACTAGAGTGTACAAGAAAAAGCCCTCCCAGTTTGCAAGCCCGGCAAGGTCAGTGCTGAGCTGACTGTGGTGGCAATACATGCACTGTCCTCTCCATCACTGCAGAAGGGCACTGGGGTGGGACAAGTACTGCAAGTGGTACAGGCTTTTCCAAGACATTATCTCAGAGCCCTGTCCACAGACCAGTCCGTTTATGATAGATACTTCAGTGAGATGACAGCACATCTATAGAAACACTAACAAACCTATTTCTTATACCTAACGGGAATCACCCTTTCCCTCATCCACCAGCAAGTCCTTGTTCCACTGTACAAAGGAACCACAAAAGTTTTCAAATAAGTGGCTGGGAAACTTCAGAACAGAAAGAATGAAGATTTTTTTTCCTGAATCCTGCTCTTCAAAACCGCTCCAAATGACCAAACTGCTCGAAGTCATGTTTCCTGACTTTTTTCAGACACAAACTGATGCATAAAAATCTCAACACTAAGATATCTAAATTGACAAAGTTTTTAGTAACTCAAAACAGGCAGAAAGTTTTGGCAGCTACCAGCTCTGCTTACAAATCTAGGTAGAGAGGAAATACATTAAAGTATTGAGAATAACATCTCAGCAGCATGGCTGCAGGACAATTCAGTCTGATAGCAACAGTGAAGCCATAACAAGTAGACAGTATATACAACAGCTCAGATGAACTCCAGTAAAACCTTTATGCCCTACCATATCATTACTCATTTTCTTTTTGCTAGATGTGTCAGAGAAAAATGCTATCTAAGACATCTGGAATTCAGGACTAGAAGCCTCAGAGATGGCTTTTGAAGTTCAAAGGTGTGTGATAAATTTATCAGATGGTTCTGCAATTTTTAAAAAAGATGGATATGCCTTTTGTTCATATGTGCAGGAAAGATTCTTCTTGCCCACCATACGTAAGCTTTCTCTCCTGCTAATATGCTATTGGACATGGGCATGAAATACTTCAGTTGGTTAACAAGAAACAGAAATACCACTACAAAATTTAGAGACTGAAGAAAAAGCAGCATTTCATAACAGCAAGTGAAATTATCATTTTGCCTTCATCTGTTATCAAAGTTAACAGTTGTGATTGTGCCATTAAATAGAGATGGTTAAATCAAGCAGAAAAGGTACCAAATACAACTATTTGTTATTTAGCCAGATGATCATTCAAGCAGCATTTAGCTTATCAGTAATTTTTCGTATTATGTTTTCTACACTGGACAACGTCTCACAAAATCAGAAAGGGTGGAACTGCATAAATAGGGGCAGCTTATATCCTGCTATATTTTGTTTATAAATATCAGGGTATCGTATTAACTTCTCTGTTACAAAAAATTACTGCTTACTTACATCACAGTTGGAAAGCTTCAAAGCAAAAATATTTTGTAGGAATTTATCTATTATTCTTCTTAATTGAAAATTTTTAACCACTGTAGCACAACACAATATATTGTAGAGCTCCTATTAAGCCTCAACAGAATTGCTTTGCTACAGTAATACAAGAGCAAATAGGATTCAAGAGAAGTAATCTAATTTTTATCTAATTCTAGTAATTTGTTTTATCAGACCTTAGCTAGAGCTGTGGAAATCATAGTTCATAGTGCTAAAGCATTCTACTTCACAAGCCAGCATAAACTCAAGTACTTCAGACCCTTCCTTGATATTTTTCAGATGAGTGTGAATATCCTGAAAAAAAATTTTTTAATGTGTTCTGGTCAAATCACTACTTTGTGTTTGTAGACTCACAAGCACAGCCATAGCCTTCGGGATTTCTGAATATACAAAACAATTACTTTGCTCTTGTATGTATAAGATAATAGAAAGAGCATGGTTCCTTCTGTCCTGAGATATGCAGCACTCTCTTGCTTCAGACATTCAATTTTATATTTTTTTTTTAGCCTGGGAAAACCACAGCTGATTCAGTTAGCCTGTCTTTAAAGGTAACACTTCACTCATATGCTTCACCCTTCCTCACATAGACACTCTAAGTGAAACAGTCGTGAATGCCAACGTGCTTCTTCATCAGAAAAGACATTATCTGGCCCTAACATTAGGACAAAAAAACATGTAAAGGTTTTACTGGAGAGAGAAGCTGGCTATTGAGAACTGGTTACATGGACAGCAAAAAGACCCTGTTTTGGTGTCCACCTACCCGATTCAGATGGTGGCAAGCTCCTGGTTTCCCAGGGCACGACACACCAACCACTGCACGTGAACCTGCTCTCTCACATACCTGTAAGGTCCGTATCAATACCTGATGTGCAACTGAGAAATGTGGCTTTTCAGGAGTTGTAAAATAACAGGAAAGCTCTGTTTAGGCCAGTTGTTTAGCCAATCTAGTTTGCAAGGAACATGAGGTCTTGAGTCAGGAGGCATGAAACTGCAGTCACAACAAGGACTATGTTTTAATTTATGTAGCAGGTATTTTACAGCACCTTACAAAGGCCAGAAATAATTTCAAAGCCTTCCAGAACTTCCAAAGTAAAGACTTTTTTTGCTGAAAGGTAGAAGGGGAAACAAGCCCACTGACATTTTTTTGTATGAATCTTTTAAAAACAATTTCCAGCACTTTAATCATCAAATTTCAAGGAATGTGAAGAGAAAGATGCTGGACCCATCTTATAGAGATGAGGCAGTTTATTCACAGTGTCATAAGAGGTCATATCAGATCCAGGCAAAGAATATATATTTGATTTCTAGTCTCTGTAGTACCACATATCATCATCTATTTTATTACAAAATATATTTATATGTATTTAACCAGTTAATAATGTCATAGTTGTTTCGAACTTTCATGGTGGATCATAAAAGCACTATTATCCTAGTACAGTATTTTGAAACTAAGCATCAACAATCCTAGAATCACAGAATGGTCTGAGTTGGAAGGGACCTTAAAGATCATCTAGTTCCAACACCTTCCACTAGACCAGGTTGCTTAAAGCCCCATCCCATCTGGGCTTGAGCACTTCCAGGGATGGGGCATCCACAGCTTCTCTGGGCAACCTGTTCCAGTGCCTCACCACCCTCACAGTAGAGAATTTTTTCCTAATATCTAATCTAAATCTACCCTCTTTCAGTTTAAAACCATTACCACTCGTCCTGTCACTACATGCCCTGACAAAGAGTCCCTCCCCATCTTTCCTGTAGGCCCCCTTTCGGTGCTGGAAGGCTGCAATAAGGTCTCCCCAGAGCCTTCTCTTCTCCAGGCTGAAAAAACCCCAACTCTCTCAGTCTGTCCTCACAGGGGAGATGCTCCAGCCCTCTGATCATCCTTGTGGCCCTTCTCTAGACTCGCTTGAGCAGGTCCATGACTTTCTTATTTCAGGGGCCCCACAGCTGGATGCATAATTATGTTATCAACTGCATTTAACTCTAGAAGGCAGCAGCAATCTTGCATTTTGCAAATGTATCATTAGTTTTTATTTTTCCTTTACAATACCAGAATGAGCTCTGATACTCTGAAATACACCAGACAGTACCCACCACAACCCACTACTAGAGAAAGTGTCGTCAGTAAGAAATACATTCCAACTGTCACAGCTAAGCAATTTCCTAGATTAAAGGCATTCTAAGTGATTTCATGGTACAAGAAAAGATAGTTAATGTAACTATTTAAATTGACAATTGAGGTGTCACATAGTAAATGAAAAGATTTCACTGTCTACTCAAAAAAATAGGAGTAATCATGCAAGGGCTACAGTGAAACAAAGATCTGTGTGCCTCAGCATATAAAGGACTGGGTTTGTCATGAAAAATTCTTTGGGTCTATATACTCAGGGTTTTTTGCAAGCAGAACCCCAGAAACAGCAGTGCTCAGATTTAAATTGGATTTTGAGAGGGCTCTTTTTCCTGTGGTGGCAGTCAGAAATCCTGCTGACGGTCTAATTTACAAGAAACAGATGATGTCATTTTGATAAAGCTCTATTCTAGTTTCACGTACCCAAGTGTTCAGACAAATTCAGACTTCCTGCTTTCTGTGAAACATCCAAAAAGGTCAAGATCCCAAAGACTGAAGGGAAATAGACAAGAAATGAAAGTACAGTATTTATCAGGTTTGCATTTTAACACCAAGTCATGTCAGTGCCTGTGTGTATATTCTGTTGTGTTCAGGAAACTATAAGCACACAGCATATAATGAAGTTTCTTGATTCCTATAGGTATAAAACAAAGGGATTGAAAATCACATCAACAGACAAAATGCTGCAAGTAAAAGGACAGTATTTATTTGTTTGTTTATTTTAAAACATTTTACATTCATAGAATTTTATTTTAAAAGGAAGACCATAATCTATTCATTCAAAACTAGGCTGTTAAGCATATATATTTAAACTCTAATCTTTCATACACATAATGAAAGAAAATTATACTCTACAAATAGCTATTTTTAATAGACCTTATGAAAAACATGTTTAAAAATAACTGCCAAAATCTGCCTCTCTAAATATAGAAAACACCCTTGCTGCACTAAAGATATCTTTCTTAAAAGCCAAAAATGTCTAAGTCAACAGTTGAGTCCACATCAAACCCTACTGAAAGCAGTAGTGACATAAAAATGTAAAAGCACTGTACAAAGTAGAGCTTTTGTTTGTCTTAATACTGTACGTACTTGTATTTGTTTTAAAAAATTTTTTATAAATACGACTATTATTGAACTAAACATCCTTTCCTGTCTGCAGAAAAAAATGAGCCACTGAAATTATTTCTGTTTACTAACATGTATCCTCTCCTAATGTGAATCTTCTCTCATAATTCAAAGGGAATTTTACTACTTATTTCAATGCAAGCAGGACTGAAAGTTTTCTTCAGCATATCACTGTGTAATGCCTCTTACTGTTGCTTAGTTTCCCCCTTAGTTTCATAAGGCAAAACTTTTCAGATCAGAAAATCAAGTACTTCAGTTTAGTTCATTGTAAAACCCAGTGTTCAATTAAACCGAAACCAATTGCAAATAATGCTGCATGCTTTTTAATCAACATCCCTCCCTCTCTCTTGCTTCCTTTATAGCCCCTTCTGGCTTTTTTTCTGGAATGAGCTTTTTAAGAAGGTGCGGTATCCTGGATCATTCACATATTCATTAGTAAAGCGCGAACTCAATACTCTCTGCCTCTTCTCTCCCAAGATAATATCTGCTCCATAAAATGTGTCTTCAAATCTCATGTCAGAGGCTGTAGACTAAAACCAGACATTAATTACACATACAGCTTCTTACAGGCCATCATATTCTGACATATTTTAGACAAGTTACATGGAATCACAGATATATTTCACTAGAACATATTAAGCCATCTACATTACTGATTATGCAGTTACAAGCGTTTTCAGGAAAACATCTAAATATTAATTATATATTTTAAATGTACATTTAAAATATAATTTTTACTTTTCCATATTTTGTATGTACCAGTCATCATTTAATTCTCTAGGTCTGTAGTGTTGCTTACAAATATGTGACCAACGCCATCGTCCAGAGGTCACATAATCACTCTAATTCATGGTGAAAAACAGCAACATGGAAGTGATGCAACTGTTGGGCAGGTTTGATCCTAGCAGTATCAAGTATTATCCACCACTTTGTGTTATTCAGAAAAGTTTTAAATGCAAGGTACTACAGCATGGACCTCTGAAAAGAAACCTGCACACTGCGCAATTTGCAAAGAATTGGAATCACAACTTCCATTGTTTGTCATCAAGCTTAAAACTACTGGGAATCCACTGAAACAGAGCAGCGGGACAGCAAACAGCAAGACATTTGGGAAAAAGCATGGCAGAAATTTTTGGACCAACTTCTACTACTGGAGTCATGGTAAAATTCCCAGGATCAGGAAAAGTATAATTTAGAAGGAATTACTGTCATTTATTTCAAGAGATGGAAACAGTATCATAAGCTGCCTTCAACTTCAACTGTATTCAGCACGAGGAAGAGGAGGTCACGTTGGACATACCTTGAGGACTAAGCTACATATTTGTAGAATTTGAGGCAATAATAGAAAATCATGCAAAGATCTGAGCACAGGCTGAGGTTTGTTTTATTTAGTTGACCAAATTAAATGGTTTTAACCTATACTTATCTTCCCTGTGACGTTAATGGTGTCAAATACAAAAAAATAAATATTGATCTATAAAAGCTCCATTTCAAAAAGAGCAGCATAAACCCAACTATATTTGTATTGTTATCCTTAGTGAAATGCAACAGTTTACACTCTATAGAACATGCAGTTAATTAGAAATGCTTTTTACACCTAGTCTCTAAAAAAATAATGGTAATGGAATGCTTTCTGAGTATAATGAAAAACCCCACTGAATATAACCAGATGGTTCATTTAACATTTTCCAAGACATCTATCTCAACACTAGACAGTCAGGACACTGAAAGTTGTGTGCACTTATCCCAAATACATTGACAAAAAGGTGTCTTAGCCAAGAACATTTGACCACTGCACCTCCCATTAGACAGAGCTGTCCTAATCTTAACTATTCCTTCAGCAAAACAGGGCATCCTGCTGGTGAACACTCCTCAGCAGGCTGACAGCCTCACATTTCTCTGTCTCTCTTCCTTTCCCAGCTTTACCGCCCCTTTCATACATGATGCCAATCCTTTCCTTTGACACACTCCTAGCTTTCTGCATATACACAATCCATGTTGGGGTGGGCTGCTGAGAACTGGATGAAAAGGAATGATAACAATGATGGCAGCTGCATGTGGCAACAAGCATAGAAAAGAAAAGTCAGACTGAAACCTTCTTCAGCTACCTCACCATGTAATGCTATAGCAGTTCACCAAACTCATACAAGCTAACATATGCCTGAAGAATCAACTCTACACATCATTCCCCTACAACTCCTTGCACCCAACTTTCAAGAATCAGCTAATTAATGTCACATAATGGCTGTGTGAACAGGTATTGTGTATGAGCTCACCTCCCTGCAGCAATAAAAAATATAGTGCACTCTGCTCTCCCTTTCAAAGCTTCACTGGAAAGGTTTTTCAAGTAAGAGGGAATTTTTTATTCAAACACTGAATTATTGTTTGTTCTCAATTATGACTAGGTTTTTGCATCTTTATGCTTCGGTCTTACATGTTAAGAAAGCTAACGTTTAACTTGCGATGCAGTTTTGAACAAACAGCTCTAAAACAGAACATGGACATGACAAGAACATGGTGCTCTTCTCAGTAGACTTCGTAATGGATTGAATTGCACAATAATTAGCATTAATGACAAAGGTAATAGCAGTCTTGTCTCCTCCAACAACTCTATGGCGAAACTTTCCCGTTTCAACCTTTAAGTGTTACACTTCATGAACCTCAACACTTTTCCACGTGGCGTACATATAAATGACTAGCTGGTGGATCTTGTTTGAAACTGCAGGAAACTTAAAAAATATAGCAAAGATTTGGTTTTAAACCAAAGACTAGTGAAATGCTGATGACTCTTGCCAGTGACATTAATGAGTTCTCATCAGCACTTTTTTTCTTAGAACAGGTTAATTGCATTTTTATTAAATTGAATGTTTTTAAAATCACGAAGCTCTGAGAACTTTTTAAAGTTTTTAATAAAGTATACATGTTATAAGTATACTGAAAGAACAGAATGTCTGTCAATTTAAATATTTACTAACTTGGTAATTCATGATCTGACAGATAATTGACCAAGATGTCTCTTTTAGGAGAAAAGAATCGTGTTTGACAACAGCGTTTGCCTGTACTGGAAGTACAACTAACCATTCTCACTAGCAAATGGACACTTGCACTAATTGTTGTGCTGATTTAGCCAGTCATATTAGTACAGGCTTCACAAAACATTTGTCCAATTTAAACAGAAAATCCGGAATAAATCCAAGGATAATGTTATTAGCATTTTGAGCATATATATACTATAAAGTTATCATCAGCAAATACTCACAAAACGTGCTTTGACTCTCTTAGGAAGCTCTTCATCTAGTGTATAGATCCCTTCTCTCTTCATTACTATTTGAGAACCATCTTCAAACTCAACCTAATTGAAAAAATGGGTATTTACAAATAAAATAATAATTTAACTTTTCCAGGAAGTTTCTGGGAATGTCTCTGGACAACAATAAATGTGCAAACACAGAAAAATCTACATACAAATATTTTGCTATCTATTTAAGGTAAAATTAGGATAAAATGCAAAAAAATGTTACTTCTTAGGAAATGCAATACATTTGTAAGTTGAAAATAATATCTAAGCAAAGAGAGTTCAAAATCAACACTGACACATATACAATAAAGTAAAATTTATTAGATTAGAAATGCTGAGCAGTAACAACACAGACAACATTATTTTGTAGGACTGACATATTAAAATGTCTTCATGTAATTTTTATTTGCCTCTAATTTTTTTACTTTCTTCTAATAAATAAAAAATTAATTTTTACATCCTGTGATTCAAGGTTGAGGGAGACCATGTCAAAAGAAAGAAAGTATGAGTGACAACTATGGAAATACCAGTTAACAGAATTTTATTGAATCTGATGGAATTTCTTTAAAATGCTGTGTTCAGAAGATGAAAAGCTTTATCATGCTTAGGTTTAGATTTAATCCAACATGAACCCCGTTAGCAGAAAATGAGAAAGGAAATGTAACTAGGTGTGGGGAATGTTAAAATGCTGAGGCTTTGAAGCATTTAAGCTTTCAGTAGCTACTGATTTTTTTTTTAATACTTCATCTAACAATTGTGAATTTCAGCTATTATCTATGACTGCAGTTTTAGTTCCCACAGAAACTGTATTTTAAACTTTGGTATAAAATTAAAAGAAGTCCCATTCCACATCCTTAGGTCACTTAATAAGACCGTGTGAATGACAACAACAGACTTAAGACTCCAGAACAAGCCCAAATAGAAAAATAGGAAAACATTAACTTATCAAAAGTATTATTATAGGTTAAATTGAAAAATCATATATTTGAAGTTGTAAATGGACTGGGTTTTGTAGGTTCAAATTAAAACCTCACCATGACTATGTCAGATTAATTGTGAACAGTTGAAAAATCTGACATAGTATATCTATTCTCAAAAGCCAGGGTGCATATCTCTGAGCTATTAACTTCTTTAAAAGCATTTTTTTTTACAGCAAATAACATGGATGCACGTATCTGGAATCCATTTAAAATCCGCAGAGCACAGATGGATAACAAAGTCACAAAAGTCATCCTTGCTCCTCTCTGTTCCTGTTACTGACCCCATAAGCCTAGCCTGGTAGTAGCATGTTAGAGGAACTTAGTCAATTTGGCTTAAGCTTGTTTAAGAAAATAATGGCAATTTAGGTATTTTTCACCAGGATGCAGGAGCAGCCTTTCTGCTATTCCTGCTCCTTACAGCACAATACATTTGGTAATATGTTTTTGCATAATACAGTTGGCAATAATGTTTTTTGCATTACTAGTGAAAGAACTGGGAAATTCACTCTGCCAGCTTCATGCCACCAGAAAATCGCCTCCTGAATTGGCAATATTTTTGTTTTTACTGGTAGTGTGCAGCAGGAGGCAACTGCTTCATACCACAGAATCTGGCATGCTTGCAGCATAAAATATATTGAATTTTCATAATGGAGAGTACCTGGAAGTTCTTCAGCTGTAATTCAGCATACCACACTGGAAATAAATTTACCTACCATTAAAGGCAACAAGAGCTCCTCTAAGACTTTCAATAGTATCATGATTCATGCAAAATATAAACCCACCAACTCTAATAGCTCCAATTTAATTCAGACTGCAGATACTACATTTCAAATTATCAATTTTATCCAGCAGGTTATTTTATTTGGAATTCTGCTGCTGTACAATTTCTGTGTAGTATGTTATTCTCTCCATGAGATTTTCTTTTATCAAGACATCATAAATTAAAGGGTAGGCTGAAATTGTTAGAAAGCAATTAACAGAGTGAATGGATAATTTAATAATCTCAAATGAAACTCAAAAATAAATAGTGAACTTTAATATAAAAAAATAATCAACAAATCAAATGTAGATTGCATTAACAATTCCACTAGAACACCTGCTTTATTTGGCATGTATAACTCTAATTAGGGATTGTGTAGGATACTGGGTGGCAAATGTCAAACTGGACCACACAAATTTTAGTGCATTGTGTCATAGCTCCTGCATGCTCAAGTACTCTTACATTCAGTACAAATGTCTCATGAACAAGAGGAAAATTCACAGATATATCCAAGCAGAATGGATTTGCCTTATTAAATCATAATACTTATTTCAGAGACTCCTTTTTGAGTCTCTCCTTCTGTCATATCATCTAAGAGATCACACAAAAGACTTGGTAAGAGAATCTCAAATCTCAAAGGTGCAACAGAGATCTCAACCCAGAAGAAGAATGGAGTATCTGTATGCATGTGTCCTGGGAGCTTTCAGACAGGCTCTGTAGAAAGACCAGAGGGACAACTACTAATGTGTCTTGAAGATAGCCTTGCACCCTTCATGTCACAGACTCTCTGTAACCTGTGGCCATGTTGTGGCAGCCCCCTCTCTGGTCCTACAGATTGAAATACTTGTTTGTCTCCAGGGCCCTATGTAGTGCAATCTGGACTCCCTCTAAACTTTAATCTTTGCTATTTACCCTGTGATAGGGGTTGTTACAAGATAGTTTACAGTAATCTCCCATGACTGTTACGCTGAGGAACTCCAAACCTTACAGAACCTCTGCATGCTAATCCATTCTCCTTAAACTAAACTGGTTTCATCACATTGTCCAAGAGGTCTAAAATAAAAAAAAGTTTGTTTTGACAATGTCAGATTCCTTCAAATATGAAAGACAACAACATTTATCTAAAGTACCTCACAGTATTCCTCAGAAGACCAGCTGTTCAGAAGATTAAATGATTTGAAGATTAATGTTACTATAGAACAATAATCTTTATATTTTATAAAGAACTTTTCACCCTCCCAACATAATACAGCTGCTGAATGTAAGGGAAGAGGTAAGATTTAGAGACTAGCTCAAGGGATCAGGCATTTGAGGACTTGAGTTCAACTGCAAGTCATTGGCAAAGTGAGAAGGTCAACACAGCAAGCCATTTAGCCTCCCTGTGCCTTAATTTATCTACAGATATAATAGTAAATTTGCCATTTTTGTAGAGTAATGTGAGGCCCTCAGATTAAAAGAGTTACATAACTGAAAATTATTACATATATATAAATGAAATGTACCTAGATTCTCATTCTTTCAGAAGTGCTATTATTCTTGTGATTGTTTTATTGCAGTTTCTACTGTTCACTTGGGTACTCAAAGCTGCTGACTGATTTTTCTCAAAGGCAAGCATATAAAAAAACAATTATTGTGTCTCTGAAATCAGAAGTCAGCTTTTTAGCCTTGCCTTCAGTGTTCAGTTCCCTTTTGCCTTTGCTGAGGATAAAACGCTCCTTATATTACATGTTAATTAATTCAAAAGTGCCTCAGATAAATGAAAGTAGGGCTATTTATGCTCTTCTTTTTACTGTCCTCCCTTACATCCTTTTATGAAATGCCTACAGTTCATTGTAGTCACACACCAATACTTATTTTTATATCATTAATTGTACAATTACCTGACATCAAATAAAAGTAAATAACCTGGTGAAATTAACAAATGTTATCTCTCAATCCCAATGTTCTACCTGTTCAGCTGAGTTCTTATTAAATAAGACATTTTCTTGCTCTTATAAGAACGGGTGAAACCTCAACTCCCAAAGAGTGCACAGCACTTGTTAATGGTTTAGACAGCTTTATTTATTAGTTTAAATGCATTACCAGTTACAATAAGAGCCCACACTCCAGCCTTCTGCAGCTTTGAAGGTGCATCTGGCCATTCCAATGCTAGAGCCTAATGAGCAATTTAGAATAAAGACATCTGAAAAACAAGCACATGGCAATAAAAATAGACACTCACCTGATAGATTTGAGCTATGTTTGTTCCCAGATACTTTGCACCATACCGTTTTCCATCAGGCCATTTCACTTGGACAACCTCTCCCTCTGCAGGTGGGCCCAGCCTTAGGCAATCTCTGCTCTATTTACAAAGAAGGATGGATTCTCAAATCAGTGAGTGAGCCACTACACTGAAATTACCAGTAAGCTGCTTTTTATAACTTCGTAATTGGAGGTGATTTATTACCATGTGTTTTTCAAGTTTTACAATCCTGCTAATGGGCTAACAGAAGATATTGTTAGCCTTTATGAAAATGAAATACTGACCAAAGAAACACTCTCTTTACAGCTTGATGCTGCATTGTCAAGGCAACATATGCAAAAATCAGATAGCTATCAGCAACTGTGATACATTTTCCCCAAAATTAATTTCCATCACACACTGAAAATAAAGATCACTAAAGTGCAATTACATATATGCAAGACCTTCTCTTTTACATACTGAAGTAACTCATGTTTTGTTAATCACAGCACATTTTTGCTAGATGCTAACTTTGCTGACTGAAACATACCCTGATGGATCAAACTATAAATGGTGAGAATGCCAACGAGTTCCTTGCTTAGGTGGAGAAACACTGAAAGAATCCAAATACTTACAAAGAAGAATCAGATGGAAGGGTTGTTTTTTTGGTTTTGGTTGGGGGGGGGGGGGGTTGGGTTGGGTTTTTGGTTTTGGGTTTTTTTTTTTTTTTCAGAAGATATGAAGCAGTTTTTTTCCTGTGTTTTGACCAAATTTTGTGCCTGACTTGTTGAGCATGTCAGAGCAGCACAGTTTACCGTAGTCGCAACATATCCATGTTATGGTTTCTTTTGCCCCATATGGCTCAATATGACCTAAATGACTCATTTGCAGAGAACACTGACCACACAACCATAACAACAGCTCTCCACATGAGGAAATACATGAAGGACCAGAAAAGGATCATGTCAGCTCTGCACTCACTAATTCTTTGAAAGCAATCTCTGCCAAATACTCACCCCAACAAAGGCATCTACACTTTGTATCAACTACATCGCAAGATCTGTCATGTAACTTAGCATTAATTTAGTGCAGTTCTCCTAGGTGTAAGAGGACCTACTTTACAACCATGTTACCTGAGCTCACTGCTAAGAGCTCTAGACTGGGAAAAGATAAAGCCAAGAACACAGGTACAAGGACTCAGCAAAAAGGTCCAGCAGGACCTGGTATTTTCTCAGGTTGCTGCAATACTATTACCGTTTTCCAAGTCTCAGATTTATATAGAATAATTTACAAAATTATTTTGGTTTTTAATTCAACAGTTCACTTCCAACAGAGGCTAACGATCATCATGACAAAGAACTTAAAATGTGGGAGTGAAAATGCACCACAGTGATCCTTACTGGGACATTATCTTGTTATAATATCATGCTAGCCAAATTCAGGCTTTATAAACTTTTTAACCACATGTATCGTAATCCATGAATTTGATTCAACACATGAGAGAAGTGAAAAGCTGGATTTTCACAGAAACAGACTTTCCTGCACAACAATACTGTCTCTGTCATCCCTCAGGTGGTGTGCCAAGGGGACAGCTCTAAAATATGCCCTGTGTGTTTGCCTGGCAAAGGTTGCTGTGACAGATACAGAAAGACACAGGTTTTCAGATTCACCACATACTTGTGATACTAGGTGGCATTACTGTATCATCCTTCCTGGTATTTCCAGGAGAGGCAGGGGGAAAGGGGAAAGGGGAAGGGATAGCTGCTGTTTACTTTCCAGCAGTGGAATAATTGAGTTCTCAGGGGACAGGGATTGCTAAATACTATCATAGCTCTGACTATAAATTAAATGAGACTATATTTTATAATGTTTTCTCCTCAGTGGTGACTGTCAAGATGGTTACTGTCATGATAATACTTCTTCCTCTATTTACTGCTAAAGTGCAAAAAGGAGTCTTGGCTAAGCATCTTGAACCAAACTTTTAAAATGCATCACAGAAGATAGCAAATTTCCTAGAAAACAATCAATCTATCAACAATGTCAGGCCAAATATTAATTTTCCAACAACAAAAGCCCAGCATGAATTGCTCCCTTTGCACCTTGCACAAGAAAAAAATCTCACAGCTTCTCTAGGATACCTAATGGAATTGCTCATATGGAAAATTAGAGTTCTCATGCAAATAACTAGACAAATAACAATCCCATTCTTCATGTATCACCACAGTGTCTTAAACTGTGGAACAATGTTTGGGAAACCTGCACTAAATAGTTTTTGCTGATTTCTACCTTTTATTTCTGATTTCTACCTTATAAAAGGTAGAGTTCCTACCTTTTATTTTCATATTACATAACCATTTTAGATATTCTTTACTGCAAAAATAATTCTCACCATTTTCTTCTGGCGAATGATTAGATCCATTTCTTAGGCTGACAAAACTGCAAAAATGCAACCTCACTTTTCTGTCGTATAATGAAAAGTCAGACATCAAGATATGGCAATCCTTCAACATTCCCATACACTAGCTGTAAATAACATAGTGTGGGCTCAGTCTACATTCAGCTTGTAATCCACGTACATTTCTCATACAATAACATAGTGTATTTTCTTCTTCACACAAATGGACAAAACCATGCCTATCTGTACTGAAAAGCCTATTCACTTAAGTGTCCAGTTTCACATTCCAGCTGTTTCACAGCTCAGAGCCTCAGCTCCAAACATGGTCAGCTACAGAAGGCTGTTCAGGGACATGTCCAGTTGGGTTTGAGTATCTTCAAGGATGAATACTTCAGCCTCTCACAGTGAAAAAGTTTTCTTAAGTGAAGAAAAATTCCATGTTAAGGAATTTCCTGTATTTCAGTTGATACCCATTGTCTTTCATTCTGTCACTCTGCACCACTGAGAAGTATGTGGCTCCATCTTCTTTACCTCCCCCATCAGGTATTTATACACTTGGATAAGATCCCTGAGTCTACCAGTCTCTAGGCTAAACAGTCCCAGCTCTGTCAGCCTCCTCTCAAATAACAGATGATCCAGTCCCTTCATCACCTTCATATCCTTTCACTGTATTTGCTCCTGTATGTCCTTGTCCTTCTTGTACAGGTGAGCCCATAACTGGACACAGCACTACAGATATGGTATCACCAGTGCGAGGTTTACAGCCATTCAAAAAGTTTCTTTATGAGCAAAAACCTGTAAATAACAACAATTCTAAAACTTTTCTTGTTTATTACAGGTGGTATTTTCTGGTTTCAGAAACATTCATTTCAGGGTTCATTATACACATTGAACTGAAACAGTAAGCAATCCATTTGCAATAGGTGTTGGAAAAACACGTTGAAATACTGGGTTTGTCTCCTATGCTGTCACTAAAGAATTCTTGTGTACAGCACTACAGATAAACTAGACATTTTTGCTGTTTTTCTCTTCTGATATTTCTTTGTTTTTACCACAGATATTGAACGATACTTTGGTTCGTTAAGGCTGGACAGAGCATTTGGAAGTAGCAAATCCAGTTGCAGTGGCAGTGTGGTGATGGCTGACACAGACTAGGAACAAATGTGGAGCCACACTAAGAAAAAAAGGGAGGAAGTCTGCACCTGAAGCATGCAACAGAATTCAGAAACTGTGAAATGTTGCAAGATTCCCATGATTTGAATATAGTCACTGAAACCTGAAGAAAATATCTTAACTTTTTAAAAGTTTTAAAATATATATTCAAATGCTTTCCTAAATCAAGGTTAAAAAGTATAGATATTCTGGTCTAAGATGAACTTATGAACTATTGAGAGTATTCTCCGAAACTGCAAGAAACAGATGTTCCTTGGAAACCTACAATTTTATTTTGACAATGTCTTGCCTGGCAATTATGTTATTAATTCAGCTATTTCAAATTCAACAATTATTTTCAAAATGATAAGAATATAAGAGCCTTTGACTTCTTCTAGGTTTGATCCGAAGGAGCCACACTGAAAACAAGTATCTCTAGTGAACTCAGAGGAAACAGAAAACAGTGTGGTGCAATCCTCAAAGTCAATAGGGCTAAATTGGCTCATATATTCAGGCACTGGCTAAAAGAAGCCTGCAAGTTAAATTGATAGTAGAAAGGATACTGTAGTTTTTCATGTGAAGATTGTAGTAGGAAAGGATGAAATTATTTTGTGACTACAAATATCAGCCAATGTTAATTTACAGAGTCTCCGGTCTGACAGAAAGCTAGATAGAGAGGAAATCTTAGAAAGGAAAATATTGGCATGGCCAAAGTAGAATATGTGAGTATTTAATGAAACACAAAAAGTTTTCAGTTTGAGGCTTTCTCCCCAGTGAGGAAGGCAGCAGTTGAACAAAAAAGACATAGAGACTGCAATGCATTATTTAACAATACTTTAAAAACATTTTTTGCAGGTTCAATACATGAAAAGCAAAAAGCTCTCAAACACATTTCCGAATATTCTGAAGACACAAAACCCCCACCACTTCATTCTTCCTGAATCTAGCAGCAGGGAGTTTTTCATTGGTTTGTACAATTTTGCCTTTCAACAGTCAGCATATAGCTCAATGTTTGATCTTTCAGGAGCTTAAATGGAAACATATCCTTCCAAATCTGAATCAGTCTTTGGTGAATGTGGAACATGATTGGTGAGGAAGGTATCAATTAACTCCTTTAACTTAAAGTAATTGTCATAAAGGTTAATATTGTGTTTAGTATCATAGCAATAATATTGGTCATTGTATCTCAAGAATTTGTTTGAAAAGAGGAAAAGTGGCCCATATGGCATCTTTTAGAGGAGGTATAAATCCAAGAATAGTCAAATATTTAAAACTGTTGCTAGAAAACAATCATATTCAAATAGAAAAATGCTAATACTTGTCTATTCAAATCAGGGGACAACTCTGTCAGATCACTTTGCTCTTGTGAATTGTTTGATGATGTGATCCTACCCTAAGTCAACAGAGGATAGAAGAGTTGTGATGATGAAGGTCCCCAGTTTGATTCTGCAGTTGATAACCTAGACTAGTATGTCTTGTTTAAAAGATGCTTTTGCCTTCCACTCATACTTTTACATGAGCATTCTGTGGAACTTTTCCTATTAGGACAAAGAAAATCAATCTCCATCTTGATCAGATCAGAATATTTTCTGTGGAAGATTACTAAACTCAGTTCTCACAGCTGTGCTCCTACAGTGGGCTTAATAGGGAAGAGGAGAATGAAACACTGCAGTGTAAAAGTCATTTGCAGTCCAAAGATAACAGTTTGAAGACCCTCCTTTAATGCTAATGAATATTACTGAAGATCAGTTTTCCCTGAACATAGCCTTAAAACATTCATATATATATATATATATATAAAAAAAAAAAAACAATACAGTGAGATTTCTTTTTCCATGTATAAAAAATAAGGCCAAAACCTTGGAAAGATATTGAAGAAAAATCAATCTATGGTATACAGTATTAATTGGAAATATTGTCTGCAAGTTGTTCATTCTTGAAGTTTACTCTTATTCACCACTAACCATCTGAATAAGCATAAATTTCTTCCTTATAGCTGCACTGTTTTACATACCTGAGGTTTACATTCATAAACTGGCATCATTTAAAGTAATTTGTTAGACATGCAGAGTAGCCTCTTCCTTTTCTGAACCATTTCATTCTTCTAGAACTTGTTAAAAAATTTTCAAATCTACCACATCCATAACATTCTTCCACCTGTTTCCCATGACGGTGTCTCTACAAAATCCACAACATGGATCATCAAACTGTCATCAAACATTAACCAAGACAGCAAACATAATCAGGCTGGCACCTCTTTGTTAAGGAGAGTGTCTAACTGAGTAGCTCCTATCCCCTGAACAACCTCAGAACCTCCCATTTTAGTTTCCTCAACATGAATAGAATTGCTTATCTGTTTAACTGGCAGACACAGCGTTGAGCTCTGTTATTTTTCAAATCGCTATGATTTAGACTGTATCCAAAATAAAATATTTTTGTTTGTTTAAATTGTATTCAAATTACAGCATTTTTCTCAAATGTCACTTAGCAAAAATTTCTGCATCTCCTCGACACTCCTGGGTTTTACTTGTTGATTTGCTTTGTTTCCAAAACAAAGCACAAAATGCCTCATTGTTTATTCAAATTCTTGTCAAATACCATTGATGTTATAATTGACGCAAACAATACAGGCGTAAAGTGGTTTAGTGTGGCTCTTGCAACAGGTTCTGTGAGTTAGCACATACTTCTAATCCTATTTTTGCTGTATGGCTCTGCAATGCAGGGACAGAATGAAACACATGGAAATTGTATAAATTACTTTACTTAATGGTAAAGGAATAGTATAAATATACACAGAACCTGACTGGCATTATTCTTCCTGGGATGCTATGAGTTTAAAGACAGTTTAAATGTTAGCTCAAAACTAGTATTTGTAACAATCAGTTTAGCTGAAAAGTTACTTATTATTTCTGTACCATATGACATTAAAACCCTCTAGGAAGACATATTCCAATCAATCAACAACAGTCTTGCAGGAAGACTGTGTAAGAATCCATTTCGCTGTGCTGCTGCGGCTTTCTGTATCAGATCCACTGTGCTGCTGTCATGCAACCTGCCAAGAAGGAATGGCAAAGAGGCAAAGGTAAGCAGCAGCCTGGCTTCAGCCCCGCAACGTGCCTGGTGAACAGATCCTTTCTTTATTGCTCCACCCCTGACGCACAGAGGCCATGGCACAATATTGTAATCCTCCTCCTGCAGACTTAAAGCTGATAATCTAGCCCTGAGGTTCCACAGATCAAAGAGAAACAGATACCAAAAAGACGAACTAGAGCCAAATCAGACTCTGTAATTGCAATAAACCTGGCCTTCCTAGCCTGCATATCTACATATTTTTTTACTATCACTCATCTTGTGTTCGTTCACAAATTTATACATATTGTTAAAATCAAACTGTGAAATAGAAACTTAAAACTCATGCATGATCTCCAAAACTGAATAACCAACACCTCTATCCTCTTATTTTGGAGAAACTGAAATTCATTTCACAGCAAATTCAATTCATTGCACGTTCATTTCAATTTATAGCAAATGAGGATTGCGGTATTAATCACAAAATTAACAGTTACCTCTAACAACACAGACAAAACACAGTAACTACATCTGATTTTCACTGATAAGACTTCAAGTGGGTTTCTAGTCCCCAAAATTCATGAAAAAGTAGGAAAAATCCAGGCTTGATTATTGGGCTTTTGCACAGAAATGGTCCTCTCACTGACTCTAGTTGAACTGCAGCAGTTGTTTCTGAATTTTCCCCTTAAATTAGGACCTGAGTTAAATTTACTATCCTACTTCGTTGTTACTACAGTAGCTACCATGGGATAGTGCTCTGTACTGACAGAAACCAGATGAAGTTGGCTTGAAAGGGAAGGAGCACAGAACTAAGCACAGGGTGACCGCACTGTCAGGAAGTCAGCTCTTGCTGTACAGACACAGGAGAGAAAAAGGTTCCCACGGCAGAGTAGGAAAGGTACCCCTGAACAGTCCTGAGGATGGAGCTTCAATGTCCCCAAGGCCATTCTGCAAAGGCACTTAATGCAGGTTGTCTCCTCTGCCTATATTACTTCAGCTAACATTAACTTTCAACGTGAGTGCTAGTGATTAAGCTTCCACAATCATGCTCACCAGTGACTGTTTTGTAAGGAACAGGACTAATGTGATTACAACTAACACCTCCAATTTAGAAAAGCTTCTCATACCGATAAGTAACATACTACGGCTGCAAACAGTGAATACATCTACCAACACCATTAAAGTGGAAGTGGAGAAACAAATTGTGGAAACCCTTTGAAACAACCACTGACCTCAACAGACTGTCAAACTTGTTTTTCTTTTGGGAGCTGATAGTATACAGTAGTTAATGTAAATTTTCAGAAACACAAAATTAGGTTTCCTATGTTCCGAGACAATCTGAATGAAAAGGAGAGTGGTAGCTAATTTGCCAAAGTCAGAATTTTATCTAAACAGAACAGCAATTTACACAGTGCATTATCATTTGAAAGAGCAGGCCTGATTCCCAGGAGTACAATTCTGCTTTTGAATTGGCATGAATTCAGTGAAATCACCAGATTAGCAGAATAGTTACTGTAATTCAACAAATTTAGCCTTGGATCACAGAATGCACAGTATAAAAATATTTTTAATTTATGTATAATATGTTGTCCTTAAAATATTACTGAATCATCTCTTACGAAGTGAATATATGCTTTCACCAAAGGGAAACTGGAAGAGAAATTGGATCATGCATTCCTGAATACATCTAAAAATTTCTTACTTTCCATTCAGCTTAGAAAGTTCCTATTTCAGCCATTACATTGCCTTTCAGCAAAGTATTAATAACACAAATACATGCAAAATGCTAACTGACAGATACAGAATTGCCCAGAAGGCCACCATTCAAACCCACATTGCAGGATGTGGCTTAGGATGTTCAGGGCACCATGATAAGGTGCAGCACAAAGGACACTGAGGAAGCCTTAATTTGGGGTACGATACACTCTTATGGGACAAAACTCCATGTCAGCGGTAGGATGGTAAGGATACTGGGATGCCTGATTCGCTGTGCCTGACTGAAGTACAAGGCGCCTTTAGTGCAGCAGAGAACCCTTGCTTATGCTTACGTTAAAGTTAGATGAGACTGAGTCCTACAGGATGACCTTGTACCCTGCCCATCTATATATTGGTGAAGGCCTGAAGGTTTAAAGTTCCCAGTAAATCAACTGCAGTCAGACAAGTACAAAGAGCAGCTCATCTTCTGTGCCTGCCCCTGCCTCAGGGCATAACACACACAAAGGAAAATGTTCCTTCTCCACCCTCCCCACCCCCCCTGGAAGGCATATACCAGTATGCACCTT
>JAVJGG010000074.1:51221934-51231973 GCA_035590195.1 Aviceda cuculoides
CAGTGAATTCTTCAATCAATATAACAAATTCTAAAAGTGTCTGTGAAAAACTGGAAAATGCTATAGCTATAAAATTTTTAACACTAATATCAAAGGGAGAGCCAAGGACAGCATCAGTTCTTTTTGTTAGATTCCAAGCATTAATAGTAATGCCAATGCTTTTGGGGAAGAGGAAAAGCCCACCCTAAACTTGAACACTCCTGTTTTTGCAGAGACTGTAGTCACTACCATGCCTCCTTCTTGGACCAATATCTGGGATTTAGAATTTTTAAACCTCTCTGCTCCCGCAGACTAAAGCGCAAACCAAGTACAGATATTCTGTACCATTTCTGGAGACAGTGAACTAAAGAGCTCTCTGTGTGTCAGAGCTCTGCCTGACACACGCATTTGGAGGATTTAGTTGAGGTCACCTCGGGCAGTAAAACCCAATGACGTGTCTAAAGCATTTTTGAGTTTACCTGGAAATAATGTTCCAAGCATACTCACAAATTATTTAACCATTTAGATGTGTAACAAAATTGTTTCTTCCTCATTTTACCTGTCTATAGTTAGACTAAGTAGTAGAATTAACTACATAACTAACAATTTACTGGTATAATCACAGGAGTGGTAACATGTCAGTTAGCACTTTTTATCCAATCTTGAAACATATGTAAACATAAACGTTAATTTACCTCTCAACTCTTGACTTCAGTCTTTGGGGGGAGCAGGGAATCAAAAGTAAACTGGAGAGTATTAGTTGATTTACTTATGTGAGATAATAGAAAAAGGTTTGTATTACAGAAGCCCAAGGAGAAACAGCTCTATTAAAAAGTTTTTAAAGCCTGAGGATGGAACTCTTCAGAGAAGAAGGAAGGCAAAGTATATTTTAAGAGACAATACAGGCTTATTTAATGATAAAATTTTCAAAGAAATGTCATTGCTTATTTGAACAAATAATAAAAACCAGAAATGCATCCTAGCTCAAGGAGAAGATAATTTTTAGTATTTTATCTTGGTAGGATTCTTGATTTATGTCTCAGAAAAAATATTGACAAGCATACTCTGTAATTGATTGCATGTCGCAGAAAACATTTCCTGTCAGAAAATTTTAAGAATCCATGGACGTTAAGAATGTCATTTTTGATCAGAAAGGACATTTGTTATGTAAGGGAGTCTATCAGATTAAAGAAACAGCTGTGGTTGTTACCAGATTATTGAGAAAGCTGTGGTTTAAAAAGCATGATTTTCTTTAACAGTACCTAAGCCAAGGATGAACTAAGATAGTGGCAGAAATACAGAAAACAACCAGATACGAAGAGAAAAACGTTAACCTCTCCTTCTGTGTGCAAACTTCAAAAAGATAAGAGAAAAAATTACTTTCTCCTTCATTTTCTGTATAGCAGGACACAAAAATCATTTTAAATAAAATATATAAACTGTATGTATATGAAATCATAATAACTGTCATGAAATAGGCATCTGATGTATATCTAAACATCTAGAAACTTTCTCTGACTCCAGTTTTTAACGGGGGATCTTCAAAATTCTGAGGCTTTTTTGATACAGGGACATAATTCTCGCTTCATCATTTTAAGCTTACTCCTTGGAACTCAAATTCAGGCATAGAAATGATGATGACATTTCAAAAATATGCCAGCTCATGATTTTTGAATAATATGTCCTTCCTAAAGGCATGCCTTAGTCTCTCTGAAATGTTAAGGAGCTGGCAGTAGTTAGCAGACAGTGGTAAATAATGACATTGCATCACTCAGGTATTGCAACAGAAAAAGGATCTGCAGCTTCCATTTGACAGCATCCCTTTGTTCCCTGTGTGCTACAGAGGAAAGAACTGGCCGATAATAGCAGAAGATAATTTGAAATAGCTCAAAAAGCAGCAACAGTAGGTTTTTGCAACTCCTGTCCAGCGGGTTTTTGCAACTTCCACCTTTGCCCCTTCTAAAGACAGTCTTTCAAAATGCATGTAACTGGGGCTTCCTAGATGGCCTCTTCCGATCACACTTTCCAAATGAAACATCACCTGTGACCATATGTTTGCCTCCAGCTAGCTTTGTCTGACCCTCAGTGCTGTCTTTGCTAACTTTGTATGGGTCCTTTGAGGTTGTTTTTCCTGTTAGTATAGTTGCATACAACTTCTTTTTCTCATTTCCTTGTGCATGAAAGAGTTCCTTTAACCAAAACAAATCCATCTGCAGCACCTGTTCTCAACTGTACTTCCAAGTGTTCTTGCAGTTTGATGACAAAAAGGTGTGAGGGATATGTTTCATGCCCAGAGACAAGCATGGTTGAAGAGATAAAATGAAAAAAACATGACCTACTCTCTGTAAGTAGTAAATCGCAGAGCCTTCCTTGCATATTGACACTCCAATTTACATAACAAAATAATATAGGCTGCAACAGGAATAACCAAAACCATTCTGTATAAAACTTTTCTGCTAGCAAATTTTTGTGTTATTTCCAAAGCTGTACCTTCAGCAAATATAAAAGGCATGCTTAGTTTTGACTCCATAGACCTCTAAAGACCAGATTTTTGAAAAGACATATCAACATTTAAAAACTCCAGTTCTTCGTATTTGTATATTTACTTCATTTGACAGCACTATGTACATGCAAGGATTATGCTTTGCCTTTTTACTGTCTTTTTAATGATTTTTCATCAGAAGACCTGCCAGTGTTTTCCATAGTTGACATTAAAATAGTACTCTGGGAGAAAATCCTGGAGACAATACAGAATCTGATCCCCAGCAAAAAAGACTTGTGAAAGTATATTGATGAATAATTTGGACACAATTTGCTGGAGATCAAAGCCATAAATAGTTTGGATACATACTCCACCTCATCATTGCAATAAGCCCTTGCCTGAGGTAAAGAGATACACTAATACCAGTAATAATACACATTTATCTGTACATAGGTAGATTTTTTGTTTGTTTTTTTTTAAAAATTTGAAAAAAGTAGCAATCACAGTTATTCACTGAGTATTTAGGCACAATATCTAGAGCCTATATTAATGAAAAAATATATTTTTATTTTGTTTCCTTGAAATGAGAACTAATAGTGTCCTTGCTTTATGTACAATGTTTTTAACTGCGAAATACCAGAAGAATTTATTTTTCTTGCTGACAAGACAATCTATTTGATTCCTGTAAAAATTTCCAAAGTGAGTATATTTCAGTCTGAATGATTCTCCTGTTCTGCTTTCAAGCAAAGTTAAAACAACAAACAAAAGAAGTTCATTAGAAGTAAGATACATCGCTATGCCTAATGGTGAAGAGCAATCTAATTTCTGCATGAAGGAATAGCTAATAGCTAAGAAAAGCGTAACAAGAAAACCAATGGTGAAAAAACTTCGAAAGGCTTAAAGATGTGAATAGATTAATTATCCAAAAGACAGAGTATAAACCAAGCATATACAAACATATGGCAACTTCCTTTGTCTCAGAAGTTAAGAATTTCACAGAAAAAAGATTCTTTAACAAAATATGTGATCTTTCCAAGTTTTGGCCCAATGAAAAACATGAAAGTATAATTTTTCTTTCTCTTCTGCAAATCTGATTTTGATTTGAGCCACAGGAAATAATAAGACAGGATTTTTTCAAAAAGGTTGTTGCTGAGTTTCAGGAAAGGATGTGATAGTCTCATTCCAAACTACTTTGAACATCCTTCACGCCACCTCTTAAATAGTAGCCACACAAAATCCTGTTTCTCTGTAGTTGGTGGTTTCTTTTTCCTTTGACACTACCTACTATAGGTCAAGAAAATCACTAAGAAAAAATGGATTTTATGGGTTTCCTTGTCTGTCTCTTACTATTGTGTTTTTTTCTGATGAGCATGTGTTTTGTTTCTTACCATTCAAAATAATAGCTATTTAATAACTTCTTTTCTTTTCCAGAGAAAGCGTACACTAAGAAAGTTAAGTGCTGAAGTCTGCACTGTTTTATATTAGATTGAAAATATAAATTCTGCTTAAACAACCTACCTGGTTTTCAGTAGTATTTTGTAGGTATTTCTATTAATAACCAACATGAACACAAATACTAGAAAAAAAAGTCTGTTTAGGACAGAAACACTGCTACATTAAGTGCTCTATAAACATAGAAGAAATAATCTGAAACTTCAGCACATTTACCATTTAGTATCATAGAATAGAATAAGGTGAAGAATATCACAAGCATTGTTTAACAGCATAAGGGGACTCCAGCATCAGAGACAGATATATTAGAGGAAGGTGGAAAAATTAAGGAGCTGAGGAAGTGGCTGCAATATACATATGAAGAGGGAATAAAAGAAAGTATGCAGAAAGTCCTATTTGATCAGGGAATTATTTCCCAGCTACTGATGCAAATCTTACTACCTAAAGACTTGTCCCAAACAAATAGTGGAAAATATTTGGGAAGAACAGCCCTATTTTTACTGCCATGATTTTAACCCAGTAATTTTCAACTAATGATAATGTTTTCCAAGAAGGCCAAGAAAAGTATCTTAAGTTGCCTGTACAGATAGAGGTTTGTTTCTTTGTTTTTCAAAAGAAACTAATTTTCTTGAAAAATATTTGAAGAAACTAAAATCACATGAAGTGTACTGGTTTCACAGGTTAGTTCATTTTGGAAAACAAAAGTCTTTAAAAGGCTTAACAGTTCCATGGAAGTTTTAAACAGGCATACACAATTTGTTTCCCCTTTTAAGAACCACTAGCAGATTGGACACTCAGGACTGATTATTCTAGTTGGGAGGCATTACATTTTACTACACTCGAAAGAAAATCTTACTCTTCAGTAGACTTGTCATTAAGACCAAGGATTTGCTCACAACTTCTTGAAAGAAAGACATATATTATACAAGCATTACCTGGTTTGGGTTTTTTTTCACTTCTAATATATAAAGGAGATTGAAAGTTTGCAAATTGTGAATTCTCAACTTGACTAACTTAAGGTATTTCTTTAACAAGACTATGTTAAGTCCTTCTAGTTTGCTAGGAAACAAAACAGTTTTAAAAGCCCAAGATAAATGGCAAGGGTTCACTCTTAACTGAGATAGTAAAAATTTGTTTGAATAAAAGACATTAAACTAAATCTTCATGTGTCTCATCTAAAATTAAAGGTTCCTCCCAGCACAGACTAGAAATAAAAAGGCACAGTAATAACATGAATTTTCATGACATAGCAGTGTTACTTTGCCAGATGACAGAATAATTATAATTGGATATTTGCAAGACACTGTTTGGCTGCGGAACAAAGAACTTACATATACACTATATCCTTTATCTCACAGTGAGTATTTGCAAGATCCTGTGAGGTGGGTATTCGTAATACACTCCAGGTTAACAAAACAGAGAACTCAAAGATTTGTTCTGTCTGTCAAAACATTACATTCAGCAATGACTCTAATGCAAAAATGTGTTAGGCATATCAAGTATTACTTCTCCCAGGCAATGGCATAAGGAAAAAACTTCAAGATGTAGTTTGCTATGTATGGAAACATCATAAATGGAGCCATTATAACATGTAGTGTGGATCCTTTCTTCCATTTTCTCTGGAAACATACTTTAATTCTGCAATTCCATTTTTTAACAAATAAGGAAACAAATTCCTTACCATATTTTGGTTGATCTTGTGCCTGAAACATGTGATGTAGACAACATATGGCCAGTCATCAGGTTCCATCCGCACTCCTGCAGCATGGGCACAGGTAACATGGAAGGATGCTGGGCAGCGTCCATATGAACACTGAATGCAGGCACCAGACATTTTCTTAATTCTCTGTCTGCAGAAGATACATTTCTACAGGAGCAAAATAAACAGAATATTTACCATACCACCTCTGCGGAATGATTGCTAGAGACGACTTATTGATACGTCCCCCTCTTAAGAAAAGGTAAATGTCCAGGGTGGAATGTGGTGAATATACACAAAATCTGTTCCATATTGATACCCTCAGCAACATAACCTGCAACCTTAGATGTGAGTAACACCAGGGGATCTTGATATGCTGACTCTGAGAAACAACATAGAGGGTGGAGTGGAGTCACCACAGACAGGCTCTATGATATCACTGCAGGGATGGGGAACTGGAACTACTGAAACAGGAATGGAAGGTCCCTGCATTGAATCCACTGAAGCAAGGAGATGAAATAATGGGGGTTCTGTCAACGTTATTGTCTTACTTCTGATTTATATCATAAGTGCTCAGTTCTGGAACAGTGATGTGCTAAATCATGTTCTCTGAGTGAACTTTGCTCATTATAATACCGAAGCACACCTCCATCCCAAAAGCTACCTGCCTCCAAGGTGAAACCACCCCTCACTGAGCACGCGCTCTGAATTTTCTCTAGTGTATGCCTTTAGAAGTAAAGCAAGGAGATTTTACACCAATCATAATAAAGGTATGTGACTAGAGTCACTCAAGCTCCACTTAAAAATAAGAAAATATAAAACAGCTTAAGAGAGGGGGAATGCTAGGGAAGATGCCATCATAGACAAGTCGGGAGGACATGCTGACTTCTGGGATCAGTCGACGGGCTGAATCTCTCTTGCCCCCCATAGGGATGCCTATTGGTTAAGATTTGAACTTTCCGTTATACTGAGTGCTTCCCCCAGAAACTTAGAAATCTCTAGAGAGTTCTTCCATAATTTACTGTGCTTGTAGTCGACAGTTATTACTTGCATGTGCTTTGCAGACAGTGGATTTATCACCGGCAATCCAAAAGAAACTGTACTCCTGTTGCTTTAATAAACTACTATTCATTAAAATCTAGCTGTGATAGTTCATCAAATGTGACCAAACTCCTTTAGTCTGGCCATAATAGTTCACTGAAAGTGACTACATTGAAAGTACAGTGCACTATTAGTGCATCTGAAATCGTGATAGTTCAATACACTGAACACAACCAGACTTATAGCACTGAATCGAGCATCACTCAGAACTAAGCCTAGCCGCCCTCAGGCTCTAGACCTACAGAAGTGTATTGCTAGACAGGACTTCCAAATATTTAACCTAGCCCCCTACTTTGAAGCTGGACTAAATATATACTTAGACAGTCTTTGGAACATGGCTAATCTAACATGTCCATGAAATGGTTTCTACAACATCCTCAGATAACCTGTTACAGTGGATAAATCTCCTCAAAGTTAGAAATTTTTTCTTTATCTCAAGCCTTTGCATAATTCCACAGCTGAAGGCTGTTCCGAAGCCCCTTTTCATTTTTTCTAGTGTAGTTTTCATTGGTTGTGTATTTAATATAATGGTGATTGAGTAGCCCGTATTTCCCCACTTCATATATTAAAACATCGTGTCAATAGCTGTACCAGTGTGAAGACATACCATTTTTTTCCCTTCTGCCAAAATGGAGACCACGTCAAAATACTGTTACTATTTTGTAAGTGACATAAGTGTCCCATATGAAACAAAGGAAGGGACATGAGCTAGGTTAACTAAGTCTGGGAAATAAGGTCCACCATACTAAAAAAAGACAAAGTACAAGACAACCAGTATCTTGCCACCAAAAAACATTAGCAAACATGCTAGACAGAATAATTACCTCAGTAACATCTACAGACAACTGTGTTGTATCACATATGGGAACTATCCTCTGATAAGTCTCATCATGGCTAACAAAAATGCAAATGTTATTGATGATCACAAAACTATCTCAGCTATTCTAAGATACAGACATTTTATTTAATGACTCAAAACAGTGAATTCAATCATTTGAAAACATACTGCTGGAATAGTGGTTACTTTCATTTGTTCTAAATTTGCTAGTCACTGATTTTATTAAACAGTCTCTTGTCTGCCTATGCTGGGAACACAAGTAAGAATAATTTTGATTTATTTTTACTATATGGTTAATAATTCAAAGTATTTCAAATTAACTCACATCAAATTCTTCCTCCCAGGTTACCAGAGAATTTTGTTCTATTGTTTATTAATTTCCATATTCTGAAGAAAATCTGCAGAAATTTTGTTATATAATTCAGCACTTCCATAGTTTCAATGGCTTCTGGCATTCAGTTTGTGACTGAAGTAAGTGCTAGCTCATTGGTCATACAGGTTTCTAGTTCACACATCATTCTGAATGTGCAATACTCTTCATGTTCTGCCTTCATATCCACTCTCTGAAAGCCAATAGCCTGCATGGCTTTGCACAAGCAGAAACAAGAGTAGCATCTGGCATGTGGAAATTAGTTAAAAAATTGACCTATCATTCACTAAAAGGACTAGAACTCAGCTCAGTCTGCTGTAGCAGCATCAGGTCTGAAAGACTAATAAGAGGTAAAGATGATTTCACCATCAAAAGAAATGTTCCAGAGACTTTACCGATACACTGATATCTCATTGTGCATTTGTATTCTTGTGCATGAAGCCATTTTCAGATAAGTGAAGTGACTGTTTCTCGAGGGAGCTTAAGGGGGTTTTTTTTATATACATATTCAGAACCAAGTAAAATTCCAGGAAGAAAATACAATTAAAATCTATTACATGTAATCTCTAGACACTGAGTTCATGCAAATACACAGCTCCTTTTGAATGCTTTTTCACACAGATATACACACAAATTCACCGGTCAGCTTAATAAAAGAAGACTGAAGTACAGAACATGTATGAGCATAAAAACAAAAAACCAAACAAAATAAACAGCTGCGTGTTCCGACTAAACACTCCAAAAATGCAGTTCAAACAAAATGTAGAGAATGGAGAAAAGGGATAAAAAAGCAAAGTGCAGATAAACTAGCAGTAACTGAGGGAAGTACGTTACGCAGGAAATGCTGATCCCTTTAAATTATTGGCTGCACATGTGGAAGGCAGCAAATATGCAAGCATTACAACGTGGCTGTAAGTTTCTTTGGCATCTAACTAAGGTAAGAAACTTGGGAGATGCAGAAATCTAAAACATTGCATTACATGAATAATGCTTCCCAAAAAGATACACTTACAACTATACATATGTACAATTGTTCTATTTTAAGGATTAGCACCTTTCAGAAGAGGAAAAGCTGAGAAAAATAAAAGCAACATGAGGACACTGAGAGATGCTGGAAGGGAAGCTGAAGGTGCTGTCAGGAAAATTGAAAATGTAGCACAGTAAGTGGGATGGCCAAATCCACAGAAATTAGAGCAAAACTTCATCCCTCCTCTCATATGTTCTAACAAGAATGTATTACACAAACTGACATATTTTCAGAAAATTTATTTTTCACAGTACTTTTCAGAGTTGCAACTTGAAAGTACTAAAAAAAATTTTTTAAAAAAAGCTGTCGAATTACTTTTAACTATATTCTTATTTCCATCATGCTGGTGTAAAATTACTGTAATACTGATGAAAAGTGAAATTACTTCAGATTTACTCTTATATAAAAGCAATAATGCTTGGCCATATGTAATTATGTGGATGAAGACTTCAAGTCACATGAAGGAAGTGAAAATACTTCCTGTGTTTTAACCATGAGATGAAACCATCTCGCTGCCAAATACAAGGAAGGTAGCTGTTACATTAGTTAACTCCAAACACACATTAACCTTTTGTGCTACACTGTTACACTCTTCAGGTATCAAAAAGATTAAGATCAGGGATACGAACAGGGGAAAAAAAAGTTACTGTACATGCACGAAAAAAAGAATCCTATTTCTCCCTGTGCTTATGGAATACCAGAAAAATTCAGAAAATCAGTCTTCTTTCAGAAAGCATTTAAAGAATCAAGGTTGACAAATAATGAAATGTCTTTTTGGCGCCGAAACCCGGGAGTGTGAGGAATTAGAGATAAGGATAGTAACGGAGAGAGGTGACGGGCAAAACATGGACTGAACGCAGCTAGAGAGTTAAGAGCTGCATGACAAGTGGGGAATTTTTATTGATGTTATTGTGGTGAAAGGACGAGGGGTGGATTTTGTGTAAATTGTCCACTTTTTGTCAGTTTTGTGACGATGTTATTTTGATTTCGGTGTGGGGAATTCTTTTTTTGTTGATGTGAGTGAAGATTTTGTGTGATGAATGTAGATTTTAATGATAATTCTTAAAAATGTGATGCACAGAGGCGAGGGG
>JAVJGG010000074.1:51232073-51254166 GCA_035590195.1 Aviceda cuculoides
GTTGTGCCCGGGAAGAAGGGAGGGGTGGAGGGAAGGTGTTCTGAGATTTGGTTTTATTTCTCATTACCCTACTCTGGCTGATTGGTAATAAATCAAGTTAATTTTCCCCAAGTTGAGCCTGTTTTGTCCATGACCGTAATTGGTGAGTGATCTCTCCTGTCCTTATCTTGACCCACAAGCCCTTTGTTATATTTTCTCTCCTCTCTCCAGCTGAGGAGGGGGGAGTGATAGAACAGCTTTAGTGGGCACCTGGCATCCAGCCAGCGTCCACCCACCACAATCCTATTATTTGTAAGATGCTGTGTCCTTTGTACAAGTACAACATTGAAGGGGATGATGCAGATGTACCTCAGCTTTACAATGAGTCTCAAACTTAGGCATGAATTTCAAAAAGTACACGTATGCACAAATAAAAGTCAAGTGTACAAGCAAATTCACAGCTTGCATACTGTATCAGGCAGCACGGCCCCATTCAGAGATATGAGAAAAAGTTCCTTAATCTGTGAAAATATAAGTCAAACAGTTAATCTACCGTATTTGATTAATAAAAAACAACATACACAGAATAAAAGCAGAGCAAACTATCTGCTTTGCATAGACATTAGGAACCTTAGCTGAGCTACATACCAAGCTGTGTATTAGATGTAAGTAGTAAATTGAACTGTGCTGTGTCTGACCCATACTGGCAATTCCTTCCCTCCCTAGCTTCTAACTAAAAATCATTGAAAGTGACCAAAGGAAAAGCGCATCAAAATTGTAAGATGAGAGGGAATCACCGGTTGTGATGACTGAGATTTCACTGTCCCTTCCACCGCTCTCTGAAGTCTGACTTTTGGAAGTTTGTAAAATGAAGGAATTGTATAGAATGGAACCAATCTTGAACCACTCCTGCTGAGGATAGAATCTAAACAGCTCTCTGTCTGGATGAACCTCATAGTTAGGTACATAAGCTTGCTTCTTGTGAAATTAACAAGCTTGACGTACTATGAACACATTTACTGAAATACAATCATGCTAATTCAATGCCCAACTGACAGTGTTTCAGTAGCCTGAAACTACAGCTGTTCCTACCAGCTAAAGCAAATTCAACAACCTAGATAACTAGAAAGAATGTCATTTTGACTTAATGCTTGCTAGATATTAATGCAAAGCAGAGACAATGGGGGAAGTAGCTGAGGATCAATCTTAATCAGAGATTCAGACGCAAAATGAACTGGAGAATAAATAAAATTGTTTATATAACTGGCGATTAAGAATATAGGACAGAAAAATGTACTGCAATTTTCTAGATGGTGAAATGACCTCTTTTTGCCCCAAAATGAAAAATAGTCTGATGCAAATGGATTTTCTAATCGTGGAATAGCTCTTTAATATTAATAGATTGCAAATACATAAACAGAACGGATTTTAAAGAATGAGTCTGGGGAAACTGGATGCCAGTATTTTGCAGAAGAAAGCCCACTGATAGCTTTCATAATAATTTTTATGCATCCTTATATAAAGGATTTTATATTACTTCCCTCAAAAAGAGTAATATTTACAAAACAAAATTCCAGTCCCTAACAGGATCATGAATTAAACACAGTAACACTGCTTTCTCATGCAAAGATTTATGAAAATCAGCACAATCTGAGGTTGCGGCAGAAAGCCGGGGCTGGATTTTAGGAAACAATTTGGAAGTATTGATTTCTCCCAAAAGTATTTCTATGCCTTGGGAAGAAGAATGACTTATGTGAAGAAGCTCACTATAGTAAGGCATTAAATTCTACAAAAAGAAGCTATTTCAAGAGAGCCTCCAAAAATTATTATATTTCAAAATACTACTAAAAATCAACCTATAAGAGCTCTTTTTCTACTGCTGCAGATTGTTATTAACTACTAGTCAGTAACTGAATTGTATATTCTCATCCTCTTTTATATATTTGGCATTTTTTTGCCTTCTAGGTATCACTGGGAATAAACACTAAGACAGAGACACCATTGTAAAGTTTAGGACATTCATGAAAAATCATGAGTATTTTTTTTTTCTTCTGTAAGATCTGCTTTAGCACCTCTGCATCTTGTAATGAATCTGCTTTCCATCAGAATTTCTAATACCAGACAACCAATATTGCTGTTGTGTATGATCACACTCTAGATATGAAATGTTGGTCCTACTGTGACCAACAGTAAAATACCCATAGCTATTAACAGAGCAACAGTTTCACAGAGAATATTGACAGAACCACCAGCTTATCACCTGCTATAACTTGAGACATATAGTATAAAATGCACAGTGAAACTAATCTTTTCTTTCTCCAGTCCAAAGCCATAACATGGATTAGAAGTGAGAAAAGCCTACAGTCTAGTCATACTGCAAAAGTTGGTAGAAAGGTACTGGCACAAAGATTTATTAATGATGTGCAACACAATCAGAAGATGCATACTACGAAGACACTTGACGCATTATCTGCAGACCAGTGAGCGCATGTTGTCTGCACAACCATCTTTCAGAATACAAAGTCAGCACTTAATTTTGGCAGAGAGCATAGCATGTTTCTATGGAAACAAGCTCATTTTTTTTTTCAGTTTATGTTTCCGTTTATTCCTGATTAATCTAAACCAAGCTGAATATTTCAGCTACGAAACTAACAGACCTGAGAATCAGAACATGTGAAGAAAAAGGGTTTCTTAGATAATTTATTCCACTTCTTTGTTCAACATGTTTAGACAATTATATAAAATTAACTAATAATGTTGTTAGATAAAGTATCAAAAGACTATTTTGCATCCCTCTGGTACTTCAAACATAACAACCAGTACCTCAGGGAGGGGGGGAAACAATGCTTGTAGAAAATTATTTGTAATTTCCTACTACTCAGTAAATCTGCCTATAGCATGGGGCTATGGCAAATTAAAGACAGCAGACATTATCTAGATGTAGGTGAAATTCTCTTAGTCATATATTCCAGCAGATAAGTAAACATAACACTTATGCATCAGTAGCAATTAGAAACAGCAATCTTATTTTCTAGTAACTCTGAAATAATGTAATTTGAGGTCTTACTCTCAATGAATGAACTTCCAAGTCATGTTGTTTAATTTTGAATTAAACATGAAAAGATCTTGAAATGGCACCAAATATACATATTGTTTAATATACAATTTTATGAGCTGATAAAATATTATCAGGACTTGCCAAAATTATGTATAAATGCAGTATACATTTACTATTTCAGTGAAACTGCTAAGACACCAATAGCTTTTTAATTAATAGCAAAGGAAAGACAAACACAGTGTAGAGTTAAAAAAAAACCTTAGCTCTTCTGAAACACAGATTGTGTGATTGTAATGAAAAAGTCCTTACGCTGTGGGTTAAAAGAGAAAGAAAAACAATCAAAGAAAACAAAACGCTTGGTGAAGAAGTTCTTATTTTAGAAAGTGCCTGAAAAGGTTTATGTTCCTTTGATACACTATGTAATCTCCTTAACTTGTAAAACGTGAGTGTTGTGAGGCAAAAAGGAAGAAAGAAAAGACCTTGTTAGAGCTCCAACTGTTGCCTGCACACCACCGCAATACCTACAACTATGCCATATCTAGGGAACTAAACTGCCGTGTATTTATTTTCAGTACTCTTGAAGTCCTCAATATTTGCAATTAGATTTCAACACCAAGCACTGCAGTTAAGTCCCTACTCTATTTTCAGGCTACAGCAGTGTACCATTAGTTTTCTATGGTGTTGGAGATACCCAGAAAGCACTTGAGAGGTCTGTAATCCTACCCTAGAGATCTACTGATAAAAATACCACATATACATATGTCTACTATCTCCTCAGAGTCTTATTATCAACAAATACTAAAAGGAAAATATTCAATCACCAAGATCTCCTTCAGAAAGAAGAATCACTACATATATAATGAATATGCTGCTAGCACATAGTCACTGAACACAAGAATACCCCCCACTTCCCTCCAGATTCATATACACCAGGTGACACTGAGAATTTAGTCATCCTAACTCTTCTTTCACCCACTTCATATCTACCGCCCTTCTGAAATATTAATATGTGACTGTGAGCCTTCACTTTATAAGGAGACTGTCATGATTTTAGCTTAACTCTAGTTCTTATGTATTCATACATACTTTTTTCAAATGTGTTTTTATTACAGGACAAAACAAATCTTTTGCCAATGCATCCTCCTCTGTAGCTTTGAAATGTTGCATGTCTTCTTTTGGTTTTTTTCCCCAATAATTTTCACCTTTTAGCTTCTTCATTGTACCGTAAGAACAATTAAACACACAGTCTTAAAAAGTTGAATTTTATAGAAGCATCGTGCCCGTATTCAGTGCATCTCTCAGTCATCCTGAAATGAACAAGAAATGGCTGATACTAGTATTGGAAAGGGAAAATTCCAGGATTACAAATATGTGAAGCTGGAAAGAATCTCCTTTTCTTTGTTCCCCAGGAAGAAAATATTTTTATTAAAACTTTGCTTTGGATTTGCATAGACCAGTTTGAATAGATTCGCCATTTACACAAAGGCTAAAGTGCCTGACAAGTTGTGAAAGGCCATTTAGGCTAAAAAGGTGATGAGGCATCAGTTTGCTGCCTCACTGCTGCAGCCTCAACCAGATATGGTGGTTAGGGTTCCCAGTATTATATTGTAACTGCACTCTTTGCAGCCGATTCCTATAGGCATTACTGGAAATTAAAGGCAACAGTCATCTTCAGATTATTTTCTGCACTCCAGTCATCCAGTCACAACCACATTTCTTAGCCCAAGCACATAGTGCAGAGACAAAACAACTGCACAAAATGAGAGCTAAACTATTTCCATAGAGTCAAAGAATAATGGAGGTTGGAGGGGACCTCCAGTAGTCCAACACCTTGCCACAGCAGACCTAAAGCAGACCTAAAGCAGGTTGCACAAGGCCTGTCCAGCTCAGTTTTGAACATCTCCAAGCACAAAGATCCCTCAACTTTGCTGGACACCTGCTCAAGTGTTTGACCACCAGCTTTCATAGTAAGAAAACCCTTTCTTTATACAACACTGGAATTCACCATGTTCTGATTTGTGTTCTTTGCCTCTCAAGCCATCATCATGCACTTCCAGAAAGCATCCGTCTCCATCTTCCCTTTATCCTCTGATTACCTAGTTATAAAAAGCAGTAAGATCTCTGCAAAAAGGTGTCTCTTTCCCAGGCTGAACAGACCCAGTTTCTTCAGTCTCTCTGCTGAAGAGATCCCATGCTCCAGCCCTGACCATCTCAGTGGCCTTTCATTGGACTTGCTGCTGTATGTCAATAGTGGGTACACCAGGTGCAGCCTTACAAGTGCCAAAGAAATGGGAATGATGGATCAATTCCCTGGGCCTGCCATCTATAGTCTTACAAATCAAGCCCAGGATGCAGCTGGCCCTCTTTGCTCCAAGGGCATACTTCTCATTAATCTAATTTCTCCACCATGATCCCCAGGTCTTTTTCTGCAAAACCAATCAAGATAAATTCTAGTGGCGGACTTTGTATTATTCAGATTTCAAAAGAGACAGATCTCCAACTAAAACAGAGCATGGCTACACAAAGTACTTAGAGAAGACATCTAGAATTCCTAACTCAGAAAAGTCCCTAACAGACAATGAATAGAGAACTTTAAGAGACTGCATGGCCATTTCAGGCTCCGCTCCTTCATGAGTTGTCATTTAATGCAAAGCACAGCTCTGAAAAGTAATATCATTATTTATACTCAATATGGAGAAGATCACTGTTTCTGTATAGTTTATTTTATAATAATTGCCTTATAACACTTCATATGAATACACACAAACACACAGAGAGAATTTAACATTTTAATAAGAGAGCCGTTAGAATTAGAACATTGAGATGCAGCATTAAAAGGATTATATTCTTAGCGATATCCTGCAAGCAATTTACTGAAATGAAAAAATGCAAAGACAGTCTTTATCAAAACAAAGTTACCACCATATCTTATCTAATAAACTGTTTAGCCTTCTGAGAATGGCTAGTTGGTAAGGTGATACCAATAAACTAAAAAGGTATTTACACACACCCCCAAAGAAAACAAAATTACTAAAGAGACAATCATATAGCATTTAAGACGTCCATGTTCAAATGTTTAGAAAAAAGAATTTTGTAAAACTCAAACAGAAACCTCTGACAATACAAGCACACATACCAAAATTTCATTTACCTACTAGCATGACAGTAATGTGCTGCTTTCTGTCTTGAAAGATTAGAAAATGGGAATGGACTTCAGTATATGTCCTCTGGGCAGGAAGGGGTTGTGGCCAATTATGTACGTGAATGCACTTTGCCCCTGGGAGGGAAAATACTGTGCTTGTGAAGTACACTGAATGAGGACACAGCTGCTTGTCAAGTTGTTCTCTGTTGAAGGGAAGCTGTTGTGGACAGAATACACCATTAGAAAAGAAGGATATTTAAAACCATTTAGCGTGGTTACACCACTGGCCAGGAACTACCTAGCACCCCTACAGTAAATCAAGCAAATGTGAGTCATGCTATTTCCAGGTATATCAATGGCATATAAACAACTGCATAAGTCAAAACTGGAAATAAAGGGCTATTCCAGGGTGGAGAGGTATGGGGTATTTTTTGGTTGTTTGGGGGTTGTTTTTTGGTTGTTTGGTTGGGGTTTTTTTAATTTTAGGAAGGGGTCAAGGCACACAGAATTTAAACATGCTCTGCATCACAGCAAGGGTTTTTTCAGTTCTGAAAAGCTTGGGGGACTGCATAGCTTACAAAGAAAAGATTATTTCTGAAGCTTTCAGACAAAAGCCCAAATCTATTTTTTAACAGAGTTGATGTTAACATTATACCCAACCAGAAAATAGTGTCATTTGAACAGGCAAAAGTGATAAGGCAGTGCAGAAAATTTATGACATTCTTTAAGACATATTAAAATGTATTAAGTGTAAGAAGTTTAAAAAATTCCACAATCTATAATGAATCAGTTTGTAGTATCTCAGAAAGAGTAAGTTATTTCTAAATGTTTCACTTTTTTCTAAGTCCTGTACTAACTTCACTAAGTAAATATTTAGAATAATCTGATGCCACTGCAGAAGAGGGTAAGCAGTGTCTTGGAGTAGTTAGCTGTTATCGAAATCTGTGAAACCACTGCTCCCACTAAATTGAAATATACTGGTTATTAATATACTTACTGGCTAAAATGGTCGTTGTCATAAATGCAGAAACAAAAATTGAAATTATAACGTGTTTAAAATGAGTTGGTTTTTTTCTCCTTTTTTTTTCCTGTTGCTTTCCCTCAAAAGATAAAAAGAACCCAAACCAAATCAAAACAAAAAAACAGTATGATGGCTTTATCTTGGGCAGGTAGGGGAATGACCTTTTGCTTAAAAAATCTCATAAAGTATCATCTTTCTTGCATAAACCCAAAAGTATGTGGATTGCAGCACAGTTGCAAAGCGTTCCAAGTTTGCCATGGAAACAACATTCTTATTTCAAAATAATACAACTGCTCACTGTGGACTATTGGCATGAAAACTCCCAATCCAAGCTCATTGACAGCTTGTGGAGTGGACAGATGAGGCATGGAAAATATTTTAAATTAGTTCATTTATCTTGCTCAGACATGGGAAGAGACCGAGAATTTTTCATGTTTATAGAAAAAAGCAGAGGGAAAGAGAGAAAAAGGGGGGAGAGGGGAGAAAGGGGAAAAGGCGGGGTTAAAGGTGGGTAAAAAAGGGGAGAAAAGGAAGAAAAAAGAGAAAAGGGGTGAAAGCAGGAAAAGTGGGGAAAGAGAAATGAGAGGAAAGCAGGAAGGGGAAGGAAAGGGGAAAGACAGTGCACCTTTTTATATACATTATTACCAGTTAAGCTAAATTTCACACACAATACATTTTTTGTTCATTAGAAAACATATACCCCAATACTAGCTAAACTAGCAGATGTTTTTAACTGGTTTTGATTTTATCTTCATAGTTTTCAGAAAATAAACACTGGTTTTTATTGCTGCATTAAACACATGCAGATTTAAATTGTTTTGTCCTAAGGACTCAGATTATAGATATTTTTCAAACATGAGGCATAATTCCCCTCGCATACCTCAGAAATTATGCCATATACACCCAAGATGAAGAATACAATAGATTAAGTATTTAGTTAATGAGAGTGTCTTATTGCCATGGATTAGAGCTCAAGACATAGCAAGAGAGATAGCTCAAAGGACAGAGTAATGTATAGCTAGTCAGACGACTTATTTTGTTGCTGAGATTGCAATGGCTCCTAAGAACGTGATTTTGACAAACTTAAACAGAGATAGGTTTCCTCCTCTTGCTTTGAACTTAGATCACTCTACAGCTACACCCAGAAAGGCAGCTTAGTACTGTATGAAACTCATATGAGGACCAAATATACCTGACATGTACATGTCAAACTTCTGTGAGAAGCTTCTATGGGAATCTTACCACAAATCATGGAGTATAGAAATTTACACAAGAACAAGGAATTCTTTTATATCAGAATAAGGACCAAACACTACAAAGGTCTGTAACAACTGATTGTTTCTTCACTATCAGTTCTAATTCCATATAGAGAGAGGTTTTGAATCCTATTTACTTATTGGAATGTAAGATGTTATTCTAAAAGCAAATGGGAAAGTGAATGCATTTCAAAGAGAATCTGAATAAAAAGAAATGTGTGCCTTACTTATTTTCAACAGAACTAACACCTATGGATAACATTTGATTATGTTTTCTACAGCTATTTCCCGTATGCAACTCAAATTTTGCTTCATATGGAAATTTATATGTTTAATTTTTATATTTTTAATTTATTCAGTATGTCTTCCTCTTTACCCAGCTTTTCAGGCACATTGATTAGGCTTGAAGGAGGTTAGACTTTTCCTCACATCTTTATCTTTCACATTTTTAATTTTCTAATTTCCTGCACTGGGAAACACTTCACATCCTTGATGGACATGTAATTGATTTGTTTAGTGTTACTATTTAGCACGGACTGCTACTGAAGGGCAAGCTGTACTCTCTTCCACTGTGATGCCCAGTTCAATAAAAACATATTACAAAAAGAAAATTTTAAAAAGTCTGTTCTACCTGTCCAGTGTGAGGACTGACCCATCTATTTGGTCTAAGTGGACCCACTTTGCATGCAAACTATTTTGTTCAATTTTAAAGTCTCATTTTCAGCATTTCTGCCATACGGCTACATGCTTTTCTTTTCTGAAAAGCATCATCTCCCACTGTAAACAGAACTTCATTAAATTATGAAGCCTTGGCCTACGGGCCCATGGGCCCAGTTGATTCCATGGTATATCTTTGAGAGCTTGTTTTCTTCTGTTCTTTGTATCACAAACCTTTTCTTTAATGTGGGACTCATTCACAGGGAAATAAACTGCTAACTACAGATTTAATTTTAAAGGCAATTTTTTGAAGTTCCCTACCAAATGCTGTATCAGCAACAATATGTAGAAAAGTACACATTTAAAAAGTCACAGAACAGGAAGAACACCTAGCATATAGTTTGACTTTCGATACCGATTTTCAAAACTTCTTTTTGACTAGTTAGACTTCTGGAAGATACTCTTTCTCTCCACATGGTGCACCCAACTCTTGTGTTAATGGACCATTAAAAGATGCTTCGTTGTGTCTTAATGGCATAATACATTATAAAAGTCAGGTGAAGGAAGGAATTACACTTCTCAATCTAAAGACATGTCATATAAAAGGCCATAGGTTGTATTTCCAGAAAGAAATATAACAACAATTTGCTAATAAAGCACCGCCAAGTAATCGGTGAATTTTTGAAAACTTGCCTGTCATAGAAAAGATTTTTCAAAACTTGTCCAGAATTCAATTAAAACATTTATTAAACTATAATCTGACTTGAAATTCTGACACTGATTTGAACATGTCATTCATACGTCTAAGCACCTTGATGAATTATGGGAGCAGACAAGTATAATATTTCAAAGCATAATTTAATTGCTTTAACTCCTAAATACCCTTTTAGTGACCCAGTAATCTGTGCGTGATCTCTAAATGTTTCTAAATGCTTATGCAGGAACTGAGATAGCACACAAAAGATTGTCCCACCCCATACACTGTCCATTTGCTATACACAACATAGCGTCTCAGCACCAGAGAAAGAATGAGATGGGTATTTGGGTCTCTGAAGTCTCACAGTACAGTACAGCTAATATAATGATATGGAGGCACTCATGATATCTAAGCTTTCTAGGTAACTGAATCATTCATATACTTATTTGCACAGGTCTTTGCTATATTACGAGTAATAAACCCGTGTGATTTCTGTCTGGTGGGGGCATACACAGTACAAATCTGCCTATATGGTGTACTTGGCTCAGCACCCTCAGGACAGCATCCCGTCCCTTTCTGAGAGAGCTCACCATAGCCTGAGATCACACAGGAGGCAACACTGTGCATCTGTCCCCCACAGAAAAGACAAACAAATCACTGCAAGCAAAAGTGAAGACAGCCTCTCTGATTCCTGAGAATTCCTGTAGATCCATCAAGTCCATAGATGACATAACTGTTACTTCCCCACACCACACAGATGGGGTAGACATAAATCTTCTTAAGGATGGTTCACCTTTCATTTATAACCTCAGTAAAAAAGCAGCTTCACTGGTGAGGAGGTCACATTGGTAAACCACACTTTAAAACAGTTGGTTTTTAACTTTTTACAGAACTGTTTCTAGCAGAACAAAGCAAAGAAGCTGAAAAAGGGAAAGATACAGAATCTTTGTTATATTTAGAATTCAAAGTATAAGTTTTATTGCTTTCACCACTTCACTCAGAAATACTAATTTTTTTACTTCACTCATTTTACTTCGTTACTTTACTCACTTTTTACTTATAGTTATCAATCAGTTTTTAAGCTTTGAGGAAGTTTGCCTGGAGAAACAGAGAGTGGAATATCACACAAGGTTCTTAGAGATGTTTATCAGTAAGTCAGAAAAAGGCTAAGAACATAAACAATTAAAAAGGAAAGGGAAAGCTATTTTCTGCTGAAGTGAAATTTTTACAAATTTTATTCTATTAATCTTCATTCATTCTTTAAAACAGTAATCCTATATTCCTTGATGCAAATGCTCAGTAAAAGTGGAAACTCTTGTCAATTCCCTCTACATCCTTTTGCCCTGGAGATACTAGATATAAACCACTGTGTGATCTAAAGCTGAAAAAAAATGACAACTAAGTGGTGATGAGTTTAGATATCAGCAATCAGGCAAACATCTGGTTTGAACAAAATCACTGAAAATTTTTGTGGAGTCCTAGAAAGTGCATTCTGGGATCATGGTGATGTGCTACACAAAACCAGCTGAGATTTCTTGTAAACCTCTACTACCATGGCTGTCACCACACTTCCACTGCCAGAAGTCATGACTCTATGAACTATCATGAACCACTCTATGAGACTTTGTAGGACTAGGCTGCATCAGTTTGATCAGCTTTGTTTTATTGCACTGAAAATGGACAAAAGAAATGGGAGCATTCTCACAAGCTACTTATATATATTTACTACAGGACACTTTGTACACTGAACTGATGGAGTTTTGCAAATGAGTTCCAGAGACTCATTAGCTTCTTTCATTTTGTTTAACATACTTCTTAAAGCACACATTTAAGGTCACAATGCTCGCTGTGATCATTTCCAGAGATGTTCCTTAGCTAATTTTTATCTCTAATCCACTGTTTTCATTAACTGTGGTCATGTCAACCTGAATCTGTTCACTCTGTCTATGAGCACAGACCTAACACCTTTTAACCTTGAGAGGATCTTTGCTTTCATTGAAGACTCCTCTCTTGACCATTACTTTTCCATCAACTATCAACAGCAATATGAGGAAAACTAGTAATCATCTCCTTTTAACTTAATGACCTCTGTAACCTGTCAGAGACACAAAAACCTCACAAGTATGGGGTGACAAAAAAGTGAAGACCTAAGTAAAGCATCTCTAGGAACTTTTAAATTCAAAATATGTGATATTTTTCAATATTACATAACCATATTTTTAAATAAGCAACATGGTCCTCTTATTTGCCAATACAAAGTATTGTAAATATGACTGCGTATGTGCAGCGATCTTTCATCTACCCTTTTTGTGAAAGTTATCAATTTGAGCACATTCTTTATTGCATTTTTCTGCATTTTTCATAACTGACTTTCTATTCTTTCCTTCAAATATACTCCCTAACCCCTCCCCAAAAGATGGTGAGATGCATAATAGAATACATAAAAGCATAATTTATTGAAGCTGGGTACTCAATGACTACCATCAAGACTACTAAAGTAGTTGCAAATATCCAATCAAGTATTCTCATTTAAACTGGTATACCATATGGTAACCAAAAGCAAGCAACAAAAGCCTGTTTGGTACAAGAAACATTCAGTAGTTAGAAAACAGGGAGCGGGGGTGGGAAGGATGTATGCTCTGTGTTTGTTTATGCAAAGTTCAGTATAATTTAATAAAGTCTGTTCTCAGTCTGTTCTCAGTGTTTAGGCAATTTCTATGCATGGTCAAGTTAGTTCGTAAGTCTGTCTTCCCATGCTGTGTGGATTTTGCAGTATTAACTACCAGCAGACCGAGGACAGAGAATCAAAAGTTGTAATAAAGAGATTACTGTGGTTCCTATTAGCAAAAAGAAGACAGGATGTGTTTCAGTGCTCTCACTAAAGCCATTTAAATTTAATTAGTGTAGAAATGTCAAGTTTAGAATAAATATGGTTCATCATGCAGTGGCTGGGTATTATTTCTGTCTCTTGTACGCTGGAGACAAATGACACTGCTTTTCCATGATTAGGTAAAAATTCTCCACATTAATTTTTGCTGATTTTTCAATTCAGCAAACATGAGGAAAAACTAACATGTATCAAATATATCCAGTAGAACTGTATATAATTTTTATAGCAGAAATTAAGACAGAAGGCTTTGTCACCGCAAAAATCAGAAGTAATCAACACTATTGATTTTAAATACATTTTGGGGTGCTTATGCCCTTCTTTTTCCAAGCTGCATGAGGAAGGAAGTGCACTGAATTTCACATGACTAAGTTTTCACTCAGTATGAGGTAACTCTTCATATTTAGTTTGGCACTCACTACTGTAGTGGAATCAAGAGTGGTCACTTGGTAGGAGAAGAGGATTTGTTCAAGAAAAGGCAGGTTTTACCAAATACTTTGGGAAGATACAGTAGGAAGTAGAGAGGTCCCTAAATGCAACTTGGAGAGTTCTTAGTTGCCTACTGGCTCCATCTCAGGTAAAGTACACAGCACAGGTACCCTGCCTGGATGTTACAACAAGCAACAAAGCAGCAGCTGCCTTTTAGGAGTCTGGATAGTGTTAGAGCAGACATGTGAACTGTGAGTCCTGAAACACGACTTTGTGCATCTGTATTGTCTCCTGACTTTTCCAACATGAGTTTTTCAAGGAGTTAACCCAACGCATCTGAAACTTGACCCAGGACACTTGAGCTTGGCACAATGCAAAGATCTTTATCAGGGCAGAGTGTCAACCACAATATATATTATTCCACTGCTAAGATCTCATGAGGTTTCTTTTGCTCATACTGATACTGCCTTAGCACTAATGACTTATTATTAGTTTGTAAGGCAAATTATTCAGACCATCATGTAATCAGCACATACAATCTGAAACACTTGATTTCACCACAGTGTTTGCTTTAAATCACATAGCAGGATAAAAGATTTAAAAAAGAAATCCACACACAAAACCACTACAATTGTGGAGCTTCAAACAAGGGCAACCATAATCATTACTTTCAAGTGATTGTCAGTATGCAGAAACAACAATATGATAACTGATGTTTAATTTGGCAATTAGTATGGTAAAGAATAACCTTACCTGTGCTCTGCGCTAGGACAAAGTGAAAGATACTGAAAGATAAGATCAAAATTATCAGATAAAAATGGATAACTATATCACATTCCCTACAGATGTTTGTTTTCAGCAGTACAAGCCCCAGAGGTCTTCAGGAAGACCTCTAAGACAAAAATTCAGTTTTCAGGTCCCCGCAGAGCTGTGCATTGAAACAAAAAGAATCTCTACATTTTAGCCAGTAACTCAAGAGAATGTAAAGAGCCACCTACTCGTATCACCAAAAGTCTGTTAATTAGAAAATCTGAAAATGCACACTCACCTACTTTCTACCTATCTGTTTTCATCTGCAATACTTCCATATTCTCTGCAAGTCTAATGCAGGACCCCAGGTGTCCATCTTTAATGCAGTGAGCCAGTGCATCTGCTCAAATGCATAATGCTGTTTTCTGCCACAGTGAATTTCTAGCAAAACAGCTTTTTGTGAAAACAGAATACTTTGCACAGAACACTGAAATAGAAGAAACATGCTGGTTTTGCTTTAGCAAGACCGAGAATATTTAAGTAACTATTATGTTTTCATATGTTTCTCTTAATTTGTTGTCTTCATTAATGAATGCAAATTTCTTATCTACTTTTTTTCCTTACTAGAAAAATATTTTCCATCTTTGACTAATGAAATGTCCCTGTAAATCTCCAGTGAAAATGAAAAAAGAATAAAAGAGTTCCTACATTTGGTAAATCAATCAGTTTTTCTAGATATAAACAGAATGCAATATCATTGAAGTGAATTAATATATCTATATTTTAAAAGGACAGTATAGCTATTTCTGGGGGAAAAAAAAACCACATGAAAACTCACCCTAGACCCTGTTTTCCCAGTGATTTAGTACATGGGCCTGGACAGAGGATGTTCAAGTCCTCCTATAGTCCATGCTCATGCAGGTCCTTCCAAAACAAAGGAGGAAGGGAGGCATTGCACATCCAGTTTTGTTCCAGATGACAAGCAGCTGCAGAGCACACTTAGACACTGAGTTTGGAAGGATGCACCTGTTCTCAGGTTTAGACACAATCTGTGACAATTCAAGGCTCATTTTATTTATAGAAGCTTAAACACAAATTTTCCCCAAAATCAGAATTATTTCTATAATATAAAATGAAATCTAAAAATTAGCCTTTGATCTCATCAACAATTCAAAAATGCAGCTGTGCAGATACCTACCTAAGAAACTTTTAATGCTTAGTAACAGCCGAGTAAATAGGTAAGGCCTACAGTGTTTTACCTTGGGACAAGCTACTTCTTGACAAGATTTTCTGTGGCATGTGGTATAATGCTCTAGAAAAGAAAAATGTCTGTTTCAGGTTTAGCCGTGCTCTTTTTTGCATATCCAAGAACAGGAAAAGAATTCACAACACCCAAGTCAGTGAATATTATTGTCCACAAAGATGTTTAGTACTTCACAAAATCCTTCCATTCATTAGAATGAAATGAAGCTTGTGTTGGGTTTTACTACACTTACTTACACAATCATGTGGTAAGTTCTGTTACTGTTAGTTTGGCTGTAACTATCTGGGACATAGCTAACAGGGACACTTCACATATTTCTACTTTTGTTCTACAAGAATTGCTATCTCTATAGTGTGTTTAGGAGTATATCAAGACTGCTAGTTATGGAATATGAATTTGTACTGTTCCTCAGTACAATCAAGATAATTCCTCCATACTCTTCTTAGGAGGATATACAACAATGAAAGAACACACCATTTATTTGCAAAGAACACTACATGCTATTATTTCCAGCTAAAGCAATTAACATCTAAAGCACTTACGAGGAGTAATGCAGAAAACCTTCACTTGTGCTTTGCAAAGATAGAGAAATATCTTAGCATTCAGTGGCAACCAACAAGTCCACCCATACACATAATAGCTATGTATTCATACAGGTACAAACAATTAGATGTGTCAATTCAAGGGTCAGTGCTCGGAAGAGAAAGAGGCTTTTTTCTTTTCAGGACTGCTTAGACAGAGCATCAATAAGGGAAAATATTAAGTTACTTCTACCTGTTGATCTGGTGTAGCATTTAGCTTGGCCAGACAAAAACAGGGAAGGTGGTCTAGCTTAGGTGGGGAATCATTGTCCCACCCCTCCTTGAGAGAGTGAGGTTCTAAGTAAGTTGCATTCGAGGGCTGTAAATGCTTCAACTCTGCTAGGGTTAGGGCATTTCCTCCCACTGGCAAGCATACCAGCAAGTAGGCACACAGTAGAACAAGATAAGCTGATACTTACCTTGGGTTCACTACCTGAGGAGCAAAGGGAAAGGGCCAAAAAACTGCATCTCACCAAAAGAACTGAGACAAGTCAGCAGAGTTTGGTACAGGACACTAGACAGAAAAGGACAGGATGGGCTCCTCAGAGGAGCAACAGCACTGCAGCCAGCATGCCACCAAAGAGGCACTGGAGTGAGAACACTCTAGTTGCTACAGTGAAGGGAGCTTCAAGTGTTTATGTTAGAGGGAGGATAGGTCCCAGTTTTACAGTGTTTCCTGCAGATTAGGCCTGGGAATCCTGGATGTGTCCCTGTGGTAACATCTCCAATACTTACTTCCGTAGCGTTCTTACGAAGGTTGGGCTCAGTCCTCTGCTTCTGCTATTATTAGGTAATAGTGGTATAACACCCAGCCCAGGGGAGGGAGATTTGCTTTTAAGGATGCAGCTAGATACTGTTAACAGAAAAGTCCACAAAAAACTTGGGGCAGAAAGGTCTGAGAATGAGGCAACTGGACCCTACTTACAATCATAAATAGATGCCAACACCCAAGTCCTAACTTATAGACTTGCTTTCATTGGGTTATTGGCTTGAACCCAAACAAATTTTATACGCTTTCTTCTATTTTAGAGGCAGCTACTTCAGCTCTGATTTCAGGATGAGAGCTATGATGCTCTTATTCTAGTCATCCCTGGAACACTAGAGGTCTTATTTCCCACCTTATGACAAGCTATTCCAGCACAACTCCCTTCCTGCTTCCATACTGATTCCTCCCCTTCTCTTTTTCTTCCCTCCTAAAGATGAAAGAGAAAATATACCTACTCTAAGTTATAATTTGCAAGAGGCATTAAGTATAGACACACCATAAGGTGATATCAACACAACAGATCCCTGATATAATGCAAATTACTCCCCTGCATGAATGTGCTCCAGTTTGAGAAGCAGTGTTACTCAAAATTGGCTCTTCATTGATTTGAAGTGTATGCTGCTGACTTGCAATGTGAATTTGAGGAAAGCAGACTTTTGCGCCTCTGTGTCCCCTCATAACTTAATTTTATTTTTCATGTTTGGATGGCCAGATATGAGCAAAGTTGTTCCTAACAATTTGTGCAATAGGCTAAAACAGAGGATTTTTCTGCTTTATGATTATAAAATGTTTGAAATATATTTAACTTACACAGACACACAATTTCTAGAGATATCCAATGGTATTTTCTCACGGTCCTACCTTTAAAAACGATATCTTAATTCCATTCTAAACTAATGCTAATGTAGCACCTCACAGGACATGAAATCCATCTGGCTTAAGAGATCTCAGATTTATTAAATGAAGTAGTTTTTATTATCAGTGATTTTGACTTCATGCCCAAGTCCCTAATTAACACACTGTAACAGAGCTAAGAGAGAGCTATATTTTCAATGACATTGTGACAAAGAACAAAAGCAAAATTTAACCATAAATATTTATAATCTCTTTTTAAAGGATGGCTATATTTGATGGCTTGAAAAACCGATCTACCTTTTTATTTTCCTACCATAAGTATGAAATTCAAAAGCTTCTTAAAACAAAGGAAACATTTCACTATGGACAGTTTTGGAAAAAAAGCTCAATGGCAACCGTTAGGAACAAAAGCACAATAAAAATTCACTAAGTGTGATGCCATTGTTTGAAAGACCAGGGCTCTTACAAATTTTAGACGGCACATTTGTACTATCGGCATAAAGAAATAGGGACTGGGCAACTCTGAAAGAGAAGAGACAAGAAGATATGAGACTGTGCAAGAAGAATAAATGCAGTATGGAAGACATCAACAAATAAACAAACAGAACAGAAATAAAAGAAAAAAGGCAAGAAGACAAAAGGTGCCATGAATAAAACACAGAACATATAAATACTGAATAAACAGTGAAAATAATGAAAAAGAAATATTGAAATTGAGTAACTGAAATTGAATATTGAAAGCATTCATCTTTAAAATGCTATAAAAACATGGACAGGCAACATTTAGAACTGATGATTATGCTATATATTCAGGAATTGACTAGCAACTTCTACAGTCCATGATCCAGCTTTGAGTGCCTGCATTGTGGGACGCAGGTCATTGTAACTTGGTTCTGCAAGACTTTTATGGCTCTATCATGTGAAGTTTCCTGCTGTCCTTGTGTCATTTTGGCTGGAGTCCTTCTTTGTGCTGTAATACCAAAAGTATAAGAAATTCATAGAAGCTTAAATGAGTAATTGTCCTCTATGCCTCCTCCCTCAGGACATGGCAGCTAAGCCTTTCATAGAGAACATCTAGACTCTATTCTTCAATACCTGGGATTCCTAATGATGGGCTAATGCTAGTGCTCACCCAGGCTTTTAAACTCTATAGAGAAAAATATGATTCTGACAAAGGTCTTCTAGCAGTGTGCTTACTTCATATCCACCCAGTTTTTTGGTATTTTGAGCTTACCCAGGGTGTGCGTGTCTGGTATGCTCATCATGAAGAGGCCTGCAAGCTAAGAATCTGATCTCTCTTGAGGTCAAAATTTAAAAAGGTTATTCCTTACTGAAGCAAACCAAATTGTTAGTAAAATATTCCTTCAAAACAACTTTTTCAGAATTCTGGTAATGCTCACAGGGCAGAGTGTTACACAGTATATTTCATGTAGCATTTTGAAGGTGAATGCTCTATGAGTAGTGTCAGTTTTCTCAGTGACACCAATATTGATACCTGTTCTGTGTTTTACCCATGGTGTGTTCTTTCTTTCTTATTTGATACTACTATTTTTCTGCTTGTTTTCCTTCTATTCTGTTGGTCTACTTTACAAATATAAACAATTAACAATTATGTAAAAAATGCTAACACTGTACAAATAAGGAAATTCCACGGACTGCACTGTAATAATGAAGTGTGAAACACAGTTCTGTAACCGTTATCAAAATGCTGGTCCACTGCAGGAAATGTAGTCACATCAAACTGAATGTTTTATTTGAAAAAAAAAGAACAATCAGCAAATCTTATTTTTTTTAATAAGTCAAACATATATTTTTAAAAAAGGCATAAAGAACACTTTGCAAATCTATCAGCTGAGTTTCAAGAAAGTCAGCAGTCAGCAGCTGCAGCTGTACAGAAGTGAATTAAGCCTTTTGTCCTCATCTGTTAATTGAAGCTGCTTGACATGGTAATTCTCTTGGGGAACTATAACCTCTAAAGTACAAAAATTATCTACAGTTATAATATTTTTCCCTCATAATTCAGTAAGATAGGTTGCACAGATTGTTGAAGCTGAAAAATTCTTCTGCATTATCTCTGCAGACTGCATATTCAATTCCACAGCAAAAACAAGAAAGTTGAAGGATGCTCAAATTCAGGATTTCACACAACAGAAGGAAGCAGCATGAATGTGGCAAGAACATCGAAGATTTTAGCATTATCATGCACATGATCAAAAAATAGAGAAGTGTTTTAGAATCATTCTGCAACAATTCTTGTGAAGCCAAGACAGCCATACCACACATCCCATTCTATTTCCTGGATGGCTATGAGGGACTGTCAGGTTTGTGTTTGTGAGAATTCCAGCTGTATCCAGTATTGGTTTATATCATTTAGGATAGTTTATTTTTCTAGACAAAAGGCATGCAATTCCTAACAACCATTGTTTTGATTCCCAGCAAAGGCAACACAGCTATTATTCTACCCCATTACACTTATTAAGTACCATCAAGGTTTCCAAGATTTCTGCGAGTTGCACAGATATCTCAAACACAGAACTGCATACTTATCCGGTGACGATAAGTGTGTACCATAATTGTACTTCAAGTATCAGAAGAGATATTTTGTCAGAGTAATAGGCTGAATGTGACTGCTGCTTGGCATCACAGTTTACCTCACTGCATATTTCATTTTCAAATTATGACTTTACATCCTTTTTTTTTTTTTTAGCAGTAAGAAGTTTTGAATAGAGTCTGTCTTCAGTTGGTCAGATGATTACAGTGGAACAGTAAGAGGCAACAGGAGCTGTACTGTAAAGCAGTATAGTCTGAGCTGAGGAACTGATGCCCATGCACCTTTTGTGGGGTTCTCCTTCAGACCAGCTTGTGTGATCTCTGTATTTTTTTAATGGTTTTGTTATTAAATGTTTTATGTTACACATAGAAGGTTCTCCTTTTTTTACTTATGGGTGGAATTTTAAGGATTGCAAGAACCTTATGAATCTGTGAAAACTTCACTGCGCAAAACTGAAATATTTGCAAACAACAATCTCCATTTATTAGAATAATAATAATCATTTATGCAAAAATTGATATATATGAACTAATGAATTATAATGCTTTATCTTTAGCTTTGTATTCAGTCTGAAGTTACAAAATAGCACAATGATACCAACTTTCAAAAGAGTGAAAGAAATGTAAGAAAAAAGAAAGTCACAGGAAGCATGTAAGCAAGCCAGGAATCTGATCTTCCAATTTCAAAACATATAGCTAAAAAATCAAATTACTGCTGAATTTACGGTTTGAAAACTCCCTTCTCAAAAAAAGCACATGGTATTTTACTGGTACCTTAAATAATTCATGTTGACTACAGAAGGTACATTGTTGCAGTGTGGTGGGTTGACTGTGGCTAGCTGCCAGAAACCCACCCAGCTGCTCTCTCATCCCACCTCCTTGAAAGGACACAGAAGAAAATAAGATAGAAAAGTTTGTGGGTCAAGGTGAAGACAGGGAAGTCGCTCACTGTCATGGGCAAAACAGACTTCACTTGGGGAAAACTAATTTCATTTATTGCCAATTAAAAATAGAGTAGGATAGTAACAAACAAAGACAAAACTAAAAACACCTCCTCCCCATGCCCCTCTTAATCCCAGGCTCAACTTCACTCCCTCACTCCTGACTCCAATACCTCCTTTCACCCACCAAGCAGTGCAGGGGGATGGGGAATTGGGGTGTGGAGGTGAATCCATAACAGCTTCTCTCTGCTGCTGCCACTCCTTTCTCCTCACACTATTCCCCTTCTCCAGCACAGGGTCTCTCTCACGGGCTACAATCTTTCATTAATTGCTCCAGTGAGGTTTGATCTCTCCACAGGCTTCAGAAAAAGCCCTCCTCTTTTCCTTTCTCTTCAGAAAGAGACTGCACCAGCATGGGTCACCCACAGGCCACAATAACTGGCAGAAAACCTGCTACACTATGGGTTCCTCTCCACAGTCAGCAGTTGCTGCAGGAGCCTGCTCCTGCACAGGCTCTCCATGAGCTGCAGCTTCCTCAGGACATATCCACCTGCTCTTGCATGGGGTCCTCCATGGGCTGCAGTGCGGATATCTGTTCTGGCATAGTTCTCCATGGACTGCAGGAGGACAACCTGCTTCACCATGGTCTTATCCACAGGCTGCAGGGGAATCTCTGCTCTAGCAGCTGGAGCACCTCCTCCTCCTCCAACCTTGGTGTCTGCAGTGTTGTTTCAATGCATGTAGCCATGAAGGTCTAAAGATATAAGCAACAGAGATTTGAGAATCTTTAAAAAATGCTGTTTTCCTCAATAGTGCAAAATGTCTACTTGAATTTTTAATAGCATACATTAAATATACAATTGTATCAAAAGTCAATTACAGCCTTTCAGGTTTCTTACTGATAATTTTTAGTCATTTTATTATTATTGCTAAGCCAAAGCACTGATATTGAAATAAACAAAATGTAGTGCATAGATGCCAGTTTTGTTACAATTTCCACTTCTTCTTTTTTTTTTTTTTTTTTTTTTTTATCACTGGCTTGAAGTATTTCCTTTATAATATGAACCTAACTAAACTTCCCTCTCATAAGACTACTAAATACTCATTTTTAATCTCACTCACTGTCCTGGTTTCAGCTGGGATAGAGTTAACTGTCTTCCTAGTAGCTGGTACAGTGCTGTGGTTTGAGTTCAGTATGCAAAGAATGTTGATAACACCCTGATGTTTTCAGTTGTTGCTAAGTAGTGTTTAGTCTAAAAT
>JAVJGG010000074.1:51260476-51281526 GCA_035590195.1 Aviceda cuculoides
GTGGCTCCGCACTCCTCGCCGCTCCCGCCGGCAAGCGTCGCCATTGCCCTTTGCTGCCTGCAACACGCAATACCTGCACGGCCCGAGTACCGCTGCTGACGGAGCAAGAGGCGCCGGCTACAAAGCGGCAATGAAGAACAAGGACGGCCTGTCAAGATGGCAGGAGTAACCTAGAGAGCCTCGAGCATTAGCCAGGCAGGGCTCGCAACTAACCTCCTGTCGCGGTTTAACGCCAGCCGGCGACGAAGCCCCGCGCAACCGCTCGCTCCCTCCCCCGCCCCCGGTGGGAGGGGGGAGACAATCGGAAGGGTGAAAGTGAGAAAACTCGGGGCCTGAAATGAAAACAGGTTAATAATTAAAAAGAAAAAACAACAACAACTTGAAACAAACAACAGCTGAAAAGTCCTTGGGTTTAGACTAAACATTACTTAGCAACAACTGAAAACATCAGGGTGTTATCAACATTCTTCGCATACTGAACTCAAACCACAGCACAGTACCAGCTACTAGGAAGACAGTTAACTCTATCCCAGCTGAAACCAGGACAATACCTATAATACAGCACCAGCACCTATAATAAAAGCTGAATTTGAAAAGATTGTTTACTGCTACTCTAATTTTAACAATATTGACATAGAACATTTTTTGTTCACACAGGTGAGGTTAGTCTGGATATACTTTCATTTAGGTATTTTATTATTCAATCCCCTCATTCTTAAAATCTCACTATATTAGACTGTCTCTTTCACCAGTGTGAAATCCTTCTTCACAGTTAAATATCTAGACCCATAAAACTGTATTTGTTCTATTTAGCAACATCATCTTTTTCAGTTTTTAAAGGATCTCATGATTATTCAATGCAGTAATCTGATATTCCAATCAAATCCTAAGTGGAGCATGGAAATTTTAAATTCATAACAGAAGCTGTACCTAAGAAATCTAAATTATATAAAAAAGTTTCTATGAAACAGAAATCAGTGACACAGAAACACAATAAAAAACATTTCTAGGATGACTTTTCCCCAGTGACACCTGTCATTTTTATATTCTCTGAATGAAATACATCAACTTTCTAATGACAAAAAAAACCCCAATCAAAACCAAACCAGAATTAAAACTTTCTGAATTTTCTAAATTTTTAAAAGCTTGACAAAGAAATGTAATCAAGTTTTAATTCAAACTAAGTATTTTGGTTTGCTTTAATGCTTTGTGCAAATTTTAAAAATCCATTTTTTCCATGAAGCACTACAATTTTTCATAGTATAAAGCATCTATACAAAAATCTAAAGAAAATCCCACACCTCTAATAAATGTCACTATTCTCAGTAAAAACATTAATCAAAAAACATTAGGTAAGCTGTTGGTAAGCTCCCAAACATGTCTAAAAGTACACTATGATCATTACTCCTTCTTTGAACTGGTTCCTACAGAATAACTACAAAAGTTTAAGGTCTTCCCACCCAAAGTACTTCACTGACTAGGGGTCAGCAGAGGAAAGTGCCAGTTCAGCTCAGCTGCATAAACCTAAGCATAGTGGAAATTTCCACAATAAATTTGATAGAGTGGAAGACAGCTTTTAGAGGACCAGCTTAGGACTGGAACAAATTCACTCAAGAACTAAGGGTCACCTACTATCTTAACCACTTTCCACTCCCAGGGCACATTTCTATCAACATGTCTTCCCCAGACAGATTTGATATAAACAAGCCAGAATTCCTGCACTTGGAGGGGGGGGGAAGGAAAAAATACCCTGCAAAAAATTGCTACAACATACTCAGAATATCTACCCTTTAAAATACTGTGCATATCACTCACTTTGTTTCATAACTACTTGAAAGGCTCTCTGATGGCATGATGACACACCTGACAAAAGATCTACACCAAAATAAAACGTAATACAAGCACTCTATCTAGTATAATACTAAATCATCTCACTGATTTGAAAGGAAAGGATCTTTGAAATATCTTTGAACTATCTGGAACATAATGGTTACCATATTTACACAAAACTTAATTCCAGCCCATTAAAATTTTAAAGCAATGCCTACCTCCTATGCCATACAGGTATAGCATCATGTGATAGCATAATCACAAAATGCAGAGCAAAAGAAGTAGGTTGTGTCTTTCATGGATTTTCAGTTGACAGCCATCAACATAGAGGCAACTTTGAGTAATAAAATCTTCAGGCACCAGTAACTGTGTTTGATATACCTAGCTTATCTTAAACAGGTGATCACACACAGTAGGTAAAGAAAGGTGTTCTTGAGAGGAATAAAAAAAATGCGTCTTCAGGTATGATAAGTATATAGTGCTCCATAAGTTTGAATTTTGAACAGCTGGACAAATATAGCAAGCCAAGAAGGTGATCACCTATGAGATCCCCATTTTACCAATTCTATTACTATTCTCACAGTGACAGTGGAAAATCCAGTTTACTGCACATACATAGACTTTATCTATGAACATGTAAGTACACCCAGTTCCATTATCAAAACTAAGTAATATTTAAAGCTTTAAAATGTTGTGATGCTAATTTAAGAATGCAAACATTTTTGACATAGCCATTTTATGCTGATTTTGCTGCACTGCAGAGAAAAAAACAGAAATTAAAACATTCAAAAATTATGTAGCTGGACACCCAAATGAACTACATGGACAGTAGCTTTAGGTTATGCATCTTCTTCCTTTTGCTTAGATATAATGTTCACTTGCACTTTAAAGTTTTCTCTGTTTTCTCTCAAACAATAATGATTATGGTCAAAAATATTTAGCCATGAGCTGCTTTGCTTACAGAGCGCTCTATAGTTCAAGATTCTCTGTATTGAGAGATGGCTCTATCCCTGCTTTCTGATCTTCAATTTAAAAAAAAGGAGAAAATCAGTTTGCAATATCAAACCTCCTTTCATACAGATGAGATATCTTGAAGGTTCACCAAGTCTCCTCCATAATCCCATTGACTGCTCACTGACCATTTCATTATGCTCAACTTGACAAGAATCTTGATATTAATTTTCCTCTTTTGAAGTAATCTGTTAACAAGGGATATATATCTAATATAGCTCCCTTATTTTCATGTTGCTTATCTGCTTTCATTTTGTTCCACTTATTTTGAAAATCATTATGAAACAGGGCTCAGTCACATATATTTGGCAATACTTGAACAAGTGCTTGTAATTTACTAGGAGCTGTCTAGGACAGCACAAATCTCAGAATTACACAAATGTTTGGTCAGCAAGTACTCCTCTGACACCTGCTCACATGCTAGTCACAATTACACAACTGTATAAACAAGGAAGGAAAGTCTTGAAAATTAATAGCTGCAAATATCACCCAGTGAATAATCATTTGCAGTGTTTATTGCTGCTTTAAAGTAACACATCAGGGATCCTTTCAAACTTCCTATATTCTTTGGTGTTGTCACCCAAACTGGCTGAAAGATAGCCCCCAAAAAACTAAACCACAATAATTGAAAAAAAAAATGTGGTAAGTTTGTGTTGTTCAGTTACAGTACAGCAATACGGTAATGCAGTAGCAAAAAACCTGCTGGCCATCTTATCTCTTCTGCTGTTTAATTCCCGTCTCTTCTCTTAACTTTGGAAACAATCATTTAAGTAAAACAAGCATCCATTTATGAATAGTCACATATATTTTCTCTAATAAAAAAAAAAAATCCCCACCAGTATATTCAAGAGATTTTATATACATATGTGTATATATATAGATATATATGTTTTAATAAAACCTCCTGATGAAGAGCAGTAACCCCAAAGATATAACTTATATGGAATAAATTCTGTGCTGCATATTTATGTTAAAATTATAAAAACAACTGAGCTCTTAAATAGCTTTTTGTGCAATTTCCAGTCAACAGCAAATCCGTGAAAGTGATAGCAAGTGACCAAAGCCCTCCTGCCTTTTACAAATGGAGAATCTAATTTCTCTGAGATGAAGAAGAGCTATGAATATGGAAGTCAGAAGTTTGAAGTACATTTGAGTTTACGATAATAGGTTACGCCATAATGAAATTATTTAAAACAGAATGGAAGGTTAAGACATCTCAAATCACTAAGCTGATCAGACAGGGAAAAAAAATTAAAATCTTGACTTTAAATGGCAGAAGCACAGAAATTAGACAATAGTTACCATAACTCTCTGGAGCAAAAAATCTGTATTCTCACTGCTGAAAAACAAGAAGTTATTGACATCAAAAATGTCCCCGAATCATTCAGACATTCAATCTGTGTGCAAAAAGAAGGAGTCAAAATCTTCTAGCTTCATATATTCTGCTAAGACTCCAAAAGAAATACAAAGAACAATGTAAATATATATAAAATAGTTACTTCCACTTCTGTGTGAATTGTGGAAATCCTTGTATCAAAGGAATTTGATTTTCTTAGGCCTCCCTTATTCTAAAAGCCAATATTAACTGCATATGTATAGGAATATATGTGTGCATGTACATGTATATGCATGTAAAAGCAATGCAACCAAGTATGTGTGAGTTTACATGTGGGAAAATGAACACTTAAAGTAAAACTAAGGTATAGCAGATCTTTTCTGTGACACATTAAGACATTAAGTAAACTTTTAGCTCCTACGTGCATAACTTTCCCATTAACTTAACAAGGCACATCCAGCAGAGTTGCAAATTTTCAATTCCTATTTAAAAGCTATCCGATGTCTATTTGCTATAATGAGATAATTTCTACCATGACTAGTTAAAGAAGTAGATAGGATTATTGCAAACAGCAAATTCATAAGGGTAAAAGAGACTTGCATAATGGTTATCTCAAAGACTACCTTCACAGTGACCATGCTATTTTTCAGATAGCTGGGGTATCTTAAAACTATGATGCTGAACTGGAAAATGTATGTTATAGACAGCTCTGACTAGGATAAGTCTACACTGCAAGTTGTGTTATAGCAGCAAAATTAATTAGGCAGCAAGCAGGTTTCAGTTATAAAAAGAAAAGACCTCTCATAAGGATAGAAATACTCTTCCATGATGGTCTAAAAGCAAAAGGGTCCCAACCAAAGGACATCTGCAATTTAAGTCAAGCCTTATTACTCAAAAGAGATCTGGAAGTTCTCCAAAATCATATAAGTGCTGCCTAGTTGCAAGACTGTAGTTCTTCTGTCATTGAGGAATTGATATTTAATATTGCAGAAGAAAACCAACAAGCTATAGACCAGATGGTTAGCTAAGTATCATACAGAATCAGGAAATATGACTAATTCTTCTATTTGTTCCACTCCCTCCAGCCATCATTTCTATGGCTAACATGTTGCCTTAACATTAAAAGATAAGGTAGACAGATACAATTCTATTAAAGGGATGACAAACGTGAGACACCATGCGAAAGACTAAAGGTTCATGTGTATTAATGCTTCCCCAGGATACGAAGGTCTTTAAAACAAAGATTCTATTTGCAATGGCTTCTTTATTTACAGCCCTGTTGAGTTATACTTGCATAAGAACACATCTCCTACTATCACTCTGATGTCCAAAAAGCAGACGTATGTATAATTTTTCAAATCCAGTTTAGGATATTTTCCACAGCCTCTACTTCATATACCCTTATATCTGCCAGTTTCACAAAGTTAAATTTTATGCAATAAGAAGTTAACATATTCATTACTCATTTTATGAACTTTACACCAATTTATGTGTGATTTTGTTATGGCACCTTTGGACACCCCACCTTGTCTGCTGAAAAAGCAGACGGTAACACTGGCTGTCCACCAAGAGAAATTTCTGTCATACAGTGTCACTCTGTAACATATAGGCTACTGGAGAAATTGGAAGATGATGTAGGCTGTAGTGCCATCACTATGATGTTGACATCGCTTTATGACTTATATTTGTCAGACTTGGACAGTGTAGTCTCTCAGCTTGCCAAGTGCCCTGCTGTGATAAGGTGCAAGGAATAAGTAAGCTGCTTAAGTTCAGACCTGACAAGACAGATGTAATGCTTGCTGGTAATGAAAATAACATACAGCCATTCCTGAAGACCACACAGTTAAAAATACTGGATATGCCTAGCAAATAATCTCACACCATTATGTACATAGCAGAAACTATGCCACTCCTCCAGAGAAAAAATGTTGTTCTCTGTTGTTTGGGGTAATTTAAGACACTCATCTATAGTTCAGGCTGTGGCTATCTAAGAGACCATACCTTCTGATAAAAATGGGATGCAAAACAAAACAGCAGGATTAAATAAATTACTGTTAAAAAAATCACACTGTAAACAAAGGGATGACAAATCACTAGTCTCTAACAGAATGCGCCATTTTTCTGGTAATAAAACTTGTCTAAACAAGATACCTCATCCTTTTTCTTGGAAACTGCATATATAGAAAGCTCACAGAGAGCTACTTCAACTCATGGAAAAAGGTAAGCCCTGGCAGCAGCTGAGCAATCATTCCTCGCTCTTTAAAATGCACATTACCTTGCGTTGCTTCAAATCCCCAGAATTTGCTGCTCAACTCAACTTACTGCTTTCTTCAGCAACTCCTTACAACTATTATTTCAAACAGCAGTCAGCTTCCTAAAGGAAAACTAATATCTGTTCATGTAGACACGTTCTCAAGTTTATAACCTGAACTGGACCTTTTTCACATCAGGGAACAGGTCTGACAATAACGTTCCAAGAATCACCACAGCAATGCCTTGCGGCACAAAACTTTAAATGAGAAAATGACAGAAAAAAAGTGACTTAAATACTAAAAATCAAAACTTAACCTCTGAAAGCTAAACATACTCACTGAACTGAGTTTCCAACTATTTCCAATTATGTTCAAATAATGAATTTAGCAATTACTCATCACTCTATCCTTAAAACACATCAAATCCATAAAACAGTGTGTAGCACAAGTAACAAGCAGGAGGAGCTGGAAGCAACTGCACAGCTGGAAAGCTATGATCTAACTGCTATCACTGAAACTTGGTGGGACAACTCACACGACTGGAGCACTGTAATCAGTAGCCATAAACTGCTCAGAAGGGGCAGGCAAGGAAGCAGGGGTGGAGGGGTTGCCCTCTATGTAAAAAAAAAAAACAGATTGACTGCACAGAGCTGTCTTTGAAAAACAGCAATGAATAGGTTGAGAGCTTATGGGTACAAATCAGGGGAAAGCCAACAAAGGAAACCTCATGGTTGGTGCTTACTACCCATCACCCAGTCAAGGGGAGCCTGTTGACAAGGTGTTCTCACTTCAACTGTAGGAAGCATCACCCTTGCAGGCTCTGATCCAGCTGTGGATCTTCAGTCACCCTGACATCTGCTGGAAAAGCAGCATGGCAAGCTGTAAGCAGTCCGGGAGAGTCTTGGAGAGCATTGAGGATAATTTCTTAATCCAGGTGACAGACAGCCCAACCAGAGGAGAAGCTCATTACTGGACCTGTTGCTTACTAACACAGATGAACTAATTACAGAGGTCAAGATCGGTGGCAGATGGGGCTGCAGTGATTATGCCCTGGTGAAATTCACAATCTCGAGGGATATGGGCCAGGTGAAGACTAAAGTCAAGACCTTGAATTTAGGAGAGTGAACTTTTGATTGTTTAGAGAATTACAGGAAGGGACCACTGGGAAACCACCCTGGGGGATAAAGGAGCAGAACAGAGCTGGCAGCTCTTTAAGGACATTTTTCTTCAAGCACAAGAGCTCTCGAATCCCATGTGTGAGAAGTCAGGCAAGAGCGCATCAGCATTTCTGAGTAAGGACCTCCTGGTCAAATTAAAGCACAAGAAGGAAATGCACAGGCAGTGGAACCAGGGACATGTATCCTGGGAAGAATACAGGGGTGCTGCCCAGTTGTGTAGAGATGGGATCAGGAAAGCTAAGGCACAGTTGGAGCTCAATTTGGCAGGGGATGCAAAGAAGAATAAGAATGGCTTCTACAGGTTGGTCAGAAAAGGAAAATCAAAGAAAGCGTACCCCCTGATAACTGAGACAGAACTAGTGACAACCAACATGGAGATGGCTGAGGTACTCAACAACTTGTTTTGCCTCAGCTTTCATTGGTAATCACTTTTCCCACATCTCTCAAGTCCCTGAACTTCAAGGCAGGGACTGTGGGTATGAAGTCCCTCCCACTGTAAGAGAAGACCAGTTCTGAGACCATCTCAGGAACCTGAACATACACAAGACCATGGGACCCAATGAGGTGCATCCCAGGGTCCTGAGGGAATTGGCTGATGTAGTTGCTAAGCCACTCTCCATCACACCTGAAAAGTCATGGCAGTGAGGGAAAGCTCCCAGTAATGGAAGGCAAGGGAATATCGCACCCTTGTTTAAAAAGAGTAAAAAGGAAAACCCTGGGAATTATTGATCAGTAAGCCTCATGTCACTGTGCAGTGAGATCACAGAACAGAGACTCCTGGAAGTTATGCTGAAACATACAGAAGACAGGGAGGAGACTGGAGATAGCCAACGTGGCTTCACCAAGGGAAAATCATGCCTGACTGATCACGTGGCCTTCACTAACAGTGGACTGACTGCATCAGTGGAGAAGGGAAGAACTATGCATGTCATCTACCTGGACTTCTGTAAGGCCTTTGATACGGTCCCCCACAACCTTCTTGCTGCTAAATTGGAGACACAGGGGTTTGATGGATGGAATACTAGATGGATAAGGAACTGGCTGGATGCCACATCCAAAGAGTTATAGTCAATGGCTCAGTGTAGAAGTGGAAACCAGTAATGAGCGGTGTCCCTCCAGGGTCCATACTGGGACCAGTATGATTTAATATCTTCTTCCATGACAGAGATAGTGGGATTGAGTGGAGCCACAAGTTTGCAGATGACACCAAGCTGAGTGTTGGCAGGGGGGTTGGACTAGATGATCTTTAAAGGTCCCTTCCAACCCAAACCATAATATGATTCTAGAAGACATAGAACAGCGGGGACTTTAAAGGAATAAAGGTATCATGGAGCACCCAATGATGTTGGTGAGGAGTGTCGGGTTTTTTAAAATGTATGTAATGTGTATACAGTCAATAGCACAGCAAAGTTTATTCAAAACTGCCTAACACATAGAATTAAACTGGAGCATTACTGCAATTATTACCAGTTTGATTTATGACACCATAAAGATATATTGTTCAATCTTCTACAAATGTACCCAGTGATGTTGGTGAGGAGTAAAAAACTAAGCTTTGATATGAAATACAATCATAAGCTCTTTTGCATAGAAAGTATTATTGTACCCAAATACTCAAATCAAAACTCAGCATTTAATTTAGCTCTCAATGATATTCACCTCTGGAAATCTACCTGTTGAACTTATGAGTTACCTTTCTAATACACTTGCTGCATTACTGTCCATTTGTGTGTGGACAATAAAAAAAACCACAAACATGATCTCACCTATACACAAATACACATTGTATAGACAGAGATGAACTTCAAACCATAGACCTGACTCTATCAGACCTACACATCTTAGTATGGACTATTAATCATTCAGATGTTTAAAAATTTCAAAGGATTGTTATGGGAAAAATCCATTTTCTTGTGCATAAAGTACTCTCCTCAAGTAAAAAGAAATTCAGAGGACTAGTTAACATTTTAAACACCCTGCTTTCATTCTTACAGACATGTCCATGTGAAGACATTATTTATAGTCACGCATATCTAACATTTTCCATATTTTTCATAAGACTTGATAGTATGGTACCACTGCAAGATACAAATTTGACAGTTTGCAATAGGATCTGCTTACTGTAGCAAATTATTCTGACAGTAAGTAGTATACAGCCAGCACTGTACATTCTTCTAACATACTTACTAAAAATATTATAAACACTGTGACTAAAGCATGTACACTAAATTGTATTTTGTACATGATTGCAATAAGTCACTACATTTTTAACGAATTATATATTGCAGTAATCAACTATTGCATCATTTTTAGTTAACATTTTTTAAAATCAAAAAGTGTGCTATTTAAAGCTATTTTATTAATAGTTTTAAAACAATTTGGAAATATTTAAAACCCTCTCTTTTCTGTCTATTTTGCTCCTATTGCCTGTGAATGTGTGCAGTGAGTTAATGAGTGAATTTATGTATGTTATAATAATTCTCCTCAATTGTCCTTCCAGCAATATTTTTGGAAACTTTGAAAAGTAATCAGTACGTCTTTGTATTACCAGAAATGCATAGCAACGCTGGTATACACCAGTGCAAGTGTTTTTTTACTCTTTCACAAACACAGGTGCAATAGTTCTGCTACCCGACTGTAGTTAAACAAATTAATTTCATTACAAATTAGAACACAGAAGATGAGCAGTGTCCTCAAATGTCTTTAATCCTTTTTTAGATTTCATACATCATTAAAATAGAATGACAGGCAGGAGAATATTTGCTCGTTCTTCTAAAAGCTCATACACATTTTTGCTTTGATTCCATTCTTCAGTGACATACCACAGAGAAACCTCTGTATTTTCAGAATTGATGTAACTTTCAAGACTATTATCTCTGGCTTTCAAGCTCACTATTATTTGCCTTCAGGTGCAAATTTTAAAGTGTATAGGCTTCTAAAAAGAACTTTATGGCTTCAGCCAGATACTGAAAGGCTTGTAGATCAGTCATCATCACAGTGTAAATTTCTTTTCAAAATAATGTTCCTCACTCAGAGTACACTTGCGCTTAGACTCGGTTCACTTGTCAAATACAAATTTGAGGTCATCAAAAGCTTCAGGGCAACTTCAGCTATTCCAAAACTCATTTTCTACCTCTATTTTGTTGGAGAAATAGGATTTCAAATGTAAAAATAATAGAAAACTCTACAGATAAAGAAACAAAGGCATCTTATGTGCATGTTTCAGTATGGCATTGCAGTGACTGCCCGTAAGGAAAAAGTCAACCCAGAAACCAATCATTTTGAAAAACTTAAGATATCAAAAGCAGATAATGTATTTTGCTATTGAGTTGACATGTATTCTATTCAAAACATGATTTTAGAGTTGACATCTTAAATATATAGGTTTAGAAACAGATGCTACTGATCCTATTTAAATGTTTCTTTTGCAACAGATGAAACATGTAAACACTCTCATTTACAATGTCTACTGTTCATTATAAATCACACGTCTGACAAGGGTAGATGACAGTAGGCTCAATGTTCCTGTTGGCTTGGATTCCTTGGCCTTATAATAGTAGAGTGCTTTTATTTAATTCTATTTTTAAGTCCTATATTTTATTAAAATAAAATGACAGACAAGAGAGTACTTATTCTTTTTTTTCAAGGCTGAGTTTATGTTTGAGAGGTCAGTCTGATTTTTTCATCTCCAGAGACTTTTTCATGCAGCTATAGTTCATATTTATAATTAGAGCTGAGTAATTAACACTCTTTTGAAAGCAGAGACTCTCTAGGTACTTGGGGAAAAGCTTTTCCTTTTCCAAAGTAAAGTTGAGTTTTATCATTGACTTTGACACACACAGGAATCCACAGTCTGTTTTCTACGACCCAAAGCCTCATACATATAAACAGTCAAGGAAAACAGGTTTTAAAAAGCAGGAGTTTACACCCAAGCTTCTCTTGGAGACTTAAGGACAAATGAAATAAGGCAAAAATAAAATAAATAAAGCTAAACTCAGCTAGAAACCTAAGCTTTATCTGCTTTGGGTAAACTGCCAGGTGCAGTTAAACTGTGCTGGGATGGAAGCTGACACCACACTCATTCATGGCATAAACTCCCCTCCAAATCACAACTTGTTCCAAATTTTCACCAGCTGAAACTCTGCATATACCTTTAGAAAAACTTCATGTTGTTCCCCTCCATACCATCACTTCTCACCAACTTTGCCACTCTTCTATCTGCTCCTAACATTTTCACTATGATTAAACAGTATCGAAGTTGGCATTTGTATATTTCCCATCTTTTCACACTTGCTCATGTATCTGCTGTTGAACTTGGAGACCACTGGAACAGAGACCATCTGAACTAAGTATTTACAAAGCAGCTAGCATATTGTAGTTTATGTAAAATATTCTTTTAAAATGTGTGATATGGTAAGGTATATTCCTCCAACCATTTCATTTTAGAACTCATGCATTAACATCTGAATTCAACATATTTGTTTCCTAGCTTCATAATCACAAATTGTCATTCCACATGGCTACTGGAAATCAAAGTGTCTGATGGATGTGACCATCCAGACTGATTCTAAAATAAAGGAAGAAAGCCTGACTCTCTGACAAAAGAGACCAGGACAATCTCATTTTGTATAGTCACAATCTCAAAAGGTATAGTCACAGAGAGGTAAAGTGAAGAAACTACAGGTAATAGCATCTTTGTGCAACGTTCTCTAAACTGAGGCTGCCTGGGAGACCTTTTGCTTTCACATGAAAAGTCAACTACAGTCCATCAATATCATGGGTGTACACCCCTAAAATATAAGTGATGATACAACCTGTTTTATTTCGACACAGAATGTATCACATTCCCCTATGAAAGACATAGCACCAAAATCTTCTATTAGTATTGATTTAGACTGTTTCATCCACTAGCATTAAGGAATAATTTTCAAGAGAATTAATTTTTAATGAACATTTCACTACCATGTAAATTTTCAGCAACAGTGGAACATGGCACACAACCCATTGAAAAAAGCTAGGGAAATATGAAAACATTTTGGCATTCTATAAAAAACCACTAACTTGCAAACATGAAACAGTTGTGTAAAACAATTTTAAAGTTATGAGCTACTGTAAGCATAAAACAAATATTGATTTTTAGTCTGGAAGAAATGAGTATATACCAAATATTTAATAATGGAAAGATTGACAGGAAACACACTGATTCCAACCCAAAATGTCTAGTGAACTAAAACTATTTAACAGCTATCAGTACGCATACTAACTAAGCAATAAAAAACAGCCTACCAATATGTTCATGTTTGCACAGTTATTTGTCAAAAATAAAACAATGACATTTTATTTTCTTTAATATTCCTTTGGAGATGCTACATTAAAGAAAATGTCAGCTCAGCCTCTACAGATCTCTGAAGACAGTAGATGTTGTGCTTATTTGGGTTTCTTACTATTTCAGAGAGAGAGATGAAAAGGGGCGGAAGGAGGAAAGAAGAAAGGGAGAGGAAGGGGGAGGACAGGGATAGAAAGAGAAATGTTTAAAACACTAGAACTATTTGCTTCTACATTGTAAGATCTAATTCTGGCATGGACGCATGCCAGAATGTAATCTATCCTTTTCTATTTGGTTTCCATTGTTTTCTGCTTATTTAAAAATATTCAACAAAACTTTGTAAAGGAGAGATGGCATAGTAAGACAGCCCATTAGCTATCCCATGCTTTAACATAAAAAGCATTATAAAGAGAGGCCTAAAAATGTATTTTTAAAACATTCATTGCTTGTGAAGGCTCAATATCAAAAAACAATGTACAAAACTTCCTTTTGCTTATACAATGAACAGTCTCTGGCTCTGAATGATGGAGACTGATGAACGAAGATATCATTAACCTAACAAACAGGATAGCTGTGAAGCAGGAATTGGCTGCTGAAGAGCAGTATTGGTGATCCCTACAATTTCAAAGGGGAAAACTGGCCCAGAGCTAACGTCAAAGTGTGAATCACTCAGTATGCTTTTACAGAAATTAACAGCAAGACAGATGGTATCAGCCGTGTACTCCAAAGTATAGAGTATATGATAATGGAGAGGAATGAAAGATAAAAATGGGGCCATGCAGGGGGAAGAAGGGATGGGAATTCCTAAAGAAAGAAACAGAATTAACGTGGATATAATTCCTGGGGTTTCCCCACGGCAAAGAACCCAATGTCAGTGGGTATGAGAGCATAACTGTTATTCTGTAGCATCAACAGTTAGGAAGTGAAAACGAACATAAGGATCACATTTGATTTGAGAATGACATGGCCTATATACACAAGGATATTGACAGCAACCTCTTTAGAGAAGTAGGAACCCCATGTTTTAGGAAACAAGAGAACTAATTTTAAAAAAGTATCTAATAGACAGGGCTTTAGAGAAAATACAAAGTATCCATGCAATTCCATCTAATAACTATTTTCTTAATTTTTTTTTTTTAAATACAAAATACTACAATGTTATTCAGGAGACTTAATTTACCTAGGGTAATCACTGTGAAACAGAGCAGAGTAAAATCATCAAATACAGCAACTTATTTGCAACAAAAGCCAGAATTTAAAAGCAGACAGACTGCTGGTGGTTTTAGAGTAGATTTTTCTCTGCTCCTTTACCCAAGGAGCAGCATTTTATTGGTCTATTGACTTAAATCATTAAAGAGCCTTTTGAAATGGTCAAACTGCCTACTTCCCTTAAATTTGTACAAGTCTAGCTATTTCATTATAAATTCAATGTCAGAAACTAAGTCTTGGAAAAGTAAGGTTTAATGAGCCAAACCAGGATTATAGTGCTTCCTTCCCTCACAGCAAGGGTGTCTACTACCTGCAGCAATACTACATTTATGGCTGTTATAAAGTACCCTGTCTCTTATTTTTATTGTATTCAGCTGAGTTCCTTCATCACAACATTCATTCCACTCAAACATACAAACTCTTTTACTTTAAAAAACAGAATTAAGGAAAGCAAGTACTGTATTTCTAAACATTCAGGGACTCACAGGAGACCAAAAGGGTATATATTGCTTAATACAATCTGTAGTGCTTCAATGTCATTTTATATTGAAGGAGGCTTCAAGAACTGAAAAAGCACTAAGGACTGTAAGCAATCTTCTACCAGCTGAAGGAAAGAACTGAAGAAAAAGCTCTGGGTTATAAATAACTGATTAACATAACTGCTTCATACTCAGCAGAAATTACCTAGGAATTGTAAATCATGGAACTTCACAAATTTTTGCTCCATAACTTCATAACTAATAATCTACAAGTAATTCAAGTCTTCTCCAAAAGGCTCCTGTTACTCTTATACAGTTCAAGTCATGGACAGCCCACAGAATTAATTTCAGCATCTGATAAACTAAACACTTCTGCATTTTCAACACCTGAATTAATGATTTCCAACCAGACACATATCTGTGCCTGTTTAAGATCTTCAAAAAATAAGAATGAACACATTAAATTAATTCTCAGTGCTTCTACTGGTTTTATTTTCAGATTAGGAAGAACATTTTTTATAATGAATTATACATACTCTTTAAAAATGCGTTTTACATTATTTTTAAAAGGACAAGTGAAAACCAAAATTTTGAACAAAAACTTAGAATGGATTACCATTTGAAGTACAGGCTATCAATTTAAACCACTCAAAATTGCATCTGCACATTTAGAAATACAGCTAGAAAACACAAACAGTAATGAATGAAATGAAATGAAAATGTAATGAAAAGATTAATAGTTCAAAATGAGCAAGTACAAGAGCAGGTAGACGAAGAACCACTTTGGAAATAGTGTGGGGCAGATCCAGAAAACATGGTTTTCCTAAGATTTTGAATGAGCTGCTAATTACTTTCTTTCTGACAGATGACATCACAGTGATGCACACACTGACAAATACTCTTATATTGCACTTATGCATATCTTCTGCTTGTGTACATCAACCTTCTTGAATGACACTTTTGCTCTAGATGCAAAACAGGGTGCAACTGTTACTAGCTGACGCACTTGTATTGAAACAGGGTTTTTTTTCATCCAATATAACGTGTGATCTGTTTTGTGCATATTTTTCAATGCCCAGATGGTAGACATAAACGTAACAAACAGATCATACATCCTTTTACCTTCATAAATAGTTCCCTGAGGCAAAAATACACAATCAAAAGACCTCACAAACGTGTACTGTGTGATATTTCCAATCTATTTGGGCTTCAACACTTTCATCACCAATACAGTTCCAAAACTGAAACTTTCACAAGGTGACACTGGTCAAGTTTGTTATTCTTCTTTTGGGGGAGGGCAGGTTTGAACTTATTTTAATAAAATAACAAAGGCTGTTAACAGTGTTAATGAATGGCCATTATATGTCAAAAAGCCCATCTTGACAAAACCCTGGTTATTTATTCCTTACCTTAAACATAGTTTATTGCTCTGTACCTGCCAATAATCATCACAATTCAGCTTTTCAATACATTTCATACCTTAATAGCAAAGAATATATGAAGCATATATTAATATACTACTCACCAATTTTAATCTTTGCAAAGGTATTCTGCTAGTGTCTATCGCTGTACGTTCTGTGACATTACCAAATCTGACTTCTGGGATGGCAATTGCACACATTACGTGTGCCCACCTGTGAAAAGTGGCAAGTCAAGAATACCACCAAAAAACCCCATAGAAATACAAGTGTTTAAGATGTTTCATTACTTGCTGTGTAGTTTTTTTAAAAAAGTCAACCATCTCTAAATACTTCCTTATTAGGATTTCCTAAACTTCTTTGAAACGTATTTAACAAACCTTAGAACACTACCACTTTGTGTAAATATAATTTCAGACTGGGGTTTTATTGTAACTTTTTTTTTAAGCATCTTTCACATTCAATTTATTAAGTGCAAAGGTTTTGTAGCTGTGCTATCAGGTCCACATATGAAGATCACACTATTTGATTCATGCACAATTTATCATCTACAGCATTTTGGATTAACATTACTCAGACCTGAGCAACTATTCTTAGGCAACACACTTGATCACCACCAGTCACACATCTATCAAAGTGTAAAAGTATAGTATCAAGACGTCTTGGTTACAGATGTAAAGGCATAGAAGCAGCAAACTGATCAGGCTATCACTGGAATGCCCAACATGAACAGGATCCCCTTTAGCAGTGAAAGTATGTGTCAAGCACCTAGGACCAGTGCTACCTGTAAGAGTTCAGTGCAACTTCAGGAAGCTTGTCAGATGAGGCTATATGCTTCCTATACTCACCAGAAAGCACTGCTATATCCTCCAAATGAGGGTTCAATACATAAATCTCAAAATAAGAAGGCTAAATGAAATTAAGAAAAGTCTGAAATTAATATTGAAATTGCATATTATATGAAGTAGAAGAGAAGTTAATGACATTTTTATTAACCAAGAGTAGCCTTCTGAGACTACTTCTAAAATCTTTTTTGGAGTAGACTACTCATACATCTGAAGAAAGGCAAACATTTCCATTCTTTGCCTCCTATTTGCCTTATTCCCTGTCATTCACTGAACATCTTCCCTCATTACCACATTTGCTCTTTTTTGTAAGCCCTGAATGTTTGCCTCACTCCACTTTCTGTTCATCTCCCGAGACATACATCATATGAGCATCTTAGCAGATTAACACAAATGCAGGCTGGAGCTAAAAGAGATAGCAGATGATGCAGCAGAACAGAAATAATTTCTCTTTCCTGCACTAGAAAATATTGCTGCTATTTCAATAACTCTTATTTGACAAAAATATCTGGAAAAGTATAATATGACACACAGGGACTAAAGAAACTGCTGTCATGTGACATTCAAATTTTATTGGCCAAAGTGTGGAATAAGAGCTGTATGTAAAGTTGACATATCAGTTAGCAAGTTATACAGTTCAGCCCAAATAAAAGCAGGTAAAGCTTGTAGATCTATAACTTTGTTATGGTGACAGTTTTGTTTATGTTCTAACTTACAGGAAGAAGTCTTGCTTTGAGACTTTTTAACTTTTAATAATACCCTTTTTCTTTTCATTGCTGCCTGCCTGCCTGCAAAACTACATTGTCTTACCATCTAAGCCTTGTGGGACAGAAATGCTATAATAAAATGCCTCTTCAATAATTCTTCACCCAAACCTTTATACTCTGACATCTCTCAACCTAACAGGACTCAAAACAATTGCTGTGTTCTGCTGAGAAGAAGGAGTCTCAGCTCTTCCACATGGCAAATTTTTACCCCCACACACCATGTTTGATTCATTAGCTTTTAAATCTAAGTAATGCTCATCCTATATCTCTAACCAGTATGTGAGAGGGAAAGAAGGGGGGAAGGGAATGCACATGTTGGATTCTACACTTGTTGGAGAAAAAAAGACATAATTAGAACATACTCTTCCAAAAACTCTCAAAAGTCTGGAACGGTAGCTAATGCTGAAAGATAGATGAAAGATTCAACAATGCGTAGCATCTGTAAGGTGTTCCGGAAGCAGGAAAACAAGAGTTGAACTACTTTTACTGAAGTCTCATTTCATAAATCCATAACAGTAACCTACAGAGAGATATAATGCAAACCCAAAGACTGTAGGTATAGCTATGCAGAGAAAGTCACTCTGCAAATCCCTGTGGATTTTTTTCTATGAATAAATCTTATGAAACATTTCTAAAACATTTTAATTGATCTACAAAAAAGAGGTATTTTCGAAGATGCAACATGCAATCTATCAGCAGCAAATGTCAAAAGGGCATGATAAATTCTACTGAGATGACACTTTTGTCTTTTTTTTTAGTGAGATTTAGGGGAGTTTAAAACAGAACTAAAAAGCAGCTGAGAATTTTCATGTGTTGGTCAAAACCTCCATTAAAACAGTTACAATATTAATGCTTTCTGAAGGTAAGATCTGGCTGTGAGTTTCATATAAAACCTTTTCCTATCTGGACAATTTACAAGGGTCATGCAACCAATTGCAAATCACTGACAAATAAATTCTTGACTATTAAGTGGAAAACAATGTTGCAGCTAGATCATCTCTTACCACTGCATTCCAAAGCGTTAAAGAAAGAGATGTACGGGATATTACTTAAGTTACTAAAATAATTTAATTAAACACGACAAGATTCAAAATGCATAAAGACTGTTCCACTGATTGCCTTGAAAAAATATTAAGCTGCAACATCTTCCATTTTATCTGTTAGGGTAACTTGCTATAGTATTCTGTTATCCAAATACAAAGAAAAATAATGATGCTGTTAATAGCATGATGTCAGCAACAATACTATTTTTGACATTGTATGATAGAAGTTTAATTAAAAAACACCTTCAAAATCTAAAATTAATATGATTCAAATTAATTAATAAAAAATACTGTTTCTAGAAGTTCAAAGGTATTGTATTGAATTCTGTAATCACAAATTTCCAGGACCAAAGAAGAAAATACATGTCACTGTTTGATAAGACATGTTTTGCCATGCAAACAATGACAAATGAGCTCTCATTTACTTTCTTTACACAAAGGCCAGTAGAATGAAATTTGGAAGAAGTAAGTGTGTGCAAATACTAAAACAAATGTACATTATAGCATCTAAGTATTTCAGAAAATGCCGGTGGCACATTTCAACAGAAGTAATTTTAATTCTGCAATCATTCAGCTTAAAGGGACACTGTTAAGTAATTAGGTTTACAAATGCTTTATACATGGGAATGGATTGGGAATAAAGTTTAAAACAAGCACATACAATCCCGAAGTACATAATACTTACTTCTTGTCAGTAGTTTGCTTTAATGCACCACCTCTCAAATTGCAGAGACAACATTCCTATAAATAAAAATAGTGTAGAATAAAATGAACTTTATTGGTTGGTTACAAATCAGTTTTACTCAGCTGATCATAAGGATATGTAAATTGCTAATGTAATTAATTACTGGGTTACAAACTACTACTTATAAGCATTGTATTTCCTTACAGGAAAAATACAAGAATACAGTAACGAGAAGAGAAACAACTCAAATGAGATTCCTAAGGTAAAACAAAGCAAATGACATAGAATTAGTTTAATAGAAGTTTCTGAGAAACTAACTCACAAGCCATTGATCCAACTCAAATACTTTGAAAACCTGCTTGTTCCCCACAGTTTTCAAATTTATAAACCTACAGAATATGGGGCAGGTTAACCTTTCTTTCTTTTTTTTTTTTTTTCCCCTCCCCAGAAGTTCCCTTTGTTGCAGTACACCTTCACTGCCTTGATCTTCAGTACAACACCATCTGCTTTCAGGGCACTCAGTAAGGTATTTCAGTGGTTCCCAGATAACATGCCTAACAGGATTTTTCCTACCTCTACTTAAAGCTGTGCCTTGAACAGATACACAGGCTTTTCTACTTTCCAGCCCTTCTCCCTCTCTCTTCCATCTCCTCCTTTTCTGAATCCATCCTTTCCTTTTTTTTTTTTTTTTTTCCTAAACAGGAACAGATGAGGAAGTGTTTCCAATTTTAGGTTTTTTTTTTTCCTGTCTCCATTTTTCTGGTCTCTACAAAGAATCAAATGCACAAAATGAAGTCAAGATATCCTGTGCCTGTGTACCTATACTCAGAAAGGGAGCTTGTCTCCCAAAGCTCTAAATTTAAGTTGCCCTTGCAGGACTTCTTGACTATCTGATCCCCAATTCATTTGCAGTTCTGCAGAAGTGTGAAGCTTACAATGTAGAGGCAGAACAACATCTGCAGACTGGGGAAGAGAGCATCAATCTGAATCAATAGAAATCTTTGCAGGGGAAAAGCTCCATTCACCACTTTCAAATGTAAAAGTTCAGTGGATCCTCCACCTGTGGATCCCTCACAATTATTTTTTTTAATTGAAGCACTTCCTTTATACTTGCCATAAAAATCCTTTAACTGTCTGCTTCTCTGTTTTGCAAAATAACAGTGGTTTTGCCCCTATTTGATAAACTTTGATGTTCTTATGCCAGCTTCATTTGAAATTAATTGCTTGAATAAAGATGGACTTTTCCTGCTTCTAATAGGTATTTTTTACTTTAAAGGAAAACCTTAATCTGATCATCTGCTATGTAACTTATTGATACAACTAGAGAGAGAGTCCAAGGGCCTAAAGAAGTTCCACAAATAAACTAAGCTAAAACAGCGCAGGAAGAGACTTTATATAAGATGTTGTTAACAAATTTCTTCTGAAGGTTTACTGTCTCTTGATGTCATGGCTCAACCCCAGCCAGCAACTAAGCACCACGCAGCCGCTCACTCACTTCCCCCTCCCACCAGTGGAATGGAGGAGGAAATCAGGAAAAGAAGTAAAACTCATGGGTTGAGATAAGAACAGTTTAATAGAACAGAACAGAAGAAATCAATAACGATAATGATAACACTAATAAAATGACAACAGTAATAATGAAAGGATTGGAATGTACAAATGATGCGCAGT
>JAVJGG010000074.1:51295460-51309115 GCA_035590195.1 Aviceda cuculoides
TTGTGAGCAAATAAAAATTGAGTTTTGTGAGTTAAAGGATCCCTGCTGTCGTTTCACCTTAATGCTGACCTGGGAATCAGCAAACCTGAGTCATCGTCCTGAGAAATTAGCACGTGACACTGATTATCACATTTCCTCAAGCTGTTTTAAGGAAAAAAAATATTAGATGACTTAGCAGGGCAACTGATAGATTGGTGAAATGTAAAATTTTAAACTTTTTTTTTTTTTAAATGAGTATACGTTTAGGGATCCTATGAACTATTAATTGCTTGTCTATTTTATTCCCTGCTGTATAAAACTATTTTATACTTTTTTTTTAAATCAAACAATAGGCATTTAGGAGCTTCACAAGTGAAAACTTTTTCTGCTTAAATAGTGCAGTAAACCTTAAATGCTCTAAAACAACAATTTAATTCCTGACTGTAATTTATTATTCTGTTTCCCTTCCTCTGTTCTCCAGCTGTCCACACATATATACCAAAAGTCTAAAATATTTAGAGGAAATCTCATTTTTTCTCTTATGTGCATTTAAATTTTCAGTTGGTTCCTTGAACAATGTTTTACACACAATTACATTCTGTTAGCCAATCTTTTCATGAGTGTATAAACCTACTCCAAGTTTGTCTATCAAAATGCTATTACATTTTACATTGAAATCTATTCGTATTTTACAAATAATTTTTCTGCAGCAAGTGTGTGTTCAGTAAAAAAAACACAGGCTACATTCCTGTCCTGCATTTTTTTTTTCTTAGATAACCAAGCAACATGTGAAACTTACAGCTGTCCAGGCTTCTGTTCTGCATCGAGAACACAGCCAGTCAGTATGGATTTCATGAGAAGGAACACCATAGCAACCTAGAAGAAGAGAGCTGGATTGATTAATATAGTCTGCCTTTCCATCTATGATGTCATACACTTCAACCTTGTATAAACACTAGTAAAATACATCTCCTGTATTTTAAAAGACCAAGGAGACTTTTCCAACCCAGGCTTACTGCTAATTCCATAGTCCATAAAATATATAAATTAGACACACAGACACTTTTCCCAAAACTCAAAAAAACCCCAAACAAAACCAAACCAAACCAAAACCCACCAAACCAAACCAAAAATCAAAACAAACACCACCACTCCCCAACACTCAAAAACCCAAACCCCACGGATTTTCTTATTTTCTGTCAGTTCAATAGCAAATCACCAATTCTTCCTGCAGTAAAAATGTGTAATTTGATTAATACAGACATTTTTTCTATGCAATTATACCACGCTTCCATGTAAGAATTTCACATGGACTTCTTAGAGATAACTATTCAAGTCTTACTCTCTGTAGAAGATACTGCAGAAAATCCCTGCATTCATCAGTCACTCTTGAAATAAAAAAGAATGCAAGGTGAAGGAAACTACTGCATACCTAAAGTCAATAGCAATATTCACAAGTCCTCAAATCCAGCAGGATTTCACCTTGACTACTTAATAAGGACATACTAACATCACACAGTGGTTTAAAGTATGAGAAGTAAAAGGAAATTAATAGCTCAGAATTGAAATAAGAATCAGAAGTTTGTGATTATTTAAAGTTTACAGAAAAGTTAATTCTTCACTATTTTCACAGCAATCATTAACTAGTAATAGAAAATGTAACAGTTTTAAAAGAAAATTAGCCAGTGATGGAGGCATTACATATGCAAATGTTCTTCCAGTACTTTTAGAGACATACTAGAAGCCTAGTTAACTATTATTTACCAATAAAACAAAATTTGAAAATACATTTCTGCCAACTGAACAATTAGTTTATTTACTTGCGTGAACCTGCACACAACACTTTGCACAGGAAATCAGAAGACTTGTTCCATCTTCTTCGATAAAGGCATTTGATGGATAGTTTTCAGTGTTTTCTTCACTATAAATAAAACACATCTCTGGAATAAGAGGTTTAGTCTTTTCATTTTCAGCCATCAGTGTTTCTGCTGAGTCTGCTTCCCTGAAGGTAGGACTATCTTCATCATGATTGTCTGGCTGGAAAATAAACAAAATCTATATTTAAGTAAAAGAAAGCAGCGTCATTCTTACTCTTCTTTTTGACAATGATGAAATTATTTCTCCCCTCCCAGCTCTGGCACTAACAATGTAACAGTTTTATGAGAAAATTAACTGCTTCTAGGTATTTATCACAGTCATTCTATAGTTCTTTGATTGTTCAAATAACTGTGAAATCTAGAATAGCACTCAGCCTGCAAACTAGTGTTATTGCAGCAATGTTCAATGATACTATACCTCTGTCTCCCTTTGAGTCCTTTAAGTCCTTTTAAACTTTTATTGTCCAGTGCAATAAAAGTTTTCTTCCTAGTTCCCATGCTGAGAGGATTCCACTTTAGCAGCTTCAGAATCAGTACCATGGAACTACAACAGCATTTTTAGCTGACATTTGACACAGGAATTCCACAAGCAAGTATCAAACTGTGCTCTGCACTAGACTGTTTCTGTGGGAATATTATTCCTGAGAAAGCCTAAGTACTGAGAAAACACTTATTTCCTTAACACTGCAGGAAGGAGACATAGAAGAGGCTCCAATAAAAAGCATTTGAAGATGGATGGACAAGGAAATAGCTAAAAGATACAAACCTATGTGGATTCTCCACCTCAAAAAGTGTAACATTTAAGGGCAAGCACACATACACTAACACCAATCCTACACAAACCCTAGTAGAAGGCATACACTGTCTGCAACCAAGGATAAATGCAGGTGAAGAGAGTATCAGTTCTAATTTTACCAGTAGTGAGTTTATTTACTTCTCATACAAATCAAATGCATAAGCTTACCTTATTTCTAATTTACTGGAAATGAAGTAGCTGAGCAGCTATTTCACACTTCACCCAGAGATGGAACTGTTAGGATCTTGCTTACCTTGTAGTACGGCATGAGAAGAGTGCAAATGGCACAGTATGGTTCCTTTTTTGCACAAGCTCCATTGTATTCTTTTTCAGCATTGAAATTGGGTACTCTCGTTTGCCAAAGGTAGACCAGAGGCCTGGCCCATGTCTCTGTCTCTTGAACTTTTTCTTCAGTTAAGATAGTCTCAGGCAGTTCTTAAAGAAAACAAACAATTGGTTACACTGCAGTCCTGGAATGAAAACAAACAACAATGATTTTGTCATGTGTGCTAACAATGAAGATAAAACAATGTTATAAGAAGTCTGTGTGTGAATACAAATGCAGAAGTCTAAAAGAATTGTCCTGGCATCAGGACAAGCACAAAAAAAGTGCTTTGACACCTGTGTCATGAGCTGACTGCTCCACATACAGCATAAAAAGTATGCCACTAGCTCTACTGTTTACAATTTGTATTCAGATCCACAACATTACACCTCACTCTCCCACTCCTTAATTCCTCCAACCTCTACCTCCTATCCCTCCATGCACTCTGCCCTAAACTCCTTACAGATGGAACATGTTGCACCCTGCCAAGCAACACCAGACATATCACTCCATTCACCCAGAATGGCACCTCTCAACTCTTTATGGAAACAGAAAAAGAGACAAGTGTTGTAGCTAGGGAGCAATGGGGAACAATCAGATCCAGAGATGTAGCTGGACATGCATGCTGGATCCTACTGTGGGCAAAACTGTTTGGTACTATCAGTGATCTGTTCTGGATGTTGTAAAAGTTTGTTTTACTTATTAGCAGTGTTTCCACGCAGGACTCCAGAAAGCTGACTTTATGAAATTAAAAGCCTCTAGAGAAGCTGGGAAATAAAACAGACTGAAACTCAGAGAAATAGCCTATTCAATAGGAGTAATTTTAAAATGTAGTCATTTGCTATTGAGAAAGATGTGGAAAAAGGAAAGCTGTGAAAAGGAGACTGAGTGTAAAACCCTTGTCCCAGTGAAATCAATAGCATAATTATTAATGATCCAGTTGTTAACACCAGAATTTCAGCTGAGTCACACATTTGAGCTGGTTGGAGAAATCACGATATCTTCACAGGCAACCTAGTGACTTTGTCACCTGTGAAATCTACAGATTATGAAGAGGGAAATGTATTTTCATCCTAGAAAGGAAAGCATTGCTGACAGGAGATGTTAAGTATATTTTTCTGAATTGAGTTCTTATACACTGCTCTGATTAATGATGAGGTCTGTGGTTCTGTTCATTCAAGTGGACAGTGCCTATTAAATCCTTCCTGATCAATGAGAAGTCATGTTGGTGTCAATTAGAATAATTAAAATAATGTGAATGTGGGAAGGAAAATGTAGAAAGTTATTGAATAGAACTTTCAGGTAACAAAAAAGGTCTCTAGCATACAGGTCTTTTCTAATGATGTATTTAAGAAAAATTGTTTATTTCAGAATAAGAAGATTCCAACAACATAGAAATGTTTAATGAAAGTACATTAAGCTGGATCATCACATTCCTTCATGACAACCTTCATCCACTTTTTGAAAAAGTGGAGGCTTTATGGGTCTCCTCCTGTGATAAACTGAAGCATTGCTACAAAAGCACTATAAAGTTGATAGCATTTTTATCAGTGTTGAATAAAATATGGATTAAAATATTTGTCTACAAGCAAGCTAAATGTAGCAAAAATAAATTAATTAGGATATCCTGCATGTGAATTTTATTCCATTTTTTATAGTTTCTCAAGAGAACTAATACCAATTCAATAAACATTTGCCAATAATCCAGGTAGAAGGACAAATACAAAACATCTGCAAAAAAACTGCCACCAATTCAATATTCAGCAGCAGAGCTTTATGGTGAATAATGTAGCGGCAGAAGAATAGCAGTGAAGAAATAGCTGAACACAAGCAAGAGATGAAAATATAAAATGCCAGCATCACTTTTACAGCTTTTAATTAAGCTTTTAGTTAAAAACATTCTGTCAAATCATATTTTTTCTATTGCTTGCTGTGGGAGCAGCTCAGAACACCTGGCATTTGTTTTCAAGAGTGAACCGTTAGAATTTGTCATGCTGCATGTTTGCCAAGCCTTTGAAGAACTAGTTTTACAAGGCCAGGTTGGAGGATGTTCTTGTGTGTGCCTGGGAAGATGTGGCTGAAGACAGTCATGAGTAAGTGTATGGAATGTTTTTATCTTTAACTGTTCTGAGGACTCACAAACATCCCAGATGAGCCAGATATGCGCTCCTGTGTTAGCAGTATTGGCTGTATGCCATTAGTTCTTTCTAGATCTTTGTTGAAACATATATAAGTTTGATCTTCAGTGAAATAAAGGGAATCTTGTACAGAGAGCTTGAGTGCTTAATTCAGTCACTGCACTTGCAGTTTTCCAAAACTGTAAAATAAATAGCTCTGAAATCTGTGCCTCTAGTTCCATCTTTATGTATTTAAATTTTCCCTTACAGAACAGTCTCACAAGTGGCTTCATCTTTGCTAACTTATTTTCCACATTCTTTCTTTGACATTATTTTCTTTCAGGAGGTTATACTGCCATTATTTTAAACAATTTCATTATAGTTGTGACCTCACAGAGAATTCAAGGCTTGATTGGTGCCTTATAATGAGAAGAATAAGGAACACCAAATTCATTGTGAATGTTTGTAACTTAAATGTTCCATATCTATTATCCACTTTGAAACTGACATCCTTGGATTGCATCATTCCTTATCACTGCTGAATAATTCTGCCATGAGAGTTGAAGTCTTCACCCTGAACCTCAGCCTATCATGCTCCTTGTTAGTCAAAAATCTATCTTCGGATTTCCAGTCCTGGAATCAATTCTAAGATGATAGCTCTAGTTCTCTCATAGTACTCTGGTTTCCCACTGCCTCAGCACATTGCTGAGTTCATGACCATTTTAGTTCTGCTTTGGATGAAAACTATATTTATATCTTAATTACATATAAACTCCACAATTTCAGTTCCCTCTTGTGTGATCTTTACAAATCCTTTCCAGACTGAGGGAGTGAAAAGAATGCAAGAGCCAAGAATAAAACTGGCAGCACTCTTACAACAGTTTGTTGCTTTCAAGAGCTTTGTATTTATTTTCAAACTTCATTCCAAATGAAGCCAGGGACAAAGTGTCATATGTAGATGTACTGGACTGCAACCTCCAAAAAATTTAACACTATTTCAAAAAATTTATTTCTCCTTTACATTATGTTCAGACTAACTACTTCCAGTTACTTATTGACTAGAAGCAAACCCTCCTCATTCGCCTCTGATCTCTAACATCTCTAATTATGCATTCCATCTCCTTTGAGGTATGACTGTCTTCTCAGTGCTCCTTACAGCAGTCTCTTAGTCTCTTTACATGAACTACAGCACCCAAGATCTCTGATGTGATCCTAGTGCGTATTACACCCTGCAATCTCTCACTCTTCTCCATCACAGAAGCACAGCCAGGGAAGGAGAAATATCCCTCCTCCTTTCAGAGGGAAACTAGCTAACCCAGTACTTCTTAAAGGAATGTTACACTAGCAGTATACAAAATTAAGAATAGGCAGAATGGATGTTCTTAAGGGATATAAGCTTTGTCCGATTGTCTGTTATCACTACTGTATGGCTTGTGAATACCAGTTGTCTTCAAGAATTTCCTAGGCAACCTTGAGCTTAATTTATCATCTTTCAAGGGCTTCAGAAATATTGGTTCATCTCCTTACAATCAACATTCACGCACCCACACACTGAAATCTTAGAATGTCAAAAGAAATTGATATTAAAAAAAAAAAAGGTTACAGAGTACGTGACTCCCATTACAGAATATGACAACAATGCTGCCTTCAACAACTTTCTCACCAGGCAGAATTTGCAATCTTCTATGTAAATATTCTACATCAGCAGAACTTGGGCAGTTTCACTTTGTGTACTTTTTCCAAGGTACATCAATATCATTGATAGGAAGAATTTCCAGGACAGCTTCTCAGGTAGTACAGGTGGGGTTACCTTTCTGGTTTCCATGAAGTCAGAGAAGTTATGTATCACGAATGAAAACTGAGAATTTGGTTATCCAAAACAGGCAAGGAACTAAAAACCAGCTCTGTAACTGTTCAAGAAAGCAGAGTATATAATCACTTGATGTAACAAACCCTGCCATCTTGACACAGTTTATAACCTTTCTTCACTTGTCCATTTGGTAATTCCAAAGTACTATTTGTGTCCCTGAGAGACTTGGAAAACTTGAGAGTTTTTAGAAATTTTTTTTGCTATTTATCCAGTACTTCTCACTTCCTCTTATTCTCTTTAATGACTCCTTTCATTACTTACTACATAACTGAAGAGCAGTGACTTAGTCTAAAATAAATCTACTTTCCTGACTAACATTGGTATGTGTAGTTTCAGGGTAGACATTCAGGTGCCTCATGTGAGCTTGGTGTTTTTTGACCAGATATATCTGTTATGAGTATGGAAGTGCCCAGCATCTTCGTATGCTTCTGTGCAATGGTATAAAGGACACAAGGCAACACCTTAACTGAGGATTCTCAAAGTAAGAATAGAGAACAATTTGTGGTGTCCATACTGACTGAAAAATCTCAGAAGCTCCACTGTCATAAGCAGGCATACTTTGTACTTCAACTATGTATATCAGTGCCATTTCACAGTACTCAAGACCTGCAAAAACCATGGTGGAAGCATCAGTTCCCACAGTGAAAGAGATTCAAACATTGCCATCCAAAAATCGCACATCTACTTTACAAGACCAGTATGTAATGTTTTATGAAGCACTATGAACACAATGTTCCACTAAAAATCTTACATATTGGTGTTTTTCTGAAAGAGCCTGAGAATGTTGTCTCAGTTCTGGTAGAGCAAGTTTTGATGAACACTCACTAGTGCAATGCGGCCAACCAACAACACTCTATGATAAGTGCCGCTATTCAGTCAAACCTTCTTTGTAATAAACTCGCCTCGCTCTAAAAGCAGCTACCAACAGCCCAAGACAAACAATCCAAATTATTTGGGTCAGTCAACACAGTGATAATGAAACACAATATATGTCTATGGAGAGCATTTTCTCTGTACAACACATGAAATGGTGCTAGGGAATCTATCTCGACTTCTATGTCTGCTGTAACCTGGATCAAATCACTGACACTTCCTCACAGTTCCCTGCGAGTAAGTGCATGAACAGGACTCTGTGCAGGTGTGTAGCCAAATTCCCTGGTGAGAATTCTGATGTACCCTTTGCTTTTTTCAGCTTTTCACCATGAAACTTACATTCCAAATTACAAATTAATCAAGACAAAAGTGAATAATGCATTCTTGATATTCTTTGGTGAAGAAAAGTCAAATAAACTTAACTATAGTACAGGCTACATCTTGCTGTCAGAGGGAATATAAGAAAATACAGGAGTTGAACCTGCAAGCCATGACAAAGAAATTCAATATACATTTGCAGCTCAATTGACAGCACTGTTCAAGAGATTGCAAACTCTCATGTATAACACATAGGCACGCTAACAAATACTCAAAGAACCATCTTTAAAGTCTTCGGCTGATAATATTTCTGTTGTTTAATCTCCATCTGAATCATGACACTAATTTAGATACAGTAATTATTCCCATAGCAACAAATATTGTATAAAAAATTGAGGCCATCACTTCAGCTACAAAAATAAACATCTCTTTAGCAGAACACCTTCTCACAAAACACCACATTCAAGTGTAAATGTTATACTTAACCTGAAATATAAGTGCTACTTATAGGAATTCTATGAATTCAGAATTACTTAACAATGCAACAGAACTATAATTATTTGATTCACTTTCTTAGAGTCAAGCTCACTCTTTGCCTGAGACCATTTGTCTCTGGAGAACTTCAGCAGATAAGACACTGTGCTCAGAGGATGACTATACAAAGATTTATGCGCTCACCCCCTGCTTCAAACTGAAAATATGAGAAGAACCATCCAGCACACTTTCTCGGATTGTATTAAAATTCTGTAACTATAAAAATACAGTAGAGGGTTTCTGTACTTTAACTGCAAAAATGAAAATCCTCTGGTTATCACATGAAGCCTTTATTATCTGGAATGTGACATGCCTGAGGAATTAAATGAAATAAAAATTAAACAACCTACACTAAAATAAGCCATTATTACATTAAAGAGGACTGTCTACACAACGTCTTGCACCATGAAAAAATTCAATTAAACTAAATTTTTTAAAAAAATATTTAAATAATAGGACACTGTATAAGAAAGAAACATAGAGACTTGTACTTGTACCATTGGAAACATCTACGTCAACACAACCTCGAAAACTCATAGCTAAGGCAGATCAATCACAGTTGAGAAACAAAATTAAGTATCACAGAACTTCTACAACCTACTACCCTTGTAAAGTTCAAAACACGACTGTAAGTGTACATTATAAAATAAACTCTGATCTCAAACCACCCCCTACCTTTCCAGCTGTAAATTAAACTTCACATCACACCTGTGTAATGAGTAAGAGCCACAGGGACAGTTTAAGATTTGGTTCATTAACAAGGATATGTTACTCAAAGGAAACAAATGTGAAATTATTATTCAGAGTTTCAAGAATTCCCTGATGCCAGAGAAAGAAACAAAAAACCCAAAAATGATCTTATTTTCAAACAACTTAAAGGGACCTCCATGCTCAATGAATATTTTCTAGGACAGAAGAAGAAATCTTGGGCATCCCATATGTTCAAGAGGACCTATTATTAAGCAGACACTCCTTCATTCTGCCTAACAAACAGCGGCAGCCTCCTGAAAATCTTCTTGATGATGGAGGTATATTTTGTATGTAAACCAAGGCACAGTTCCTCTAGTTTACACTTTAATGTTCCATGCATCATGTGACTGATCAATAAACCCCTGAAACTGAAGAAGGTTCAGAGGACATGCGCAAGGGCTCTATGCTTTTGAATCTCAGGGAAGAATCTAGGGAGTGACTGCCCATAGCTGTTGCAAAGGAAGACACATTTATCTCAGCATAAAGGGGAACGGAGGGTGTCCTTTGTTTTAGATAAATGGCTGGATCAGCTGGTTGTGTACATGTTTCTCCCTGAGTTAATCAGAAGATTGCAAATGCCTTCCTGAGCCAGCCAGCTCAGAATATGGGAAGTGTGTATATAGCTCACTTCAACACTGAGTATAAAGACTGAACTTTGAACAAAATGAACTTTGAAGAGAGCAACAGGTTTGAGCTGACTTCAACCCACATATTCCTTCCCAGCAAATGGTGATGTCCAGCGTCATGACAGCAAACATATACAGAAGAGAAATAGGAATCACATTTTCACTGTGATCCAACTGTACACTGCAATTGCTATATTGTGCTTATATTGTGATTTCAGTACATTGCTGTATCACTCTGCTAATGCAAAATCCTTTGTAACATCAAATATCTTCCAGTAAATTTGGTATTAAATGTTAAATACTTCTCATATAGGACATCTAAAAGAAGCCAGTCAGAGAGTAGAAGACTCTGGCACAAGGAACGCAGAACTCAGTTCTTTAGTACTGGTAGTTAAAGTGTATTTACAAGTAAAAAGACTGACTTGAGTTCCACTAGAGTGTTAGGCATTACAGTTTAAAGCAGCCAGAAATTTCCTGGATAATAAGTAAGCCTTCAAAGTTGGAGCATATGTTTAAATCAAGTTCAAAGACCTTTTACTGGATACACTTGGACAATAAATCCTACTTGGATTCAAATGTCTTATCAACACATCATTAAATATATCACTGATTTTGGTATGCTTTGATAATAACTATGTGGAGTGGCCTTCACACAATGAGAGTGACATTTCTGCCTCTTACAGCCTCCCAAGGAGAGCTTATCAAGCAAGTCTGTTAGTATGCACATTTTTTTAAAATACTTTTATACAAATGAAGCCTGTTTCTTGTAACGTCTGTTATGTTTCTGGCTGTAATTGTATCACATATTCATGCTGAAGTCTAAAATGGATCAATACCAGCCCCAAAATAAGTGTTAACGGGATGATATAATGCAGGATATTCCTATGCATTTAAAAACATCTATTCACTGCCATCTCGAACAGTGGTCACAGATTTTGATTCTCCATGAACCACCAGGACATTTTTACTTCACTACAAGCATAATGCTTTGCTGTAAAATTACTTTACCAGATGCAATTCATAATGAGGTTAAATATTTTGTTTCCTAAGGGGATAGATAAAGTGCTCCTTTTTCCAAAAGAAAAGCAGAAATGCTTGATGAGACAATTAATGACTTTAAATAAATGCATAAAATTTATTATAAACCTTACTGGATCATATTAATAATTCAACCATAGTGGTAATGATACTATAAGGTGATTAGCAATTCCAACCTCCATAATAGTTACTGCTATAATATTTGTATCTGAAAAGAATATTTATATAGGCTTAATTAATCTCTGTAACATAATTTTGGATATATCAGTTCTCATTAATGCCATTATTTATATGCATCTATCCCTTTACATATTTAAGAAAAGTGAAACAATTCATTAAAACAAACTATGTAGACAAAAAGAAAATTAGAGCCCAGAATCTTTTTTGGCACAAAGGAAACTCCTTCTATAACAAAAGTACTTACAAACAGTTACTGTGCTGCTTTCCAAGTGGGTAAGTGAATGAAATAAATGTTTTCACAAATGTTACTGGTTTAACAGTTTGTGGCAAACTTGCTCCAACACTCAATACTATTGCTTTGAACAGTTTTCGCTTACTAAGTTAAATTCTCAGACGGAAAACATTTGGGCCATTTGCAGAATGGGCTGTTGCCAGTATTTGCTGATTTAACCCAGCAGATGTGAAAAGCCATAGACGCTAATACAGTACAATTTGCTTTTGCCAATCTCAACAATGATTTTGTTGCTGAAGGTTATGTTCCACTGATGTTTCCTGGCTTTGTACAGCAGCACTCTATGCTATGAAGAGCATAGCAACATCTGTTATTTTTCAGGTAGTTGAGCATAATCTCAGCCCAGGGAGGCATTATCTATAGTTTCAAATGTCCTGGAGGAAATAATAATAAGAAAAAGTCAGTCAGGGAAAAAGACTTGCAACTTCGAAACTTTACTGTTCCTGCAGTATATCAGCAAACTCAGTTTCAGATACTGTGTTTTGTTTTTTCAGTAATGAAAGCCACAGATTTCATAGCAAAATATGAAAATGTAAACTTTTTAGATTCTTGTATGGTACTGTACAGTAACAGTACTGTAAAGTATGTATAAATTTTTGGTTAGAGAGTCTAATTGCTGAAGTATCAATCAATACTTCAGTTCTCATAAAAATTGTACGTAAAGATAGCCATACTGAATCACACCTCTATAGGCTAAACTTAAAAGCTCCTAGATTAAATAAAGTTTAGGTCACAAAATAGGCTAATAAGATGCTTTATTAAAAAGAGTAAGATATAAAAAAAGTGTAAAAGATAAGCTGTAGCAGATCTCAAAATGTCTTGAAAGGTCAGAAAAATTCAGAGTTCAGAAAATTTTTCAAAAGACAATTTGACAGAATTGAAAGATGTGTTTAGATATTGGGATACTCTTATTTCTCTTGAGCATATCATTAGAGTCCCATAATGAAATTGTTTTGTGATTGAACTGTGTATTGCAATTGCTACACTTTGCTAAATGTAATTTGTTCTTGTATTGTGATTGAACTGTATATTACAATTGCTACACTCTGATAAATGTAATTTGTACTTTCACTGTGATTTAAGTGCATTGCTGTATCACTCTGCTAAATCAAAATCCCATGTAAGTTCAACTAATTTCAAGTAAGAAAATTTTGTGTTATTCATTAAATATTCCACACATGGAATATCTACAAGAACCTGGTCAGAGTGTATTATACTCTGACACTAACTCGGATACTCAGCAGGATATTCCTGAGGGTGAGTAGTACCCATTAAAGCAGTAATGATTACTTTGGCAAAAACATACTTTCCGATTTGGTGTTAGCAACAAATAAGAACCTAGTAGAGAAAACCTGCACTGTGATTAAGAATATGTAGTGATAAGACTGGCTGCAAACAGGACTACTAACATGTAAAAGAGGAGATGGAATTATTATAAATACTAGCAAAGGCTGGAAAAATCTCACCAGTAACTTTGAAAAGGAGGGATGGGAAATCCATAACCAGGATTTTTCATGGACAGCAGAACAAAGCACTGACCCCACTGATATTTGGGATGAATTTGAAAAATTGAAAGGTTCTAAGTTGAAGAAAGGAGAGAAAAGCAGGGCTTTGCAGTTGCTGACATTTACTTGTGAGTAGAAGTGCAGAAGTTAGAAGACAAATGAACAAATAGCATGCTAGAACAAGAAAAAGAAACATTGTAGAAGATAAGATAATGCATAAGCAACATACACAGAGAATTAAAATAAGGTCTTAAACTCCAAGTTGCAGCCTCAATTCATATGTGATGCCCATACACGTAAGTAGCATTTACTATGGTCTACTGAAATAGACCTCATTCAAGTGATGGCCACCATGTATATCAAGGACAATGAATGATCAAGAGATACCTGGTTTGATACTGATCCTTTTCAGGGTGATGATTCAGGTGACTCATGAGAAAAAAATATTATTAAATTGTGCGTCCATGGTGTCCTGGTTTTGGCTGGGATAGAGTTAATTGTCTTCCTAGTAGCTGGTACAGTGCTGTGGTTTGAGTTCAGTATGCAAAGAATGTTGATAACACCCTGATGTTTTC
>JAVJGG010000074.1:51315524-51333448 GCA_035590195.1 Aviceda cuculoides
GTGGGCATGGATGACGGTTGGACTCGATGATCTTGTAGGTCCTTTCCAACCTAAATGATTCTATGATTCTGTGATTCCATTATTGGCTTCATTTTTGTTCAAAAGAACACAGAGAACAAGAACTGAGTAAGTACGCATGCTGAATTACATTTCTGGTAACTCCAGAATATGGATGAAGCACCTTCAAAAAGAGGCATATAGTCATTAGTACATTGATACTGATTACTCTGCTGATACCCAACAACAAACATTCTTGAGTATGATCAGAAAAATCTACTTTGACTGGCACTCATCTAGCCACAGATCTCTAACCTGCATGCCAGCATGTGCCAGGAAAGCTAATGAGGCTTCAGTTTGCCAGTCTGCCTCAGCAGTTCTTCAACCTCTGTCTTGCATGTAAACACTCTGCTCACCCAAATCCTATTGTTTCTCTTCTGGTGTTCTCACAAAAGCATGCTGATAAATTACATCACAATGAGAAACAGATGCGTGAAAGTAATATCAAATTCCAGTTCCAGCTAGGAAATACAAATAACTGCCATTTCCAATAAAACTCTTAATTATTTCCTTCAATCAATAAGCAGACGGGTGCTTAATAGCTACTTGAAATTATTCTAAGACAACATTTTCTTTCCTAATAAAAATATACCCTTAACTACCAGAAGGACAATCATCATGTAAAGAGAAAAGATTGGAAGGTATATGACTTCTTGTTGGGATGCTCCTACTTTCACACAAAAATTAAGACACCAGGAAGCTGACAAACTACTGGATAAGGCAGCAAATGAATAGCAGAATCCTTGACATTAACAAACCAGTGTCATCACATCATCATCTAGCCAGATTATATCATATCCAATCCATGCTTAAATAGGAATTTTACACTGTGTTTTAACTATAAAGTTGAAAAAGTATCAGCAGGCAAAAGGAATATAATCTCTAATTAAAAAAGAGCAATTTCACTGCAACCTACCACATATTTAAATCTTTAATTACTTTATGAATCTTAATATTAATATCATCCTTTTTGTGTAAATTACCGTAACACTTTCTGAAATACGCTCTGTCTAGCCCTCAAGGTATGCAAACATATCCATACATGATACAGATCATGGGCCCAAGCTTTCTCTAATTTTCAGAAAGATGCTTAACAACTAATTGAAGTATTATGCCTGGCAAAACTGCGGCTCAGATAAATAAGAGAGGGTATGTCTTTCCCAAACTAGTGAGATGGAAGATGCAAATCAATGAATGACTTCAGGCGTGGAACAAGGAGGGATATGTATTGATGACCGACCAGTTAAAATTGCAGCAACTAGCTCAACAATGCCTAAATTGGTGCTAACTGAAAGCATAATATTCCTTAGTTACAAGAAGAAGAATCAATTAACAGGCATGCTGTCTCTCTCTGAAGTCAAGAAAGTTTATCTGTAGCTGTAAGAAACAGCTACTGTTGACTAGAGGTAATTGTGGAGAAAAAAAAAAGATCAGGAAGCCCAGCAGGACTCTTATATCATTTAAAGTATAAAATAAGAGTTCCAAGCAAAATGCAGGTAGACACTGAAGTGTACAGCAATGTTGGAAGCAGACGCGTAGCCACAGATGCAATACCAGGCCCATTCTGCACTACACAGAGTATCAAAGTGCCTAAGGAGAGTGCATGGAGCAAGCTCCATTTCTGCTGACTGAAGAGATTCTGGAGAACAGTATCTGAAAAACCTGTGCATTACAGAATTAAAATGCTAAGGCAATATGAAAAAGGAATGTATTTGTTTTCCATTCTGATGGATGGTTTTGATGCACAGTTTGATAAGCTTCACAAGCCATGTTTGATAGAATAAAGTAGCTTTATTCGTCAACTTTGGCTGGCTGTATATGTGATTGCTGGGTAAAGGAGATTTACTTTTTCTATTTACTTCAGAGAAGCAAATCCCTATCTTGGGTAAATTTCTTAGCTTTTGTAGCCTGTCTGCACAAGATGATGGCTCTCTGAAGTTAAAGCACTCAAGTAAGCTCCCAGAAAGAGCATCTGAGAAGTTCTGAGCATTGTTTTAATACTTTTGATCACTGTGGTATCTAGTTACAGAGCACTAAAACTCATGGATGCAGAAGTATTTAGCTGTTTATTTTGCACAGAATTCTGCTCTATATATCACTGTCATTTATCATCATTATTTATGGACATGCTTCTTTTTCTTGATTTGTACTTCACTCTATTGCTTGAAGTGCCTGACGGTACTGTACAGTATACAATAACATGCGTATCTGCAAACTATGGTGAAGATCTGGACAAGCGTATTCAAAATGATTGCCTAACATTATGCTTCTTATTTATGCAATATAATTAAACAATGGGATTTTGTGGTCACTACTCAGCATTAAAATAAGATAAAATAAAATTACTTAAAAGTACCTAAATGTCAAATCAGAAACCTAGTCTACGCATTCCCAGGTGGGCCATTTACCCTGCTTCCAGTTACTTTCTGCCACTTAAAAGCAAGCAGAAAACTGCTTTAAGAAAAATTCTCAAGAATTGTGCAGCTGGGTAAACAGAGAGGAGACCTTTTGCTGTTTTCTAATACACAAAGGTTATTTTAATTATGTCTAGAAACACAACTACATTTTTCCACCTCTTTTTATGTTTGTGAAAATATGGTACTTACTTTCAACATCTTGCACACTATTCACTACGTGCAAACCTGCACACTACTTAGATACAGTTAGTAGCAGATATAGAGATATGAGACATGTAGATGACACATCCATCAAAATCAGCTTTTAAATTACTATTTTAAATCTATAGAGTAAAAATGATTCACCAAAACTACAGAGAGAGAGACATGTTCTTTCTTTTCATGTGAAACTAAGCAAAAGCCTGGAAATCAAGACATATGTAAACTCTCTCGATAAGCTTTTGATGATACCCAGAAGTCGGTAGCCTTTTTCTTGAATGAGAACTATAGTATCTTAAGACACTGACTCCCAAATGTCCAATGTCTATCAAAAAGAGACAACAAGGAAAAAGTGGCTTTAAAGCAGTATAGGGGACTAGGTCTCACACCTAAGATTTGTATTCAAAGGATTCTTATGTCACTTTTATCTATGTTTGCAGAATTAAAAACTTGTTCTTAAACACAACTGCTATGTGTTCTAATACGGAATATTTGATCGGCAAATATACTTGTTTTAAATGACGCCTTACTGTCCAAAGCTTTTTGCAAAGACAGATCCAATGTTTTTAGAAGAATTTGAGTGAAAACAGGCAAAAAGTACATGACCTGTTTGTGGATTCAGAGGCCTCACTGTTTACATTTCCCATGCAGAAAGAAATTATTTCATCTTGGTTGCTTTTGCAAATATTTATATATATGGTGTCTCATAGTGACAGAAAAAGATCATCAGAAAAATGTAATAAATAGTACACTCACCTTCATCACTAGTTGCTTGCTGTTTAACCAAAGTCATTGGAGATCTAGCTGGGGGTTTATTTAGTGGATGACGCCAACTCTTAGATATTCGCTTTCTTTCAACTTCCGCTGACTGAAAAGGAAAAAGCAAAACTAATTTAGTATGTAATTCTGCAAAGTTAATTTTGATGACCAAAAACATTCTTCTGTAAATGAGCACAGATGTCAATTCTGTAAATACTATCAGGGTACTTGAAGCATCTTTAGTGTACCAATAAAACATTTGTCTCTAATTCAGAATATACACTTTAATCAAAAAAGAGTAATCCTTGTCAAACACAAATGGTTTGAGGTATAAGTTACTGCAGCCCTTCCCAAATTACAGAGCATAAATCCTGGTTTGCTCAGGTGATGTCTGAGAGGAAGAACAGCCCAAACGATTCTGCAGAACCAGAAGTACGATACAGCCACTAAAAGTGGCTGGGAAAATGAGGCAGAAACCTGCTGACATCATTTGTGAAAGAGTGCAAAATTCCTGAGGAAGTAAAAAAATGATCTGGAGTTGAGGTAAGAAATTAAGAGTCCTGATATGCAATTAACATATTGATTTGGGATATGAAGAAATTCCTTCCTCCCTCAAGCATCCTTATGTACTACAGCTCAAAGTTATCCAAGCTTCAAGAACTAAAGCCAACGCTACAAACTCTAGAAGCGCAGCTTTCACAACTCTGTATTTGAGTGCCAGTGGGGGAATCATGAAGTAAAAAGTTGCTGATGGTATCTGGAGGTTCAGGAGCAGAGGAAAGACAAGCACACTGGCAGAAGGGTGGGAAGGACAGTCTCACACGATTCCTATGGACCACAGCATTCTGCTCCTCAATGCCCTGAGTCTAACCTAGCGAGTTACACACATGCCCCTTTACTGATCTGAGGGTTGAAAATTACTACTATAAAATGGGAAGTTAATCACAAAACAACATCATATTTACTGTGATAAGCAGAGGGAGGAAGATGTGGTTAAAGCACTGCATAGGTTTATGATCTAGAAAAAGTTACCAACTAAGTAAAAAGGGAAAGAAGATCAGATTTTTTAATTGCATCTGTACAACACATTTCTCCACTTAAAAGAGAAAGAAAGAGTATGCAATTAGACTGGAGAATATCTGAAACCTCAAATATAAATGGCTGAAAGGCACAGAAAGAGATAAATATAATCTCTGCTACATGATAATTAAAACACTGAGATGTTTATAGCGCTCCTTATTGTTACAGCAGAAGGGTTGGAGCCCAGATTATTAAAACTCACAACAAAAAAGTCATTAGTGCACAGTTCATGTCTGTGAAAGGGCCATCATGATTTTTCTTTGGCTTCTAAAATATATTTCCCCCTAAGTCTGGCAATCTGGCAGTGGATTTTCTGCTCTCATTCTGCCAAACTGGGGCTGAACTCATAACTCAGAAAGCTCCTGTGACTACCACCAGAGCTTAATTTTTCATCATGCTTCCTAAAGTCAAAGCTGCCCACCCTTTGTAGCAGAATAGCAAGAGTAAAAAAAGACTGTAAGTTTGTACATGCCCCAATGAGAAAACATTATTAAATCTACTAATTAAAAATTAAAAAATATATTCCTTTCATGAGAGGGATCTTTTCCTTCAAGTGTTTCCTTTACATGCTTATGCCATTTCCAAAATCCAAGAACAGCAGGTTTCAGACCCTGAAATCTGTATTATCCTTCTATAGCCATGTCTTGAAGATTCACTTTCTCCAACTTCAATACTATGGATACAGTTTCAACTAAAGCAAGAAAGTCCGTAAGACTTTTATAAACTATGTGAGATAAGATAATGGAACAAAAGGAAACTTTGTTTCCACCTAACTCAATGCAGAGATGCTCCTCAGCTTTGCTTCATCCATTACTTCATTTGAGAAGGGCATCGGTCCAAAAATACATTACCATGTGCTTCCACACTGATATGTTCTGCCCTTAGACAGTAAGTCACTCAGAATCAATCCATTCTGCTGACATTTTACTAGCACACTGTTAAGTCTTCTTAATACTCAGTCAAAACAGCCATTTTTTTGAAACACAAGTACGTGATACCAAATACAGTACTCATCTCTAATAATTTCAATTTCACATCAATAGCAATAATTAAAACTGACAGCCTTGCTCACACTGGCAGGCAGTGAACATGGGAATAGCTTGAAAACAGTTGCTGACAGTTCAGATTCACAGATATAAAGTGAAATTACTAGGTATCTAAAATCAGAGGGAAAATATGTCAACAAGCCAGCTCCAGAAACATTCTGCTTTTGGATCCAAATTTTCACCCTTGCCTGAACACTTCAATACATGTTCAAATTAGAATCTGATTAAAATCATGCATATTGTTAAGTGCTTTAATATGGATATCAGGTCTCATTAGAAACATGTTCATTCACATTTCATTAAATCAGGAATATATTACTATAACGATGTAATTTGCTTCACATACACTCAATGTTTCCATGCCATCTTCTTCATCCTTTTTTACAACGGGCACTTCTCCATGCTCCAAGCTATTTCCACAACTTTCTAGGACGCTCACATCATCCTCTATCAGGACATTTTCCTCCTTATCTGGGTTTTCTGCTTCAGAAGCTTGTTCCTCGGACTTATGGTATGGTATGGATGAAACAGACTGATTCTGAGATTTCAAACTCTCTTCTTTTCTACAGCTATCAGAAGCGGGTATGCGGGCCACAGAATCTTCAAATGTAAAGGGAGGATGATTGGAATCTGTCCTGTCCCCATCTTCCATTTTTGTTTTCTCTAGTACAGGAACAGGGCTCATATACGAGTCTGAATGGATGCTTCCTATAGATTAAGAATATGATTTGTTAATAATTCTCACTTTATATCACTGTATTTCATTTTAAAATGATCTGAGGTATTGAAATTCAAAGCATGGTTCCTCATTTAGAAATCATACAGAAGACTATTAGGTAGAAGGACATACACAAATGTAGAGTATAGCTTCAATATTCATGTAGCTTGTTTACTCTGACAGCCCACAGGCACTTTGACTAGTTACAAAAAAAAATATCAAAGTTTGGTATATTGAACTTTATACCCTGCATTTATACCTATTATGCCTGTTTCTAAAATGACAATAAACAAGATTAAAGGTTTATAATAAGGAAGATGTATTTCAAATAGATACCAAGAATATTTTGATAACAACAGCACTGGTCTAAAAATGAAAAGCAATTAGCATGATTTTATATTTCAACAATTAGCACAATTTTATATTTCAGTGATGCTGAAGGGTGAAATTGTGTGGACTTTATCAAAATTCTTCATCTGCTGATGCTTGCATGGGATAGACAGAACAATGGGCTAGAGGACACCGAAAAAACCTGTTCCTGAAGAACTCTGTGGCACACACCACAGTGAATTTTGATTCAGCAGCATGTCCAAGGCATTAAAGAAAACAGTCTCTGTAAAGTCCCTCCCCATTCTTTCTTTACAATGGTTATTTGAACTTGCTTTTCTAAAAAATTCCCTTTTCAGGTCAAATGAATATAAAATTTAGTAATACAAAGCCCCCCCAATACTAAAACACAATATCTGGGTACAAAGAATACTGCCTCAATTGAGCATAATGGACATACTAGCCAGAGATAATGCAAGGCTAACAACCATCTCCAACGTGAGTACTAGAGCTCCCACCATCATATCTAAAAAGGTCCTTTTGCCTACAAAGTTCTAGGCACCACCTCTTAATAGCACAAAGTAAAGAGGACAGCGCTCCACTCTTCTCTGCGTTTCCTTCCTTTGTCAATGGACACAGCATGGCTGCTAACTAAATACTAGTCTCTCAAGGGTCATGAACACTCCAAACCTCTGCCAAAAGTTGGGGGAAGCTGTAAAGGAATAGCACCTTTAAAAAAAAAGATCATTAGAACAGACCTGGAAAGGCTTTGACAGCACCAACTAATTTGTACACAATAATTTGTAAGCCTCCATATTGGAATACTGCCTTTGTTATCTTTATGTGGATCAATCCTGGTGTTTACCATCTCCAAATAACCATAACACAACCATTAATATTCACAATCAGGGAAATACTTTCTGTACACAATTTGCAAGTATATTTTCAGTATCAATATAAAAACAAATGGGATTGCTCACAACCTTAAAATTACAGTTTGCTTTTCTGAACAGGAATGTGAAACTACACCTGAACTAAAATTAAATGTGAAACAGAAGAAATAAAGTCCAGAACAGACCAAGCCTATTACTATAAAATAGTTGTGGGGAAAAAAAAGAACCATCTTTGGCTTGACATGGCCTTTATAACTTGCATTGTCAGACAGCTCAACAGGAAGTGATAAGAAGTCTCAAAATAGAGCATTTTTGTGCAAAAGTATACACCACTTCTATTATGCAACATTCTTCATGAAAATACATGTAGCATACTACAAGCATATATGTTCTGTACTGTTCGCATAAGTGTTAAGACATTCTGTATCATTTCCATATCAAAAAATTTTTTGCTGTAAAACATATCGCTCTATTGAAGAAATAAAATTTACAAAACCGCATCCTTTTTGCCCCTTTAAAAAGCACTTCATTAAAACAGTTTAGGTGATATTACTGTCAGCTTAGAATATTAATTTTGGCATTTTCTAACTCTTACTGAATATCAATCTTCTCTGCATAACTTTACACGTAAGTATTTTAGTATGCTACTTAGGATAATACTATGCTTTAACATCCACTGATTTGTGGCACTAGAGTATCAGCAGCCTACAACTTACATATGAAATATAATCAGTCCTTATCTCACCTGCAACCTTGACACTATCCAATAAATGTTGATCCAGCTGCATTCTACTATGGTTTTCTTCTTCCCCAGAAGGCACTCCTGTGTTTACCAGTCTCACTTTTTTCCCAGGTTCTTCACTGACCTTGAAGCCATCAGTAGCTGCTTCAGTCAGTATGATTTCTGCACCAGCTACCTTAGCAGATACTCTCTTGTCCTCTGGAGTTTTAAGCTTTTTAGATCGAGATCTGGTGTGCTGGAAGCTGTTATAAGAGATATTGCTGTCAGAGTAGAATGTCTGTCTTGGATAAGATAAAACGTTTACCAATATATATGTCCCTTTCACCTGCTTAAAGTGGTAAAAAACTGACAATTTTTCATCTTTTTGTGTTGAGATAGTGTTTACAATTTATTAAGTGATAGATTAACAATTGATTGGATTTAACCTTCTAATCTTTTATCACCATTCTACGGAAAAGTTATTAGACTGTAAAAGTAAAATAACATTAAGTAACTATTACTTAACCAGCATCCAAACTACTTTTTAATGAATCATTCTTTTGAACCTGAAAGAAAATAACCCTTATAAAAGTAATGAAGAAAAACTTGTCAGTTGCACTAAATTCGAGTGGTATTTCCAAACCTCAATGCTAATAAAGCACTAGTCTGAATATCCTTGTAAAATCAGATCTGTTTAGATATCTTGAAAGTTTTTGTATGCATTTTAACACAAACAACAAGCATCTGGAAGGAAAAATTCTGATCATCAATATTTTGAATGGCTACAACATCAAGCAATACATTTCATAATGCTGTGTAAAAAACAAAGTTGAAATTAAAGCTTCAGCATAAGTTTTTGCAATCTTAGAAGAGAAAGGTTAAAGCAGGAGAAATGGCACCCTCGGTCAGGAACTGGTTCGTAATTTATGTGCTCAGGATAAAAGTAACAGGAGATTAGTCCAGTTTCAAATTCAACTATGTGACATGGGAGGAAATTTTTATGTGCTTCATCACACACGAGGTTTCAAAACTCATAACACACTAGTGATAAAAGCCCAACTAAGGCAGGTAAAGCAGGAGTTTTACAAATGTCTTGCATCTTAGACTATACACTTCTCCAGGAAAACATTTTGCTACCCCTTACATTTTATCCTATGTCCACCAATATATACCTTTCAATACCTTCTCTATAAAATAATAATTTCCAGAAAATTTGCCAAAGTATGAGAGGCCCAACAGTTCACACTGTAATACAACTGCAATTATTATTACTGTTTACATGCAGTCATTAGATGTTCTATTGTAGCAAAGTATTTCAGCCATAAACTTCAGAGTTAAGCTCTCCCTGTCACTATATTCATTAAGATTTCCAAAGACAGTATTTCTGTTTTCACTCTGCTGGACTTGTACTTTTCCCATAATCGGAATGATGACAATTTCAATCAACACATTACACTTGAAATGAAGCTGAATAAACATTTTATCTTCCCCTTGCAATACTCATTGTTACCATGCCTGAACAAAAGCCAACTCAAGAATTAAACAGCATTGGAAGTGTGTTTATTAGCAAAGTACACAAAATCAGCCCACATGTTCCTATGATAAAACTTTCAACAAGATTATTATAAAGTCTTTGCTTTTAGTTAAAACTGGCTACTTGTAGGGATACTACCAAATGAATCGCTGTTGGTCCAAGCGTGAATTTGCAGTTATGCTGTACAATACATACAGTAAAACTTACTACAGGGCAAAATGGCATTAAACTACCTAAACAACAGAGTTATTCTCTCTGTGTGTCCAGGTTAATATTATACATATACTAACAAATTGGCTGTCTAGTTGTGTCACTGGCTGTCTTCAAGAACTGATTCTACCCCACAAACTATTCTTACCCAGAACAAAGCCAATGTTATATTTCTCAGTTATAATGTTCCACGACAGTGGCAGTTGGTCCTCTTCTTTATGAGTTGACTTTCCTATAATTTTCCTCAAGAAATATATTAACTTACAAAGAAAATGAGGAAATACAGTTTAAGAATGAGTTTAAAAAGTAACTACATAGTAAAATTATTTGAAGGAGGGAAAAGTTCTTAAAAAATCCAGCACTATCTTTAACCCAGTGAACTGCACTCCACAGTAAGTAGATAACCGCCCACCCTAGGATAGAAATTAAGTAGATCTTTATTAGATAATGAAGAAGAAAATCCATAAAGATTCTGTTAAGTAAGACAGGAAAGCATTAGTGTACAAAAAATGTTTGTGCAATGCAAACAAAAACCATGATGCACACCAAGAAAAAAGATGCAGCTATGAAACTGCTTTGATAGCTTCAGTGACAAGAAACTTTTCTCCTAATTTTCTTAGTGGTGTCAGCACCAACAACGGAGATTTAGGCCTTCCTTATGCCAAATTATGATCTGTGATTGACCTGTGGTAGACACAGAGAGGTTTCAGCACTGTGAGAGTGTGCCAAATAGGCCGTGATACCTCCTTGGACTTAGGTGGCAGTGAGGGCTAAGACTGTTGCTAGAGACTTAACACAGCTGTTGGGATTCTGCCACGGCTTCATTGTAAGATTTTCCAACTTCTCCCTTGTCTTTTGGTTGCAGATGTCACTAGAAACAATAACAAATATCCACATCTTGAAAATTTTAATGAAATAATCTCTACTAAAGAAAGATTCCAAATACCACACTGGAATGCATTTTGATGCTCTCCATACTCAGTAACTTTAGCTATACACATAACTTGAATTAATTTTTCATAGTCATAGTGAAAAAAATACTTGCTTGTCCCCAAGTTCATCTTAATGCAGAAAACAGAAAAACAAACTTTGTCTAAAGTGAATGAATTAAAATGAAACATCTGATAAAGTGGAAAAAAAAAAAAAAGAAACAAAAAGGAAACCTACATCATATTGGAGACAATTAAATGGAGGATAAAGAAACATAAATACCACCTGGGAAAGTTCTTTATTTTCTTTCTTCTCTGTAGCCAGGTCTTTACTTCAGGAGTTGATTCAGGAGTTGGTTTTGTATGATCAATGATGTATATGTCCTTTCCTTGTTTCCACAGCTGGTACCTGTCCGGTTGAAACTTCTTCACAAAGATGTCCATGGATATTGACACCATGTCTTTCCTACAAGTGCACTGCAAGAGAAGACAGGAATTTATAAGTGGCAAGTAAAGGAATATGCTGCAGTTTGCAGTAAAGAAAGTCCAAAATAAAAAAATCCCACATGTGAAAATTAACTCTACTTTAAACAAAATTTTCCTTTTTGCCTCTTCCTCACTTCTTTGGGGGGAGAGGATCATTCAGGAGAAGATACTATCCAAACAAATGTGACACACTAGGATTCCACAAAGGTACTTATGGACATTCCATTGTTTGATTAACTCCTACAGGTTAAGACCAAAAATAGACTATAGCATTTCTTTTTGCTCTATTTGCTGTTCCTGATAGTTTTAAGCTAATACCATGTCAAATCCAAAGACTGCACATATTTTTAGTTGCATCATAATTTTCTTTTTAAAAATAATTCATGTAGTATCCACCTGACCCAAAGGTCTTTACAGGTATACACAGACCTAGCTTTTAACTCTTCAAAACAAAATGCATATGACTACCATACCAAGTTACAGTTTTGCCCAGGTTTTTCTACAAGGAGGAATAAACAAGCAAGAGAGCAGAGTATTATGTTTAAGGTCTAGAAAAGTTTGTTATAAACATGTACCCTGACCTTCTGTGCAATGCAGACCCTAAAATCTCATGCAGTACTTTTCTCATCAACTTTATTCTAGTCCCTGATTTTAGTTCCCCCAAAGAATTTTACAATGTTTTTCTTTACAAATTATGCATATGAGTGGAATATTTTAGACTTATTTGAATAAACTTTTAATGGTGATCATGAAAATACAGAGGAGTCTTCACTTGGAATACTGTAGATGCTGAGACAATTTTCAGATTAAGGTTACTGCAACTAATGCTCCAAAATACTTAGTATTAGGAGACTGAAACAAGTAAATCAATATGCCTACAGCACATAAACTATTGTGGTGGGTTAACTTTGGCTGACTGCCAGGAGCCCACCAACCTGCTCTGTCATTCCCCTTCCCTAGCAGGGCAGGGGGAGAAAATAAGATGGAAAAGCTCATGGGTTGAGATAAGGACAGGGAGGTGACTGACCAAGTACCATTGCAGACTCAACTTGAGGAAATTAAATTACTTTATTGCCAATTAATAACAGATCAGGACAGTGAGAAATAAGAACAAAACTAAAAACAGTTCCCCTCACCCCCCTTTCTTCCCAGGCTCAACTTCACTCCTGACTCTAGTGTCTGTTTCTCTCACATTTTCCTCACTTCTCCCTCTCACAGCTGCTGCACAGTGTTTTTTACCCTTTCTTAAATATGCCATCACAGAGGCTCCACCAGAGTCACTGATGGTCTTAGCTTTGGTCAGCAGTGGGTTCATTCTGGATCAGCTAAACCTGGCTCTGTCTGATGTGTGCAGCTCCTGATCCCTTCTTACAGAAGCCACTGCTGCAGCCCCCTACTCTAACAAAACCTTGCCATGTAAACCCAATTATTCAGATTAAAAACAAATTTGCTGGCTAAAACATATAGCCTCAAATGGAAAAACTTTTTAAGAACTTAGTGTTATAGCTAAATGACTCAGTTAAAGGGCAAATCTGAGACAGTATTTTTTTCAGGTGAACAAAGGGATATATATATATAAAAAAATCCTGGTAAATGCATGGCCTGGCTTTCTGGTTTGCTACAGCTAGTTTTATCACCCCTTTTAAACAAGGAGGGTGTTTAATCATAGAAAAGTTGAAACACACAAGGAACTGAATGCAACTTTTCTACTAGCTAGCTTTTTGTGCACTGGATGCAAATTTCTTTACCTGCTATTTCCATCTATCATTTCTAGTCCACCCTTCTTCCTCTTGAAAATCATAACATATATAACAAAAAGAAGGCATCCAAGATGTATTAAAAATGCTTTACTTTCAATATGTCAACATCAGTATGCTGTATATTCACAACACTGCCCTCTAATTGAGGATGGAATGGAAAGAAGAAAAAAAAATTCAACATAGAAACTGTAATTTTATGCAGCTGTCTTTAATGATAGTTTTTATCCAAAATATGATTAGAATTTTCCTTTTTCAAACAGCATGTATATATGTACATATACACACATTCTGTGAAAGACGTAATCTTATGTGAAATAGTGTGTTTCATTTAGAGAGTCATTGATCAGTCACAATGAACAGTAACAGAAAAGCAATTAAGATACTTCTGTGTACTAGAAAGGTGCATAGATGGTCCACTGTCATATTTTTAACTTTTAAAAATGAACTTTGTAACACAAATACAACAATACAAATGTATTTTCTCTCCATTTACTCACAAAATCCTTTCATATTCAAGTCATGTTGCTACACATCAATTAGAAATGTTGTTAAACCCAAAATTTAGAGGATTACTGTTTTTGCTCATAGACACCAAGACTTCCAGTAGTTTGGAAGAAAATAATTATTTAAGTCAGCATTAAAGTACCAAGGAAGAAAACACATCAAGAAATAAAATGTATTCTATGATGGAATGATAATAACATACGAAAAGACTCAAAATAAATTATGTCTAAATGAGGCACAGAATTTCTGTCTTTCAGTAATCTTTGATCAATTTCCACTAGATTCTGATAGAACTACTGCAAATGATTTTAGAAAAACAGGCAGGTGTTAGAAATATCATAGAATTTTTTAGAAGTTTTAAAAATTTTAAAATCATACACTTCTGAGTAAAAAGTAATGGAGAAACTTCGTGCTCAACAGAATTACTGCTTGCCTGAAAATACAGAAGACAGGCTTCTAGGCACCAAAGGGTGGAAAAATTTGGAAGTAACCTATCAGACAACAGCAGCACATATATTCTGAAAACAATTTCTACTCATATTCCCCAAAATGAGCCAAGGAAAAAAAAAATAATCTGTGGCTTTGATAAATAAGCTGGAAGATTTTTTTATTCTTCTTGGTGGTGGTGGCAGCAATGGTTTTTAATGTTTTTTCTTCGTTTCCCATTTGACTGACTTGTAGCTGACAGTTATATGGCTTCCTGCTCCCAAGATAAAGTGACTGAAAGATTCTCTCTAAAGCTAAACTAAATGTCATTCTGTTGAAGAAGCCTCTACGGACAGACACAAAAGGGACATGCCATTGTCTACTGAAATACTCACAGTGATACTTTCATGGATCACAATAATTCTGGAAGCATCTTTTAGTATCTTTAAAAGCAAATGCAAAATCAAAGCCATTGGATCACTATGTAAAATACAACTGATATTGCCATAGATAAACATTACAACCTTTGCATTGGAAAGAATTATTTTCTATATGCAGTAGAATTATTCTGATACATATCCTTCAATTGAAGATTAGTATGACAATCAGAATACTTAAGGGAACAGAACTCTCTCACAATTCTTTCATATTACTATTAACATCATCGTCACCATAACTACTATCTATCCTACCATAAAGATACAGCTTGGAGGTAAGCAATTCGAATAACATTTATTAGTAGCTGCAAACCTTTATACCAATGAATTGGAAGAAAAATGTTTCAGCAACTTTAACTAATAGGTATAACTAAATGTGAGATATATTTCTAATACGAGAAAATTACCTGAGAGAGCCATGCTCAGCCAAAATATTTTTTTCAAATACTTGCTATTTGTGAATGGAAAAAAGAATAATTATTTTGTACTAAAAAAAAAAAAAAGAAGTTATGTTCTTCCCATTTTGGACTCTGATTCAGGAAAATTTAAAGGAAAACAACAAGCTTCTAGACTTATACATATTAGAGTTAGACACATAGTTAAGCACATTTTAAAATAGAGGCATTTTTCTCCTAATTGCTCTCACTGAGGTAATCACAGAATTCATGTTTTGATCAGCAGCATACTGACCCACTGACATCTATGTTAGTACCTAAGAACAGCTCTTGAAAAACATTTCATATCATTAAGAATCAAGTACATGTCTTAAAAGTCTTTCTAATACTCCAATATTAAACTCTTTCATCAAATAGAATATTTGGATTTTTAAAATTAACATCAAAATATTCACTCTGTAGAGAGTATCATATTTTGCTGCAACAGAAAGCAAAAAAAAAAATTATCTTATTATTTGACTAGTAGAAGAGGGGTAGTATTTCTCAGTACCACAGTTCTAAGCACAGAAATGTACATCCAGAGTCAAGCACTGGTGATTTACATTTTTCTGTTAGTTAAATGAAGTATACATGATAATTTAACTTTTAAGATGTGAAATTATGTCTGTATCCACAAAAATATCTTCTCAACTTAAACATCAGTTGTTATACTACAGTGTTACAATATTTAACACATTATGCTTAAAATATCTGAAGGATCTTGGACATTTTGCACTCAGTATTGGATTTTGTTAATTAAAATGTGATTTTCACTATTTCCAAAATCTACTTTAGTTAAAATTCTTCCAAAGCATTAATTTGAAGAAGAATAGTAGCACTTTGTTAGGCTAAAATTTTGTCCTTCCTTTATATAATCATTTCAGAAAAAAAGAGGCACCGAATTCACACTGCAACTGCACAGTGTAGGTAAACTCTTTTTCTACACACCTGTGGAACAGCATGTGTGAGAATAACAGTCAAGAGAAACCATGAAAAGTTCTCTTTGTAAAGAGAGAATGGATTTTTACAAAACATATAACAAACCAACAAATTAGCAGAATGAGGCATGTGTTAGGCTAGTAACCTTCTTTACATACTATAAAATTCCCAATCCACAAAGCACATTTTAAGCTATTTTTCACTGATACACCTTCCTAACTGCTTATAATGATTAAAGTTTTCTTCGTGGCACAGTGGCAATGATGTAATTATTGCAGAGACACATTTTAAATAATTCAGATTCTTCTTACCAGCTTAACTTCAACTGCACTTAATAGACTATTTCACCCACTATATTCCACTCTTCTTGTAATATGTTAAATGAATCATGTTCAAAAAATGTAAAAAATGTGTTTTGGCAAATAACATTTTAAAGGTGCTGCAACTGGAACTGCTTCTTGTGGGCTACCCATAGAAGAAGTGCTTGATAGGTACTGTTTGTTAGGAGGACAGGATTTAATAAATCTTGGTAACAATAACTGTTCTTTGCTATGGAATCAGGCAGCGATATATTTTCACATTGACCTTCTGGCAACTTGTAGGCAGTGTTGCAGAAACCTTTGATATCAGTTAACCATCTGTGCAAGCTTCAATAAAGCAAGCCTTCCTTTGATAAGTCATAGAGAGCACATTCACTTTCCCCTGACACAACCAGCCACACACAACAAAAATACAAATTCAAAACACCACTCCTTTTTAAGGTTCTTTTTACACACATTCCACAATGTTTTGGGTAAATAATAGAAGAAAATATTTCTAATAAATTCATTATTTGTATTCATATATGCATAAGCAAATAGTATGCAATATTTTTAAAGCAGTCCAGTATTTAAATAGTGCATTACAAAATATCTGAGTTTTTTCTTGATTCCTATTTCCAATTGATTTTACACTTACACATAATGCCACCTATACGTTCCTACACAAAACAAGATTCAGTTTATATTATGTAGAACTGATTCCATCAGCATCAGATGCCATTGCAAAATGTGGCCATTTTCCTCCAACTTCTTTGAAACCTGGGCAACAGAAACAGTGTGACAGAACACAGCTGAAAGAGCCCCATCTTTTCTCTAAATGTTCCAGGTCCCAGCCCTTCTTTCTCTTTATCTTATCTGTTACGCCTTTTTGATTATACTCCTTCCTCATTTATGTGACATAGAATCCAATAAATTAAGTATGAATTAGGCATGCAGATGAGAAAACTGATGAAATTTAAAATGGAAGCTAGGCATCGGTCTATGATCCAAGGAACTTGCTGGAGACAGGCAAAGATGAGGACAGAAAGGTATTTCTATGCACAGCAAGAGGAGAGAAGGGGCTTTACATACATTTGGTAATTTTACAGGTCTTCTTCAACTCTAAATCCAAGTCGACATCCAGAGTAACAGATTAATGTACAGGACAGCATTCTCACGTACCAAGTTTTGACACCTATCTATCCAGTAACTTTAAGGGGGGAAAAAAAAAAGAAAAAAGGCAGGATTGTTGCAATATGCACTATCACATTATCACATTTGATGCAGTGCGAACTATCATTGCTGACAAAGCTCAACCCTTTTGAGTGCAAATAAAACATTTGAAAGGATATAGGGGTTTGCCTGGGAGGGGAGGGAGGCGTAACGTATCTTGAAAATAATCCCTTGAGTTTCACAACTATACTACCCTTGTGTGTCCTATTCAGTCAGCGGCGAGGCCAGCAGAGGCGACGGTGAGTAGGCGGCTAAGCGCTAGATTGAGGCGAATTGAGGGGTTCCCGAGGCCCAAGAGCAGCGGGGAAGCGCGGGCCGACCCGTCCAGACCCGGCACCGCCCGTGAGAGAGGCTGACGTGGCAGGGGCGTTGCCGGGGCAACCGCGGGAGATTTGAACGGCCCCGAGGAGCGCCAGCGCCCAGGAGCGCGGCGAACAGGGCGGGCAAACAGGGCGTGGCGCGGCAGTTTGCGAGGCAGTTCGTGTGGGCAGGGGGTAGCCCTCCTCTCCCTCTTCTG
>JAVJGG010000074.1:51333548-51350650 GCA_035590195.1 Aviceda cuculoides
CATGGTCTAGTGGGCAGGGATGATGGTTGGACTCGATGACCTTGTAGGTCCTTTCCAACCTAAATGATTCTATGATTCTATTACTGTGAATACTTTACCGGTATCTTTCCTGGCACTACTCTTACTCCTTGGAAGTTTTAGTCATTAGCTATAAACTTTTTTCCTCTTCATTCTGATTTTACTCTGTATTTCTATCCCAAATTCTCCTCCTCTTTGACTCACATTCACTTCTCCATCCATCCGTGATGCCTATACACAGAAACCCTTTGCCTGGAGTCTTTAGCTCCCTGCTGTGTGTCAACTCCCCTTGCTCTATCCTTCTCTTTGCTCCACATCGTTTCCTTTCTTAGTACTTTTGGACTGCATTTCCTCAGATCCAGAAAGTGAAGGCTTCTGCCCCTTAACTTAAACTGTCTTGTAATTCCTGTATTTTAAAATGGAAAGATTCTGACCCTGTGAAGTTATAACTTATTGTAAAGAAATTAATCTCCATCTGCAGCAGATGAGAATTAACCAATTCTTAAATATCTTCTGAAGTAAGAAAACAAACACTCTGTGCAATAATACATATACTTATATATATCACATTACAAACAATAACTTGTAGTTGCTGAATACCTAATACAGGCTCATTACTGTGTCATCCCTGATCTTGCTTACACAAATTCCTCAGTCATTACCAAGACTTACTTACAGAAAGTTTACTACTATCAAGCATAAAAAAGGAATTCACAAATGACCCAAGTACAGCAATTCCGAACAATTACATATATCCTTAGCTCATTAATTATAGCAAACAGATAGTTGTAACATATTGTAGGTAAGAAGTCAGTGTAACAGGAAACTTAGTAAGGAAATGTTTCTTCTCTATTCCCAGTAAACTTGAAAGAAAACCAATAGATTATAAATTTGAAAATTGTATTCCTACATACCAGCTGGGAAAAAACTCAGATTAGAACCCCACATACTGCAGATTAAATGGGGTTCTGGGAAGACAGATGCAGATATACACCTGGTATGAATAGATGGGCTGAGGAATAAGAACTTTTTCTGTTATTTTGGAGCATTGTTTATTGGCTAAAACAAACTGTTAGTGCCACTGTATTATTTAAGATAATTTTCTGGCACAATTAATATATTTGTGTATCACTACCAAGATTGCTAGTTATTCCAGCAAGTCAAGTTATTGTCAGCACTTGCAGAAGCCTTTTAAAATTCAGGTTAAGATTTAACAATAATTGAAGATTCACAGTAACATAATCAGATTAGTATAGACACTTTTTTTTGCACAACAATTTGAATTTTACAGAGCTCCAAACGTAGCTGCCACTATTAAAAATTATGGTTGCATTTACACATGATAATGCTCACAGATCATGTTGAAAACCAAATACTATTAACTCATGTAAAGCCCTAGAACTGTTGAGCATTCCTCAATGTTGCTTCTGCAGCACAGCACAGCAAATAGAATAGTGACTTGCCCTTATATAAATAAAATGATAAATTACTTTCTGAAGTTCAGAAAATAATTTTTTTCTATACATTTTGAAGATGCTCTAAAATGTCATGACACATTTTTCTCAGGTTTTACCTTTTAGCATCTAAAACATTGTACTAAGGGATGTTAAAACCAGCAAATTAATGTTATCAATGGTAAATCACAGTACATAATGACTTCTGCCTGAGGGAGGAAGAAAGCAATGAAATTCCAATCTGATGGAAAAGCTGTGCCCAAGTCTCATGTGAAGCATGTAAAGCACTATCACATTAATTTTCTCTAAGGCGTATGACAAATTCTTGCAAATGCTTGGCTCAGTTTTTTCAAGACTTACATGCCCAAAATTCATCACTCATGCACATCTTGTAGCTTCTGTAAATGCTGAGTCAAACAGCAGGCTGAATCAACCAATGTTTTGTTTATATATCAGTGACCTCACTGCTCCAATTGTTAAGTGCTATTCTTAACTAAAAATTCACATAGGATAATAACTACAAAAATTAACACCTAACAAATTTACTCTAGACTGTCAATCTACTGAATTATTTTTTGGCCAATATGACACTTATATTGAGTTTATGTCTCCCAAAGACATTTCATTTGTACTCTAGCCCAGCAAAGCAGAACAATATTAAGAAAACTTATATATCTTCCAACAGATAATGAAGGAGTCTATAGTTCTATATACCTTCACTCAAGGAAATTTCAGAATGCTTTGCAAATATTAATGTTTCTTCCTGATAACAGAGAATAAGAAACCAGACCACAGAAAGGCTTATTTGTCAAGGTCAGAAGGCAGGCCACAGTCAGAACTGAGACTAGAACACACTGGATTTTCAGTTCCTTGCTCCAGATGTTAGACCTTATTTCTAAACTAAACAGAGGAAAAGAGAATGATTTTCCCAGTTCTTAAAATAACTTTTTTCCCCCAAGGCTCTCCTACTATTCCAATTCTATTACAGAGAGAAAAAAAAAATAAAAGAGGGCAGAAAAAATATTAGTGAAAAAAATGATACGATCCAACCATGCATTTTAAAAGGTAATAAACCCCTAGAAATTTCAAATAATCTGCAGCTACCTATTTATGTAGCTTATCCTTTAATAAAAGATGGAAAAGAAAGAAAATGTAGCTATGCAATGTTCTACCACCATTTAAATACCAACTCAGTAAGCAACGGAGCATTGTGATATTAAAAAAAAAAAAAAGGCAAAACCCACAAAAATAAAAAAAATCCCCACACCTTCAAAACCTTCAAAAACCCAAACAAATAGAAAAGCAATCCTGTCAGAAACAATGCAGAGAAAAAGCACTCAGTTAGAAAAAATGACAAAAGGAAGATTTTTCATCTTTTTTTAGGTAAACCACATGGCCAAGAACAACACTGTGTTGATGCTGTTTTGACCATTGAGAAGAGAGGCTTTGTGACACAGGTTGTCTAGGTTTGGGAAGGTAGAAGAGGATGAGAAAGTAGGAGAAAATTTCATTAAGACAGAAACTGCAGAATCCTCTATGAGTTTTTCCTCCAATAAATAAAAGCTGTACGGGAAACCCATCAAAAGTTTTCCTGTTCAGACACTGACACACTCTTGCTATAAGCCATCTGGCAGGCCTATGAACCAAACCCCTCCAATGTTCCTACCAGGGTACTGAAGTGGCAAGTTGAGCACGAAAACAGTAACACTAAAAGAATGAAATCTACTCACAACCCAACTCTTACAGTTAGTATCTTGGAATGCTGCACTCAACTATTAAAATTACTTAAATATGTAACTTGCAAAAATATGGTCAAAAGAGTGGAACCAGAGCATTATGTATTTCACCAGCTGCAAAGAGAAAAGAGTAGGTGAAACAAAGGAAACTTCATTGCATGAAGTATGCATTCAAAATAGAGTGAAACTACCCCTAGACATTTTTGGAAGAAATGGAATATGTTTCTATTGACTAAAGCCCTCGTACAAAAAACCAGACTCACTGATGTGAAGCAAAGTCCCTTCCAGCAAGCACTGGGTTATCAACAAATACATCATTGTCACTGAAGATCCTAGAGAAACATCTGCCAATAGTTATGGAAAATTGAACCCATTCCTAGAAAATATGAGTTTCCAGCTGACAAATATGATAGACAAACAGAAAGGCTCAGTGTAAACAGAGATTGTATTCAATTTAAACTCCTAATGAAAAAAAATGACAGACCATTCAAAGCAACAGAACTTCCTTCCACTCAAGTGAAGAAAGAAATGAAAGAACAAAGATGTTGACAATGCAGGCCTTTCTGGCTTATGGTTTCTAAAAGAATGATAATCAGATGAAGGATGTGACAGAAGATGATGACCTACATTCCTCTTACCTCACATAATTTACCGTGCCCTAGAGTTGGGAAAATAAATATTACTGCACTATTCACTGAAGTGGTTATATTGCTGCGGTGATCACAGCCCCTATGTTGACAACTATGGATATAAAGCAGGAACTCTCCGAAGAAAAATCTAAAAATTCGATTCTAGTGCTGGTCAAGCTTTTCAGAGAACAGTAAAACCAAAACACGCTCACTGCAGCTACATCAGATACAACTACTTAATTTGTTTATATGTTCATCAGCACATAAAAGAGAATGAGAGTTAGAGCAAACTACATATCACTAAGTGTTACAATAGGCAAGAATGAGTATGAAGCTGGTATACAGAGCTCAGTGTGGAGCATGCAGGCTCATTATTAGATAAGAAATTGAAAACCATTTACTAAGGTACCACAATTACTTGACATGTCTTTGGTTCAATACATTTTATTAAAACAGTCTATAATAGGACTGTTCTCAATCCATTAGCTCTTTGCCTTGCAAAAACCTGGTGTAGCTAGTATCTCCAAGTATCAGTATCACTTGGAATAAAAGCATTGACTTGCCATTAGCCTATTCAGAAGTAGGCTAGATGGTCAAATTACTGATGCAAGAAATATCTGGTAGTATGAAAGACTACACAAACAACAAAAAAACACACACATTTGAAAAAACAATTTTTCTAATTTTAGTCTGAGATTCACTTTGTGATGCATTAGATAGGAACATGTTTTGCTGCCCAGGAAATACAGAATGAAAAGTTTGGTATTGCAGAGCATTATTACCATATAGTACTGGACACTAAAAGAACTTCAGAACCAAAACCTGTACAGCCATGTCAAAAACCAGACGGCCACATACATCCATGGTCCTTCTCCCACATACATACAACCACTCAAGATCCTCCAGCCATCCTCTAGAGCTGGGAAGTTAGTATGACCAGAGATCTGTGTGGTTGCAAAGCGTGAAAGTATTACTTTCTTGGCTAGGTGACTGCACTATTAACTTAGTTAGTTATTAGACCAACTTGTATCATACACCACCACAACTCTTTGGCATTAGGAGGCTGTGAAGAAGCGTGTTCTAAACAGTGCTGTCTTCATCATAAGTAGTCATGGATGATTCCTGACATGCCAAGTGTGCTTAAACTGAAACCCCTTTACTATGCTTTAGTATTTTTAAATCTGCATACAATTAAACAAGTGTGCTAACTGGCAAACTTTTAAAAACACTTTTTCCAATATGGGCAGGGCTAAAGGCTGTGTAATTGAAGATGGAAGGCTTACAAACTTCTCTGGCAAGAGTTATGATGCAGTAAGAGGAACTTGCCAAAAATGTTACCAAATGCTGATCATGTGTAGCTAGCAGATTCAAAAGGCGGCACACTTTTATGATGACTTTGCTCTTATCAAACAGTATGATTAGTTTAGGTTTTTTCCTTTCCATTTTTTTATTAACCAGAACACAATAAAGAATATGTGTCATTCTATCATTATACATTTTGGGTGGCTGTAGAAGATAAAAGGATCATTTAAGATCTATATGCCTTCTTTCAATAATTACTTTCTAAAGCAATCAGAATTGCCATCAGCCAATTGTTCCTTATGTTTTGACAAAAGAACAGAATTCTACTTGTGAGAGAGTGACAGTATGATGTACTGCTTACTGAATTTTTCTGCCAAATGAATAGGGGATTCACCTGTTTTCCCACAACACTGCAGGGAGATAAATAATTTCTGTAGTCATAAAGTCTAATAAAACTAATGAAGCTTCTATAGGCAAAACAAAAATATGGGTAGCTTCCTGTAGATCAGGCCCAAAATTTAGGATAAATAGTTCATTAAGAGTAGTCATTTCATGTTTTCAAGACAATCAGGTAATCAGATTTACTTCTTCATAATCACCTCAACTAGGATATTAAATATGAATACTTTTAACTAAGGATTTGGGGTGACCATAAAAACCTAAATACTGCATTTCTCATCTGTCATATCCTTAAGACTATTTGGTTTAATCAGTCAGACAGAAGACTTCATGCACAGAGTTCACATTACTGTGGTTCTTTCTTACAAACGAGAAAATGTATTTGTTTACTGATTTTTAGTCCACTTTAAAAAATATATTTACCCCACCTGAAACAGATAAAACTGCTGTTGAAAATTAAAGGCTTTAACTTCATAGAAATTTTTTGTTTGCCTTTCATGCAAAAGAATTGTGTTACATGTCTTTCCCCTGAGAAGCCTTTACAGATTTGTATTTGGTAGAAGGAGAATTGGTAAGACCAAACAAATGGTCCTGTATGATATCCTGGTTGCTTTTTAATCTGTGAAAAGTCTGTTAATCAGACAGAACATGTCCAAAGAGTGAAAGAGATTTCAGCATCAACTCTGTATTAGCCTCCAAGAATTTCATACATTTCTACAAAATGTTCTGTCCCCACTTGCAGCTAGCCTGAAATCAATCATAAAAAAAAGCTGCTATCAGTTCCATAGGCTGTCAGACAGTGAAGACTAATCTAAGATAATTCAACCTACTCCAGCCAACTGTATTTTTTTTTTTTTAAAACCAAAATTGTATGTTTTATCCAGTGACACCAAAAAAAGGCTGTAAATGTAGATGTGTAAAAGGAAATCACTATATGCAGTTCTTTTATTTATATCTTGAAAATGCCTTCCTATTGTGATCTATTAACTGTCAAGAAGAAAACCTAGATAATTATATTCTACATTCATAAATATGTTTTTCAGGGGAAAAAAAAAAATGTGACCAGCAGTAGCTTTCCACTAAGAAACGCGAAAGCATTTAAGATTTTTCATGGCTGTTTGGCACAATAAAAAGAAGTGGAAAAACAGGTTTAAAAGAAGAGAAAAAAAGACCAATATGAGATAGTATTGACTATTCTAATTCTATATTAAATACATTTTATATAGATTCAGTACTGCAAAACTGAAATACTGCGATCAGCTCAAGCCCTACTATGCCTTTAAACAGTTCCACTAAAAATTAAGTTTTCTCTCTTATGTAACCAGATAGTTAAACCATTTCTATCAAAGAGAACTACCTCAATATAGTACACAACTTAAAGCAGAAGAATCAGAATTTGTTACCCATTTCCATCATTTTTAACAGATCTTTTCCTTGCTTCCAGCATATCTCAAAAGCTACCAATATTTCACTTAAAGAAAACAATTCCTTACATTCTATAATAGTTCCAATTAAGAATCCCAACTCTACAATCGGAATTGAGTTCAGTTTCAATGCAGTGTCCAAATTGCTGGGTATTTAATTCCATTTTGAAGAATTGATGGTGGAGGTGAAATCCTCAGTTGCAAAGCCTAAAATAGAAGGCCTACCATCTTGATGTTCAGTCGTGAGCATTCAAAAATAAAGTGATGCTTCCTTGCAGACCTTAATGACTTTAGGTGATACAACTCAAAGTTCTGATTTGCAGGAGCTTTCTCTCTAAGTTCAGGTCTGGCATTCTAACATGAATACACTTCCTATTGTCCTCAAAGAATCATCACTCTCATTTGATTCATGCAAAAGCTGGAATTATGTCCTTGTGTCAACATGGGTTTTTTCCCAAAAATAAAGGCTGATGTTAAATTTCATATCTTGATGGCAAGACCAACAGGATAAGAAATTAAACTAAGCAGAGAATAGAACAGAATATGTAAACACCTACAATAAAGGATGGAAATGACCACAGAATTTTTATTTTTCTCCTGTTTTTTCCTTACTCCCTGTTAAACATATGTAAGTGCTTTAAGTCCAAATTCTAGAAAATAGCACTTAAAAGTTTTGTGTTCAGCATGGGTCTCTGAATACTTAATAGCGTTCTTTTTTATTTATATTGCATGCAATAAGACCAAATTAGATCATTAAATTTTAACATTCCATGGAGGAATGATAATGGCTTTCTGATGATGTCAGAACAGTTAGTATAAAACTTTTGCATTTACTTTTCCAGTGTGATCAGCATCTTATTTTATTGTGCAGATGTCACTCTACCAAACTGTTATCAGATTGTTCCATCTTTAAGTAGATAATTCTATGCCATATGTTTGTGTAGGAATTAAGATTCTTGCACCGGAACATACCATATTGCTATCTCTCTGTAAAATACAGTTAAAGAATTAATGCTTAATAAACACATGCAGTGAACACTAAACTTGCTGCTGGGAAGAACGTGACACAAAAAGGGGAACATTACTTGATGTCCTTTTCAACTGTAAACAACTCTATTGGAAAAGAACTAGTAATTTAGACTCAAGACGTACAATCACAAAATCACAACAGGGAAGATAGGGGTACTGTGAATTATATTCTTTGTTAAGTTGCCTGTAAGCTTATCTACCTTCTGAGAAAATGCAAAGTTTCTTCAGCTTCTGTTGACTTCAATGGAAGCTCAGGATGCATCACGCCTTGCAGAATCAGAAGCTTTGTGAATATAGGTAGCTTAAGGGGAGATTAAAACTGGGATCAAGAGAGACACAAACAGAAGAAAATTTAAGTTAAAAGAAATTATAAATGAAGATTGCAACCTGAGACAGAAACATTGGGTTTTTATCCAAATTCATCACAAGCATATGTGAAAAGTTTGTGTTACAGGAAAAAACAGCAGCAATATGACCTTTCTAAAACAAGATGCATATCTTGTTAAAGTAATTTTTCTGTGAAACATTTACTCATCAAATACTACATCTTCTACCACATATACTCTAAAAAGGCAAAGTGACCGCTTCCAACTTCTTCACTATTGCATAAAAATACAGAATGAACTGCAATGGATTTATGGTTTGCCATGTCTTCTTTTTCAAGGATAACATTCTTAAGGAAGATGTCAACTGCAGCAAACAGAACTGCTAAAAAGTTCACATTCTTCACATAGTATGAAGTTGAATGAAACAAATCACCTAACAAAAGGCCTGCAATTACCACAGAAATTTCCATTACTATCTTCTTTTGCTAGGTACCTACCAAACGAGGTCTGGATCATGAGGATTATTTCCTTCTAATGTTTATTTCTTTCAGGCTGATTATAGGGGAAATTGGAAAAATAAAGAAAAAAGATACCAAGCAGTATACTGTAAGTACTAAAAGACATCTATTTAAAGATACACTAGTTACTTTTCCTATTTTTTAAGGATAGCTTTTTAGCAGGTTGAGACTTTATTACTGTTCCATTTCTGGGGATCTTAACAAGCAATATTCCATTTTAAAGGAAGTAAAACTAAGTGGTTCTAATGAGAAAATTAAAGTAGAATCAAGATGGACATTTCTATTGCACAAGAAGCAAAAGGTTGGTTTGGGGTTTTTTTCCCCCTTTTTTGTCCTCCTGCTCTGGAACTCAGCATTCACCTATGGAAAAAATAAGCCTAATTTATTCCTGTCATATGCTTTTGCAGTTCTTGTTAATGTCCATAGAATTACACCTACAACACATGCCTTTTTCCCCACTTGTCCTACCAGGTTGCTCTGTCTAATATTAAGAACAGAAAAAGCATTTTCTTATGTTTTTCTAAACTATTTTTACAGGACCCCAGTCCGGGACTTCACTTCCACCAGGCATAAAAATTTCATTATGATAGCAGCCTAAATATATTCACAGGTTGCCTATGTGATTTGTTCATGTTTGTACTGGGGTGAATACTTTCATACTTGCAAGGATAATGTTTTTAAATCCATCAGGTCCGCAACAGAACCAGAGGATTTGGTTACCCACAACTCCAATACAGTTTGGTGTCCTGGACCCATCCAACAGACATAAAAATTATGCCTCCAGGGAGAAAGCCAGAAAGCTAAAATGCAGCTATACTTCAAATTGTTGCTTGCTTCTCAATTCCACTTATGTGCTTGTGCTATCTATTCAACTCTACTCTAGTCAATAAGCCAAGGTTTTTTTTCAATTTGCTTTCAAATGAGCATCCTCCCTTTTCAACAGCTTTTTGAATTAACTTTTCTTGAACATAAGTGATCAAAATTGTATAGTCTTTCAGATGAGTTTTACTATGGTCTTCTACAATGGCAGTGATACTTTTGTATCACTAGTACAAAAAAACCCCCAAAACCAAAAAAACCCAAGTTGTTACTGATACTATCTACAACTGCATTTCTTTTATTCAATAACATCCTGTAGGGTTCTCAGTTACCAGCTAAGTAGACCCAAGGTCTTCATGGTAATTCATCACACTGGGATGAGGTCCCAGCTGCCAACAGCCGTTCCTGTTACTTACATCCTAGAGAACCATCCTTTTAAACCACTAAACAAGCAAATGAAATTGAAGTATTTGACACTATGATGGCTACCATATGTCCATCAGAAGCTATGCCACAGCACTCTCCTATTTCTGCAATATCACTTAGGACTAAGAGATGTTTTTGTCCACATTTGAGAGGACACATACAGTAGGGATGTGACAAGATTGCACAGTTCCAAGAGAACAATTTAGTAAAAAGTCTCTCTCTCAAGGCTATCGCTTCAGCATTTTGAAACAGTAGTGATCAATTTCTTCATGAAACACAATATAATAATCATTTTAAAATATCTGTGATGTCAAACAGCAAGAAATTACCAATGAGGCAGTCCCACTACCACCACTCCATACCCCCTTAGGGCCAAATTTAATTCATAGCTTGAATGTTTGTGCTTAAGGTTTCCTACCCTTCCAGCTGACTTTGTCTGCAATCCTATAACTTAAAAAATTTTATTTGCTCAAGTAGCATTGCTGTTTCTGGGAAACAGAAGTTTCTCCAAACTTGGAAGAGTGGCAACTATTTTACATTTTAATAAAATGAGAAACAGAGAGTAGATTTGTAATAATTATGGGCAAAGAAATCTGTCTCAGATTTTTCTGCTTCACCTAACAGGACTCTGATGTATCCTGAAAGTTCATGATTCTCACAGACTGCTAGCCAACAGAGGAGAGAATGCTTAAATCTGTAACTGGGCTAAAACTATGCGGTATAACTAGTCAGCCTGTCTGCAAGTCTTTGTTTCAGAATCTGTGACCAGTAAATAATACAGCCTTTCACAGCTCTTTTAAACCAAGGAAGGTTTTAACCTTAAAGGAACAGATAACTCTGAGTGAAAAACAACATTTAAGCAATGAAACATTGTCCATGGCTATCTGTTTTCCACAAGCTCAGCCCAACTGCCTCAGATCATGCATGTAGTCTTTATCTCTATATCCGCCTGTTATTCTACAAATAATTCTCAAACATCTTCCAGACAACAATACTTTTTTAACCTTCAATTCTCTGAATTAACCTCTCCAAAGCCACTGCAAGCACATACATCATTATGAACTAGGCTTCGAAGAAATGCTTTCTCAATTAAAAATGTGTACGTTGTTTTTTATCCTGACAGCTGGGAGATTTAGTTATTTAATTATAACAATAGCCTCACGGTAGCTTCTTTAACAGACTTACTATTGAATTACATTAATGTGTATGCAGCACATTCCAACACAGTCACATGGCAATCTTCTCCTTGCTGCAAGACCAGGTCTCACACACTGGTAGCAAGTTGCTCGGCATGTTTTACAGGCCTCGGTTCAAACACAAACTGAAGTCACTCCTACTTTCAAACCATACACTGTATTCAAAAAACTTTCTTCTCTCCTCATGTAAAGAAACACAGCCAGGTACAGGTGCACAACATATACAGCATCACCATTAACCAGCTGATATACATTATGAAAGTTACCAGTTACATGTGACAGGAAGACTTTAACATTTACCAAGTTTCCAGGTCCGGAATGTTCTTTATATTTTACAACATGCTCTTCAACACCACCAGTTAGTTTCTGTAATTTTAATACAAAATAATAACTCCTCCACAGATCAATTATTTGTGTCCACTGAACTTTGATGCCAATTTTGAAATCAAATCAAGATTTGAAGAAAAAACAGGGAGTAAAGGTGATGTGTATTTACAATACATTACATTCTCAACAATGTCAAGAATACTTTTTATCTGTTGAGAACGGTCTTTTCTAGTTTATAGCCATTAACTGTTAATTGATTAAAAAGATGACAATGCATTCTAATATTCTAGACCCAATATACTTTCTTAAAAACTCAACTATAATACATTACTTTAATTGAGGGTCCTATTCATAGAAGAAAATGACAGAATTGGTGTAACTTGCACCAAGAGGTACAACATTACTGAGAATCACTGTGGATTGGACAAGTAACTATAATATAGAAAAATTTGACACTATGTAATTTGTACTGAAACAGAACATAAAATAAAAATGACAATTCAATATTTTTAGAAGTCATTCAATCTGGCCTTTTTTTACAGTATCTCAGAAACAATTACAAAAGAAAATGCTACCACCCCACAGCCAAATGCACATTGCAAAGATTTTTATTTTCTTTGGCTTTCATGCTCCAGTTTTGCAATTATTAAAAGATTCAGAAAAGAGTTGAGTGTAATTGCGACTTGGTCACAATTGCCAACAGAATCTTCTGTTAATCACTGCTACTTCCAAAGGTACCCAGCTTGACAGAAAGTACAGTTAGGAACTAGTTTAAACTCCAACTATAAAAATGCTCTTAGAAAAGGGAAGATGGAAGTGGAAGACTGATTAAAAAGCATAGACCAAAGACATTCATACTTCCTTTCACCCTTGAATGCTCAGACTTATTTAAAGTCACTTAGAAATTTCCGGGTAATATTTTCTGTTTCAGGAAGTCATCAGTGCTTATCGGGCCATCACCCAAAGGAACCTAAACGCACACAAATGACAAACTAGCTTCCTCTTCAGTTTGACAGAGGAACATGTCATCTTACTTATGCAGTGAAAGTCAATGGTGCTGCTCAGAGAATACAATTTTTTTTTTAATCACTCCTAACAGTATTTGTAACTCTGTCATCTGTAATAAAGTAAAATAAACTGATACTATTGAATATATAATAAAAGTTGATCACCTACTCAAACATGGAAGAATGCCATTTTTCCTAATATCAGTTAGTGTAGAACAATGACATAGCTTGTACATATACTATGAAGTACTGGCAATAAATAGAGGTAGGGATATTAACACGCATTATTTGTCTGATCTGCCACATATTACAAATCTTATATTCCACTCATCTAGTTTTATAGGGGCATGGCAACACTCAGCGGACACTTAAGAGTTTGATACTTAACACACAGGTTGGGAAAATACAACATGGTACACAGTATGCTTTACCGCTCCAGGTTTAAGCCACCTGCCAAAATCAATACAAACTAAAACCCCAAACACCCAACCAACCAAATGAAACACACACACACCCTGCCAAAAAAACCAGCACCCACCACCACCCCCCAAAAAACCCCCAGCAACATTCACTTCATTTTGGAAGACTGATTTTTTTAGTAATAAATTTCATTACTGTTTCACACACGTAAAATCAAGCTCTGTGTTTAAGACCATCATTGAACAGCCACTTACTTTGTCATTACTGAAAAGTATGAATTAACAGACTGTACCGATCAGTGAAAAATATTATGTAAGAAAACAACTCACAAAATACTTGCCCCTACAGCCATAATTTACTAGCCAAATAAATATCCTGGTGCACCATGTAACGAGAATTCTACTGTCATTAACAGAGTATGAGATATGCTCTGCTTTGGTCTTCAAGTCTTTATTAAAATATATAATCTTTACTTTTTACATAACTGCCCTGTTAACATACTTCCTTTCATAAGGAGTGAAGAAGGAAAGCTGCACAGCACAGACCTCAGACTTCAGGAGAGCAGAATTCAGCTTACTGAAGGAACTGGCTGATGGGATCCCAAAGAAGGCAGCTCCAAAGGATAATGGAGTTCAGAAAAGGTGGCATACATTTAATGAAAACATCCTCCAAGTCCAAGGATGGTTCATCCTAACACTCAGGAAAACCAGAACGTTTAAGTGTACCTGGAGCTGGCTTGGCTAAACAGTAACTCAAGACTAAGCTCCAAAGCAACATGGCAGCATATTGAAGTTGGAAGCAGGGCAAGCCTTTAAGAAAGGAACTTTAGGCACATAAGGATGGTGTTAAAGGAGCCAAAGCTCATCTAGAGTTGACACTTGTGAGGGATATCAAATGGCAAGAAGAAGAGCTTCTACCACTGGTCTAGTAATAAAATACTGAGCAAGTAAAGCATGCACTCACTGCTGAATAGAGAGAGTGATGTAGTGACAGAAGGCACAAACAAGGCTGAGGTGCTTTCTTTGCTGCAGTCTTCACAAAGTTCCTCTATCTCCTGTGCTTAGTGATAGAGTACAAAAAGGAGATGAACTACCAGCAGTGGATGACAGTCCACTTGACTGGAGTCAAGAATTGTTGCCAAAACTCAACCAACCCAGCGCCATGCAGCTGATGGTCTGTATCCAAAGAACCAGCCGATATTATAGTGAGACTGCTTTCTGACATCTTTGATGTGTTGTCGAGATGACAGGGGAAAGGACATTGCACACATCTTCAAAAGTAGGCCAAATGGGTGATCCACAAACTGCAGACCAGCTGGCCTTCTTGGGTCTCAGGGAAAAACCATGAAATTAAGTCACCTTGGAATACACTTTTGGGCACCAAGGGTGAATCACACCTGAACAACTTGAGTGCCTTCTCTGATAAAATGACTATATTTGTGGTTTTCGGTGGATTTCATTCACCTCGAACTTAGCAAGGCTTTCAACAGTGGCTCCCACTATACTCTTGCATGCAAGTTTAGACCTAACAGTCTGGCTGGATGGACAACTAGATACGTAAAATACTCATCAGATGGACACGCTAGAAGAGTTGTGGATAGTGGGTTGTAGTCCACCTGGAGACCAGAAACAAGCAGAGTACTGCAAGGGTCTAACCTGGGACCTGACTAATATTTCTATCAATGACCTGGAGAATGTGATGGAGTACACTGTCAAGTTTACAGACGACACAAAGCTGGGGGACCAGTTGATATGCAAGGGAAGGGCTGATGTTCAAAAAGATCTGGACAAGTAGAAGGAATGGGCTGACAGAAGCCTAATGAAATTTAGTTTGTCCTAACAGATGTGGAAACCTGTCCCTGGGAAGGCAAAGCCCCTGGCAATGACACAGGCTGGGGATGGACAGGCTGGGGAGCAGCTCAGTAGAGAAGACCCTGGAGGCCCTTGTGAGCAGCAGAGTGCAGGCCAGCTACGCACCCTGGCATCAACAAGGGCCAGCAGCATCTTGAGTTCTATGAACAGTAGGGTAGCTAGCGGGTTAAGGGAAGTGACTATCACCTTCTGCTCAGCACTCTCCAGACCATACCTAGGTACTTTATCCAGTTCCATCCCTTTCTGAAAAATCTAGATAAAAGGGAGTGAGTTCAGTAGAGATTCACGGAGGCAGTCAGGGAAAAGAGCATGAGGAGGCTGAGTGAGATGAGCTTAGTTAGCCTGGAGAATGGCTGAGCTGGTTTCAGTGGGGAACCAACAGCAGCCCCCCTGTACTTGAGAGGTTACCAAGAGAACAGAGCCAGAGCGGTGGATCACAGGAGGGTGAGAGCCAGCGGGCATTAACTGAAACACAGGAAGTGCAGACTGGATCTAAGGAGAAATCTTTTTTTTCCCCATAAGGAAGCCTGACAGTAGAGCCAGGGCTCTGAATTATTCTATGATCCTATGAAACATAAAAAACAGTTGACAACCCCATCTACAAATCTTTGCATTCCAGGCTTATACCAATGCCCAAAACCAATAAACATACACTGAAAATGATAATTTCCACAAGGTTTAAAAGCCAGTGAATTTTCCCCATCAGTGACTATGGATGGTGAATTTCGAAACTCTTTAGTTATAATATGCATTTAATTTAAAAAATGCCACTAGTTAGCAAGAGAGTACAAATGGAAGAGATTGGTTGTATTCAGAGGTAAAATCCAAGAATGATTGTTTAACAAATCCATAAACTTAAAGAGTTGCATATTCTTTTGGGAGAAGTAGGAAATACTTTTTCCATAATACTGATAAAGTGTCAAATCACAAAAAAACAACAAAAAAAACCCCAAGATAGCTCAGCAGGCCTAGTTAAAACACTTCACTTGACCCCTGAGCAACAGGATTGAGGATTTCTACTGAACCAATTTAATACCTATCAGTGCTGAACATAAGGAAATTTCAACTGCTTAAATGTACTGGTTAACATGCATCTGAATGAAGTCACAGTAAACTAGAGTGTGAAGACATATGATCTCTTCTCCTGTGTGGAATACTTTCATTGTCATGTCTTCATTTTTTATATGTAGTATTAGTGCAGTCATAATTTGCTCACATTTTTAATGACTATTTAGTCTGATATTTTGTATTCAAATCAAATCTTTAGTCATACACTATAAGCAGTCTGCCTTTTGACAGTTTTCCCTGATATATTTAAGCTTTCTTATTCCTCGTGAGACTTCATGACTACCTAGAGCAATGCAGCCGCTTGCTACTTAAAAACTAATGTATTTTTTTAGGAAAAAAAAAGACTGTCTGAAGAAAAGAGCTGTCATTAAAGTATCCACATTCAGATACAAAATTCTATGAAAGGGCGAATAATTCAATGATTCATTAAGTGCAACTTCTGATAGGGTTATATCCCTGCTCTCACAGACATCTGAACGAATCATGGCAGCTGGTGACTGGCTGTACAGCATGTTGTTTTTGTGACCTGCTGTGAGGCCTCAGCAATGAGGCAGCAGCGTGTTGGCAGAGATGGCACAGCAGATGCCCCTTTTGCATTCACTGTCCAGACAGAAGCTACGCGAATACACTAGTCTGTAAATAGGAAGAAACAATTTAGGGTAAGACAATGCAACTGCAGCTGAGGGAAAGAGAGTGGTAATGCAATGGAATTTAGCAAAAAGACACAGTACAAAACTACTGCATACCTCTCTGTACTATGCTGGGGTGAAGATGCCCCAAGATAGCCCAGCTATAAGTAGAGAGCTTGCGCAGACCTCCAGGCAACTTGCAGTCCTCACCGACAGCCAAACTAGCCGAAGTAAATTTGTTCGTGCATAGGTCTTCTATCAGCAAGACTGAACTGAAGAAGTACCATTTTAACCACAGCTACAGATGCATACCAAGAACAATTGGGATGTTTTGAATGTATTCTGCAGCACTGTGAGGATGACACAAGGCCCAAAGAGCCATTTGCTGCAGTCGGTTGAAGCAGAAGTTTGTTTTTAGTGCAAATGAGAACAAGAGACAGAAACTGTGTGTGCCAAAAAAAAAAAAAAAAAAAAAAAAACGCAACACATGAAAAGGTGCTAGTT
>JAVJGG010000074.1:51359907-51400281 GCA_035590195.1 Aviceda cuculoides
TGCAGAGTCTCCTACCTTGGAGAGATTCACAGGCCATCTGGACGCAGTGCAGGGCAACCACCTCTGGGTGGCCCTGCTGGAGCAGGGGCTTGAACCAGATGGCACCCAGAGGTCCCATCCACCCTCAGTCATTCTGTGGTTATGTGTCATTCATAGGGCCAATCAGTTGTATTTCTTGATAACAGAAATGACAAAGAACTTCCATTTGTTTTTCAAACTTAGGCCTCACATGGTGATAAATTGCCTAATGCGCCTGCTGAAAATGTCTCTAAAGTGGTTAAGTAGTAGTAGTGATCAGGGTAAAGCTTTTTAATCAATTTAAACCTCTCTACGAGGGAGTAGAATTAGGCCAGTGAGCAATCCTTATCAGATGATTTTGCCATTGTTTTCAACAGGGCTAATATTTTAAAGAAGCACCTCTGTGAGTAGTTTACTTCTGCTCTCAGAACTAGATCAGATTGTTCAAAATATGGGCTGTCCAGACATTTGGTATTCTGCACACAAAGTCTATGATAGGGAATCCCTGACTTTTCTAACACTTTTTGTTCTTGTAGTCATGCAAAATCTTTTGTGCAAATGTGTGTCTTAATCCTTCTGGTGTTCCCACAGTAGGGTGAGGTGCTTGCTCATCATATTATTTCTGTATATTTTGTGTTCTCTTACTCATAAGGCTAGAATATTTCATCCCTAGATGCACTGATCCTTTCTTTAATGTTGTGATGCTACTGGTACCAGTGCAGTCTGCTATTCCTATGAACACTGATCACTTGCACTGGTTCTTCCCTGGGTGCTTGGGCTGTGACTAGGTAGGGGAATCTCCAGAGTCCTCCTTATTAACATTTCAGCACCCAGCTGAAATCCAAGACTACACTGATGTTGCGGGCATTATAGTTCATGTATTGCTAAGCATAATGCATCTGTGGACCTCTTAAAAACGTTTATCAAAAACACATTGTTTGCCCTTGTATTAAGCTACTTACAGGGTCAGGTTTCCTCGGCCAGCATTCCTGGGAGCTGCACCTTACTACCCATTTCGATTCCTAGCTATGCCACATACCTTCTCTTGGTATATAGAATGCCAGGGAAAACTGGCTAGAACAACAACAAAAAACCTCAACCACATTCCCTGCAAGGGCCAGATAAAGCTATCCATGTTGCTATGGCCATGCTAGGCAGCTTCGAAGTTATTTCACTCGACTATTTGGCCTACTCACTCGCTTACCTTATAGTGACATTTCCTTCCTTCTTTGTGATCAGGATAATGTATTTTGGTTTAAAAGAGCAAACAAAACTGCCAGATTTTAACATGCTTCATCAGCTGATGTCTTTTTACTGTGCTAATGCTGATACTTCTGGTTTAACATTGGACTCGCACTGTAACTTTGGGGAGGACAAAATATCCAAGTAATTTTATTGTAGCCAGATCACACACAAGAGAAGAGGCTTAGGACTGTGACAGCTGCAGTCCCCTTGGACTGGCAGTTGCATAAATACTTCTCCATCCATCCCATAGCTTTATTAACAGTCCTCTTCAGCAAGAAGTGTTTGGCTTTCCAGATGCAAATCAGGAACTTTCTGGTACACACTACTTACAACTATAACTGGTTTGATTTTTTTTTTCTCCTTTCTTGATGTGGCTACAGTATGACATTTCTTTTGACACAACATACACAGAGCTATAACAAGCCAAAGGAAATTTAGCAGCATAACAGGCAGAGAAAATATATTTTTTCCCAGTGACTGCTGACTACTATAATTAACTGGCAGCCAGAAGGATGAAAAGTTTTGCCTAGATTGAGGACGCAAAGTTGCAAAACTCATTTAGTCATCCCCTGCATCAAATGATCTGTCCCTTGAAGTTATTTTGGCAGCATTTCCTAGCAATCTGTAAAACAGAAATTCTAGCAGAACAGCAGTGGCAACTTCAGGTGTCTACAAGCATTTGAAAAGCCACAAGCTGCCAGACTGCTGACTGACTCAGCTGCCTTCCAAACCAAATGCAGTTCCTATTGACTTAGATGGGAGCTCGGTGAAGGTGGAGCTGAGGTGACGCTATCAGTGTTGAGCAAATAACCAAAAGGGATAATATTTTGGTTATCTTCTAACCAACACAGAGATCTAGACAAGTCTACCAGCAATCACATGGCCCATGTTAGTATGTTAATATGTTTATACTAAAGCGCTGACAAGTTTTCTGTCCTGGAACATAACCAGTATAAGATCTTAGCAGTTTTCACATTACTAGTACTTTTCTCTTACACAGCTTTTATAGTATATCTAGACAATCCAGCCTGGATACCTAATAAACACCAAACTATGGAAGAGACAAATCAGGTTCCAGTTTTGATTACTTTCCACTAAACACTGGCACTTCCCTGTTGCTTATTCTGGGATTAAAAAGAAAGCATGGAGAAGACTGTAGGGTGCTTGGCTATGAGGATTCACAGACAATAGAAAGAGCTGAAACTTGACATATGTAACAAAAGAAGCATACTGAGACACTTAGCTGGGTCTTTTTCTTGCCAGTGATCTAAACCAATTTTACTATAGTTTAATTTTGTTAAAATATGTAGTATCTTGCTGGTGTGAAGTTACACACTACACTTTCATCAATTGCAGAATGCCATCACACAGCAATAAGCATGTCTCTGCAGATCAAGGACAGCAAAAGCAACTGGTGCTATTTACTGTGAGTTAACTTACCACAAGATGTCACCAGTGTCAAATATAACAAAATATAAAAAAACTTCATAGGCTTATTATTCAGGAACTGTATTTCCAAAGCCGATTTACAAAACACACATCCTGTCAAAATCATTACTGTTGTAAAAATTCGGACTCTTAAAGCAAGATTTTTTATAATACACGCAAGTGACTGGTGGTACACCAATGTGTAATTTTTCTGAAATCTCATCTATCACTGTTACTTGTTTAGTAGGCCAAAACTATTACAAAAGTGGTGTTTGTTATTTATGCCTCCTGCTGGGTATGTGCACGTTGTGCCAATGATACTGTTGCTGTGGATGACACTAGAATAACTGAAAAGCCACTAGAAATGGAAGTTCAAGAGATTCAGGCACATGAGAGGTCTTTGTAAGCTAAGAGGGGAAACAGATTCCCATCTTCCTCCAACTTTAAGTAAACATGTTCTCTTAACTGCATTTTGTGACTTTGAAAATTTACTTTGACAATGCTGTAAAGTGAAATGATTTTTTTTCCTAGTATTAATTTTGAAAGGGCAAAGCATATTCCTAAAGCAATTTTTAGAGATGAGGTGTGAAACATTTTTCAGTGATGCATTTTGGCACATCCCATTAAGGTAACCATTGACTATTCACAGCACTCGTCAAAAACAAACTAAATGCTGTTTTCCTGAGCAGTTTGCTGGTTAATACTGCATTCAGTATCACTCACATTTATTTGGAAAGCACAGTGTTGCAAGGCAATGGAAAATCTGTCGTAGTCCTGAGGTAATCAACATGGTCACTATGGCTCAATCTCCATATCCTTACAGGGAGGCATCAGCAACCAAATACTGCCTCTCAAATGGGCAGTCTCGGTCTTTTTGCAAACCAGCAAGGAAGGGCGTACAAGTGTCAAGAACAGGGAGAGTTGCAGAGATGCCTCTTTTCTTTGACATTTGTCTTTTCTGTCCCATGACCTGGTTTGATCTTCTTTAAAATTTCTTTTTCCAGATGCCCCAGTTACAACTACATTGCACAGAGTGCAGACAGGTTGTTTGCTGCTTCCCTGTAGCAGCTTAGTGAAAGTCTAATTCTCTTGCCCTTCCCTTATGTCCTAATTACTCCAACATCATTCTTTCCATAGAGCCTGGCACTAGATCTCTTTCCTTTCTTGTCATCTACTAATAAGCTAATCAGACATCAGTTTTTCTGACTACAGTTGTCACAGAGGGCCATAGCATACCATGAATATTAGCAATACTGGAATTAATTGCATTTGGATGAATAGTGGAGTGAAAGAATGAGCAACATGAAAGCCCACTTGTAACTTCTAAACATAAGTATTCAGCTCTCCACTGTTTAATGAGGCAGTAATGACAAAATACCTGGGTAGTGTAAAGTGAATGTACAGCGCAGCAGTATGTGTTCTGTTGTAGTCAAACTGTCAGCCTCATTTTCCCATCTGCTTCATCTTCTTGCTATACATATGATACCACAAAGCACAAGCCTCTAATCAGTGCTGCCAGTTTCATTATGAAGTAGTAATAATCTCATTTAGGAGAATGTAAAGCAACAGTGTAAAGAGAGCTTTTGATGACATCAGTGGCAGACAGAGAGAAGAATGCAAAATTTGCAAAACTCTCAGATCCAATCTCCACAATCTATTACCTGAAGCAATTCCTGGCATTGGCTTAAGCAGTTGCCAATCTGTCTCTAGGAGGTCATTTCTTCTTACCTAAGAGGTCTTTTTACGAACTCATCTTCTTAAAACAAACTGCATACTGCTTGGATGAATACATACAGGCAGAAATACTCCCCCTTTTCTGCAGATAAAACTGTTAAATAAATGTATAACATTGACACAAGAGGGGTCTCTTATTTTTTATTTGCATTGTACTGGTTTCTGAATTTATTCTGTCAACAGGATTTGCTAATGTATTAAATAGCAATATTCAAAGTTCTGTGTTGTTTGTTTAGGATGAAGCTAAATGTGAGAATTCAGAGGCTTGTTCCAACATTCTTATTCACATGGTGGAGCTGCCAAATGGAGATTTGATAAGGTAAATATCTTCTCAATAGCATTTACTCATCAGAAAGGAGGTACATCAGTCTTATTCTGTGCCCAGTCTTTCTCCTAGATTCTGACCTCAGAAGGTAAAATGTTAATGCATTATCATCTGCAGTGAGACGGAGCATAGAGGAAAGAATACTGGAAGGAAATAGCTGAAATATGAGACCAAGGTGCCAAAAATTCAATAATTGGATGCAAAATTAACATATACTTGTGAAAAAAAGAGAAAGAAAATCCCATCCACACTCTGTACAACAGATCTCAAAGAAGAAAGAAGGCCTTGCAGCTACTGTGCCATTTCTTATCAGCTTTGACTAAAAGAAAACCCCCAGCCATTATCCGTTGAAAGGGTAGGTTCTGCAGTGATATCTCTGATCTTCCTGAAGGAAGAAGAAAGATGGCAGCAGACTGTGAAATTCAGCTGCTCAAAAGTTGAGCTTCTATAAAGAACAGAATGAGAAATTTTCTCCTTTTTGCAGAGCAAGAAGCCATTCAAATTTTCCAAGTCAGTGCCAGTAATCACTGGATATTAGTTTTAAAAGTTCTAAGAGCTCATCAGTCACCATTGCTGATTTGCAGGATTTTAAATTGATAGATTTGTCTAACTTGCCTCATCTGTGTCAAGGAAGAGAAGTACGCATGGTCTCACCAAACCTGTCGTTCTGCATTTCTATGCCTAGATATGTGTAGCAGCTCATTTCGCAGCACTGCAGGTAGCTAGAGCAAGGTGAAATCATGGGGTCTTGTAAATTCATTGACTCAGCATTTCTAGATGACTGGTCTGATCTCAGCTAGCAAAGCTGTGAGGATACTTGCTCAGCACTACTACTATGGTGGAAGAATGCCAACAAAGAGATCTTTGTGAGCTCATTTGCTGAGCACCATTAAGTTACTAGTTGAAGTCAAAAGGGTATGGGATGTGCATGGTTATTGTCTCAACAACTCTACTGCCAGCCTGCTGGTGTTATGTCAAGACAAAAGATATAACGTTGTTATTGGACTGACATATAACATTGTTATATGACCCTAAATTCATGGACAAAGTGAGATAGCATGATTGCTATGAAGTTCATGACTTCCTTCTCTGATGTAAGAGAAGATGCAGTACCAGCTTCTTTCCTATTGGGCTCTTCAAATTTGCACTGAAGTTGTTCAGCCTTGAGCTGAGGTTATTGCTTTCAACCTTGAGTTAGTCTGTTATGTCCATTATGTTCACTTTCCTAGGTTTTGGTTGTTTTGTTTTGTTTTTTAAAAAAAGTCTTGTGTGAGAGAAACACAGTTTAGGAAATACACAGATTTGCTTACAGCAAGCAGGCTGAAGAGTGGCAAAACGTTATGCAATATATTCTAAGCAACTCTCCAAACTAGTTCATTGTTACATAAAAGTCATGCGAGCCAGTGACATCATTTGTAACACTTGATATTTCCGCTTTCCGCACATGCTATTTTCTTTGTTTGGTTTAAACAAGGATTTGGTTCATGGTTGTTGCTTGTGGCTTGCATCTGAACCAGTTTCTTGGTTTTGTTTTTAACCTTTTATCACTTTTTCAAATATGGCTTCAAGACAAAATATTGATGTAACAGTTCTTTGAGTAGCCCATATTCTTCCTGAACGTTGTACTCTTTGTCAGTGAATTAATTTCTTAGCATTGGCTATGTGCAAGATTCTAAGATCAATTAGGAGGATTTCCAAAGTCATATTATAGTAGGAAAGACTTTCTTTTTTTTGTAGTTCTGTCATGGTTTAACCCCAGCCAGCAACTAAACACCATGCAGCTGCTCGCTCATTCCTCCCACCCCCCTGGTGGGATGTAGGAGAATTGAAAACAAGTAAAACTTATGAGTTGAGATAAGAACAGTTTAATAAAGGTAATAAAAAATAAAATATAATAATAGTAATTAAAAGGCAGATAACAAAAGGAGAGCGAAATGTAACCCAAGAAAGACAAGTGATGCACAATACAATTGCTTACCACCTGCTGACCAATGCTTAGCCAGTCTCCAAGCAGCAATCCGCCCCTCCTGGCCAACTCCCCCCAGTTTATATACTGGACATGACATCATATGGTATGGAATATCTCTTTGGCCATTTTGGGTCAGCTGCCCTGGCTGTGTCCCCTCCCAACTTCTTATGCCCCTCCAGCCTTCTTGCTGGCTGAGCATGAGAACCTGAAAAATCCTTGACTTAGTACAAATACTAGTTAGCAGCAACTAAAAACATCATTGTGTTACCAACAGTATTCTCATACTAAATCTAAAACACAACACTATACCAGCTACTAGAAAGAAAATTAACTCTATCCCAGCTGAAACCAGGATAAGTTCTTTTTTTATTTTCAAATTGATCTATGCTATGTTTGGAGACACTGCTTGACATCTTGCATTTTAAGTAGTTTACATCAGCAGAGTTTAACACATTATCCCTCTAATCTGCCAGTGTTTTACATCTGCATTGTGTTAGTAAAATGAAGAAGACATAATGAATTCACAAGGTTGTGGAGTAGTAGTCAATCTCTTTAGAATTCCCTTCTTCCTCTGATATTGCTTTCAAATGGGAGCAAATTCTGTGAAATAAATTCATTAAGTTTAAATAACAGCCCTTAGCTCAAAACTGTGCTCATTTGTTTAAACTACAGAGTTGTTGGATATGAAGAGTCATCATCACAGTCATTTTAGTGGCAGACATCTCCATTTATCTTTGCTCTCATACAAAAATAGGGAAAATAGGGTAAACTGATTCCAGACAGACATAAACAGGACCCTGTCCCCAGCATTGATCCATCAAATGATTTGAAGGCGGGTGGTTCTTATTCCACCAGCACCTTCAGTAGCTAAAACCAACAAAGTTAGAACACCAGGAATGCAAATATTGCTGTTCTACATCTACACCAAACTCTTTTCTTCTTCCATACTTCAACCACATCCAGTCACGTTCACCTCAGTAAGCCTCAGACTTTTCAAATCTCTCCCCCTGTAGGATTTTGATACTTATTATCCTCCTTGGACAGCACTTTGGAAAGCAGCTTCTCATGGACCTGTGCACCTCTTTCCATGAAGACTGTTCTTGAAAGGCATGTGAACGTTGCAGCTCAGATGGAGGTTCAGCCATACACATTTCTGCCACCAAGAGGGGATGTCCCTGCTCTCCAATTTGGGTGGCATGCTGAGTTATAATCAATTGTCATCATATAACTATGTTGATCCTCAAATATAATGGTTAAGACTCAAGACATTTCTCCTGATTTTAGAGCTATGTGAACCACTCAGAGAAGATGATCAAAAGGCCAAAAGCCAGAGAAGCTTCACTGAAGCAGGAAGTGCGAATTAATATCTGAAACAAGTCGGGACCCTACACTACCAGCAATCTTCATATCTAACTGAAGATCCTGCAGTACATGACTGGCAAGAAGAGGTAATACAGATGCCTGATTTCATAGTAAGATATGGGGCAAAGCCTTCCATGAGCCAAAATCCAGGGACCAGGGCTCTTGGCTTTGGAGGATTTTGAGTCTTTTGAGTTTTCATCCCATATGCCTTTATGCCATGTCTTCAGAGCAGGGTCATCTGCTCCTTGCACGATGGCTGGAGGCTAATCTTTCCCGTCCTGAGCCTGGAGTTCTCATCTAGAACTGAGTTCACTGGGGATTGGGCTGAAGTGGATGCAAGGATGGCAAATCCACCTATAGTGCAATGACCGTCACAGACTGGATCACTAGGAAGAGGGTTTTTTGGCAGCCATGTGCTAGTCAGAGCTCAGTGGCTGTCTCATTTCTTATGGGATCGCTGCATGCTACAGTCCTATTGCTTTTCCTTATTGTTGCCATGTGCACGCTCTTCTAAAGTTGGCATTTTATTCTGCTTTTCCATTGTTGCAGAAAGCATTGCATCTTGCAGAACCATACAAAGCCCCAAGTCTGCCACAGTAGCTCTCCATGACCAGCCTCTTGGTCCAGGCCCAGATGCAGGAGCCTCTTGATTCAGCTCACTTTTCACATAATGGGATTGCACCAGAGGCCCCTTGGTGGCCTTCTGGAAGGGGTCTGTAGTACACAGGTATGTTCTAACATGTTCGTGTCCCTCCACCTATTCGTGGCCCTCTGCTCTCTTGATGTCCCTCCACTCCAGACATGTAGGGCTTGTTATGATGCCTGGTAGAGTTCAGAAGCCTGAATCTGCCTTTTACTTTTCCTTAATTACTTTCCATTCGCACTTAAACTTTAATTATTCATTTCATTAACTATTATTAAAAAATGTTTTATCCATTTTATTATTATGCTTTATAGTTACATGCACATAAAAGTTCTTTACCTTTATAAATATATATACACATACATGTATATATATAAAATAGTGTATCTAAGTATAAATAAAATATATACTTATACTATTTTGTACATGCAGTTATATACACTCGTTTATATATATGCATATATGTGTCTTGGGTGCTCATGTGTCTCATTATGGATGTGGGTGCACAGCAGCCCCTTGACGCATAGTTATGACTAGTTTGGAAAGACCGAAGGCCCAGGCTTTACTTCAGAGCATGATGTTATATGGCATGGAATAGGCCTTTGGACAATTTGGGTGGGCCGTCCCAGCTGTGCTGCCTCCCAACCTTTTGCTTGTTCACTCAGGGACACACAGAGTGAAACAGACAAAGCCTTGACGCTCTGCATTAACCAGAGGGTACCCAAGTACGGAAGTACGGTGCGAAGAATCTGATTCATGTAAAGATTGAAATTAACCTGGGAGCCCAGCCAGTAGGAAAAAGACAATATCCTATTAAGCTAGAAGCCTGAAAAGGATTAGAACCTATGATAAGCTCCTTTTATGGAATATGGACTGTTAAGAGAATGACAATCAGAATATAATACTCCAATTTTACCTGTAAAGAAACCTCATTCTTCAGAGTATAGACTGGTATAGAATTTATGAGAAATTAATATGAGAACAGTAGATGTTCACCCTGTGGTTCTGAATGCATACACTCTCCTTGCTTCAATCCCTCACAGTAATACTTATTTTACAGTGTTGGACCTAAAAGATGCTTTCTTTTGTATTCCTGTGGATAAGCAAAGCCAGACCATCTTTGCCTTCAAATGGAAAAAATCCAACTACAGGGCAAAAGACTATTTATGACAGTCAACGTTGGACTGTTCTTCGCCAAGGATTCAAGAATAGCCCCACCTTGTTTGATAACATACTGGCTAAAGAGCTGGAACAATGGCAAAGTGATAATGATGCTATGACATTGTTGCAATATGTTGATGATTTGCTAATCAGTTCTGATAGTTATGAGGCATGCTTGGAAGCCACCATTAGTTTGCTTAACTTCTTGGGCCAGGTGGGATATCAAGTTTCTAAGAAAAAGGCACAGATCGGAAAAGAAAAGGTCCAATACATGGGGTTTGAAATTATGAAAGGGCAAAGAGAATTAAGTAATGAAAGGAAAGAAGTGATTTGTAGGATCACTGTGCCTACATCAAAAGGACAATTAAGAGGATTTCTGGGAATGGCTGGATGACATCATTTATGGATCCCCTATTTTGGACTAATTGCCACCATAAAGGGACCTGAGGAGATCCTTGAATAGACACCAGAATGTAGAAAAAGTTTTGATGAGGTTAAGAGAAAGCTTATGGAAGCCCCTGCCTTAGGACTTCTGAACTTAAGAAAGCCCATTTATTTGTATATACATGAAAGACAGCATGTTGCACTAGGAGTTTTGACACAAAAACTGGGAAGCTGGAAAAGACCGATAGGACACTTTTCCAAGCAATTTGATGAAGTCAGTAAAAGATGGCCAGCCTGCCTGAGGGCAGTAGTACTGCTACAGTGCAAACACTACTCCTAGAACATATTTGGAGTTCTATGTAGATATCAGCAGTTTAATTTTCTGCCAAAACACATGCTCAAGTTAATACTATGAATTCTGCAGCTTGTGCCCTGAAGCGTCCCGGAAGAGCTCTTGCTTTCAGCATCATAAATTGCACAGCAACAGCATATCTGTAACTCGTTGTTCCTTTCCCTAGTAGGATGAACCATTGCAGAATAACACCAAGTCCAGGTTATCTAGGTTTGTTCCTTTACGTTTGGCAGCACTGTTGCTTTCAATTCCAAATTCGAATTCAATTTCTAGGCAGTTGCGAAGAGATCCCTGTTCTGGCTGTAACATTTCTGGCAGTAGGGGTGCCGAATTTAACACATCACACTGTTCTAAGGTAGTATTTGTTTCAGTTAATAGTATCAATTCATAACGATGCAGACGACGGGTAAATGGGTGACCCCGTCGAGTTATTACAGCGTTCGTTGCATGGGACACCATTACCTTTAGGGGGTGCCCCAGGACAGTATTTCTTGCTTTCTCAATCATCAAAGCTGCTGCAGCAACAGCCCTAGTGCATGAAAACCTGCCTTGAATTACATACAGGGTCTAGTTGTGCTGAGTAATATGCTATAGCTCTCAGACGTTGGGCTGTTTTCTAGGCTAACATGCCACAGGCTATTCCTTTCTGTTCATGTAAATACAATAGAAAAGGTTTGTTGTAGTCTGGCGGGGCTAATGAGGGACCTTCCATGACTGCTTGCTTTAGCTTGTCAAATGCTTTTTGGGGTTCCAGAATCCATGAAGTTTGGTCTGGCTCTTCATCTTTAGTTAATGTTGTTAGGGGTTTTGCTTTTTCCCCAAACCCAAGTATCTAATAGCTATTAAATTCACCTGCACCTGAAATGCTCTGATCTGTTTCTTTGTTTGAGGCAAAGGTATCTCTTGTATTGCCAGTATTCATTCTGGTGATAGCCTTTCCCCTGACCAAATTAACATCTCCAAGTAATTTACTTGTCACTGGCACAGCTGCATTTTGGCAAGGGAGATTTCATGACCCTTTTCTGCTAAAGCAATAACAATGTCTTAGTGTCTTGTAAACAAACATTACAGTCTTTTCTTGTAATTAACAAGTCATCTACATATTGTATTTATTAATACAGTATTATTCGACAGCATTATTGCCTGTAAGTCCTGTTTCAACATTCACAAAAGGAGTATGAGAGAACCAGTGAATCCCTGCAGCAGTCTTGTCCAGATATATTGTTGCCCTTTCCAGGTGAAGGCAAAAAGGAGTTGTGATTCTTCATGAAGAGCTATATAAAAAAATCATCAGTTAAATCTAAAACTGTAAAACAATTTGCTTCAGAAGGTATATGGTGAGTACCTGGATTGAGTATGGTACCACAAGGCATGGGAGATCTGCTATTTTGTTTAGCACTCCTAGATCCTGCACAACCTGGTACAGAGGTTTTCCATCTGGGCCTAGCTTTAGCCTTTTAACAGGTAATACCAGAGTGTTGCATGGGGATGTGCATCTACCTAAAATTCCAGGCTTTTTTTACAGGTTCAATTCCTTGTTCAGCTTCTCGAGGAAGGGGTATTTTTGTATTGGTGGCTGATCATAATGTTTTACCAAAATTTTTACAGGCATAGGTGATTTTAATAGTCCGGCCTCAGTTCCAGCTGTAGCACATACTTGCTTAGGGACATCTTTAAATTCCTGAGATGGGTTGGAACTTCTCAGCCATCATTATCTGACCAATTACTTCTGGCAGTTCCAGCACCATGTGCTTGTTTTTAAAGATAACTCCTGCCTGTAATTTTTCCAGTAAGTCCCTTCCCAATAAATTGATTACGCTGCCTTCCATTATCACAAACTGTTGGTATAATAAATGTGGATCTACTCCTACTAATAAAGAGATTGTTATTGCCAATGTCACAAGGGGGCCCTCAATTTCCTGCACTTGTGATTTCTCTTGACTTAATTCACCCAAATGTTGATTTAGCATAGAGTAGGTCGCACCCTGTCTATCAGAAATTTGAAAGTGTGTTTATTGACTTCTATCACAATGTGAGCACAATCTCCTACCCTGCAGCCTGCCAACCACTGAAAGAATGTATGTTTGCAGTTCCAGCAATGGACCAAAGCAAATGGCCAGATTTGACAGACCCCAAAACCATGTATGAAAAGGACTGTTCAGCAGAAGAAAAGAAACAATGAGAAAAGTGGGAAGCAGACCAAGATGGTAACAGAATATGGACAATTGGGGGAAACCCAATACTACCAAAGAAATATGTAATTACTGTGGCTAGATGGTTTCACAATGAAACTCATTGGGGAGCGGAGGCGGTAGCAAGTGTTTGGAAAATATCTTGGCTATCCTTCCAGAAAACATTTCCTAGTCAGTGACCTGTTTTTCCTAATGAGGCAGTTTTCATATTCCAACTTTAGCTGTGTATTGAGGCAGGGAACAGCACCACCACCTGGGAAATACCCAGTCAGCCGCTGTGATTTACTATGCACGTAGTGATACTGTTTTCAAAACCTGCTGTCTTTGGAGAGAGTTTAAATGTTAATTTCTTTATGAAGATCATGCTTCACTTATTTTTATCCTTTATTTATTGTGTGCACCATGGAAGGTGTTCACATTCATAAAGGTTACCCTAAACTTCACTGCAGTGAGCAAGAAGGGCTACACTGCCTTCAGAGGCATCACAACACAGGTTTGGTGCAGGTTGAGTTGCAGCTTTGTCACAAACTCTGGGTGTAGGCAAGTGGCTTTTCAGTCACACTTAAAGGACAAAATAATAGGAATGAGCCCTAGTCAAGGTGCAAATAATCCCCACAGACTCTGAGGGCCCCAGGTGGTAGCAGTACATCTCAGTGTCTTATACCAAAGCTTTTCCTTCTTCATTCCATCAGCTGGGCAGGAAAGGCAGGACCATGCTGCTGGGAGACAATAAGCTTTGGAATGCAGGCAGACCCACCAGAAGTAGGTGTTTCATATATCCCTTACAGTCCACAAGTGAGTTCCCAGGTCATCTCTGTGAAATGTATTGGCTTTTGCAAAACGAAAACACTGAAATTTATATAACTACTACATGAGCTATGTCCTGACTACCACTAAATTAGGCCTTAATGCAAGAAAAGTGTAACTGATACATCTTAGATGTCAATTGTATTTTATAGTTTGTAAGCAATAACTAAGTACAAGCAGAATATATAGTTTCTTCTAATAAAACAAGATATCCTGCAACTCAAATAAGTTTAATGTAAAAGCGTGACTGGAGAAAAACAACAGAGTAAAAAATACAGTGATCTAGAGAACGGACTGTGTATTGCTTAATAATTGTCTCTCTGTAACTTTACATACCAAAGACTGGTGTTTGTCAAGAATTAAGCCTGTAAGAGACTGATACTTAGGAGTGATGAACAGGAAGAAGCCAAGAACAATCACAAAACTTAATTAAATGTTTGATCTTGTTAAGAAGACACAAGCAGAGGCCTTGCTTAAATAGATAAGACTGGAAAAGATAAGAACTCCTACCTTTGTTCTCATCCTTATAGATAATTTAGCTTAAACTAACCACATGGTTTTACACCACTAATGAAAACTTAAATAATAAGAACACTAACAAGTGTTGATATATCAAAACATGTAAAGAACCATACTACACAGAATCACCTGAGAAAGATCAAATAACAGACAAGTAAAAAAAACTACGGAAAACCACCAGAAAACTCCTGGAGACCACCAAAGACCTTCAATGCACCAGCATAAAGGACATTTGCATAAGCTAATATTTTCCCAAAAAACTAATGAATAGGTATAACATTTCTCAGAAATCTAGTAAATATATATGTAGAACATGTATTTAACCTACACAACTAGACCTGACGATATGCACGATAGGTAGAGCGATCCCCCATACATCCAGCGCTGTTTGCCTTTGTTCTATAATAAACTTATAAAATTCATTAAATTAAACATGAGTGCATTTCTCACATCTCTGATCTTTCATCCCACTCCTTTAATTTGAGAAATTACACCCCACTTATTTCAGGTTGGGTGAAGACTCCACAGTACAGGGATTCCCTGAGAAAATGAAATGGAGACAGAATACTAGTCTTTGACGTTGTACACCATTAAGTGACAGTACAGTATTTTATTATAAGCATGAGAGAAAGCACATTTTTCTTACATGCATCAAGCTTTTATTAAATTCTACTTAAATAAAGACCAGTTGTATAATGAACCTTTTCAAAGAAATAACTCTGTCTAAACAAGAACTGGCTTTTCCCAGCCTTCAGGCACCGTGTTTTGTACTGGCATGACATTAGACACAGAGCTACAAAAAAAAAAGTATGTTAGGTCATTGAGTCAAGCCTTCAAAAGCCAGGAAATAACTAAATTCAGGCTGGTAGCACTGGCAGCCATTTCTGCAAAACAGTGATGAAAATTTTGAGACCAGGTGCTTAGTTGAGGTCAAGCTGCTTGTATGCAGCCTCCTACAGCAACAAGTAACTCTGCTTTGAGCCAAACAGACTCTTCACCACTCTGACTGTCTTTCCTATCATACACTGGTCACATGCAGTTCAATCTTATGGAATTTTTCTATAATACATGAGGGAGCGTGGCAGTATTGTAATTTGGAAGGTTATACGTTGCAACATGAACTATGAATATTGTGGATAAACAGCTCTGGGGTACAGAATACATGACTTAGGGCCTTGCTATTGCACCACTTTTGTACTAATTAGCACAAAGATAAAGAATTAGAGTAAACTCTCATGTTCCAGACAGTTTTGTACTACAATTAGTGATAAAGATGGAACTTCAAAGGTATCAATATGAATATCTAAAAGTATAAAATATTTCTAAAAGCAAAACTAGTGACACAGTGCAGTGTGTTGCTATTCTGTTCTGTTTCCTTTCTAAAGATGGTCCCAGCCTGCCTTTTTGTAGTACCTATGTGACATTACAGACCAGTTCAGCCACTTAACAGGATGCCACAATACTGAAAACAAACCAAAACCCAACATCAAAAGAGTTTTGAGATGTAAATCTCACACACTCAGAAGTCAGGAAATGGCCTGATTATAGTTACCTGTATGGCCTGATTCCCCTCACTGTGGGTGTCCACACTAAGAAAAAGCAGCACATTACTCTGTGATTCAAAGCACAAAAGTACCTAGCCTTTCCCCCTTGGCTGTAGCCTCTTTTCAAACTCCACACACTCCTCCAAGAATGTGGGTGTGGAAGTGGCCTAGCATGCCAAATACTTTGTGCATTTTTCTGTGCACTGTGTGCAATGATCCACAATGAACAACTTCAACAAATAAGCAAACCTTGACAACATCACCTCTCTCTTATTTTTCCATTAGCTTTGTAGATATTCTGAGAGTTGTTGTTATAGCATGTTAACAGATACTCAATAGTTAAAATTGCAGTATACCATTGGCTTTGCAGGTCCCCATGAAGATAAATTTTAGTTTTGGCTGAATTTCATGGGCTCACTGTTTAATTGCCTTCTTTCACACCAGACAGCAGGCAAAACATCCTAAAAAAGTTGCTAAGTCTCCAGACACATGCATAGCTTTAGTACAAAAGTTTGGGAGAATAATCAGCTCCCGTGCTGTTTCCTGCTCCCAGAATTGACAGTCATGTATGGGAAAGCCCTTCCAGGTCTGTTCAGCAATCATGCCTCTTCCCATTTTTCTATCTGGTTTGCATACCAGTGCAGGAGGGGCAGATTAGCCAAAACTAATGTTATATTACAAATGTTGGTTTCATATGAACCCTCTCCATTGGCAGCCATCTCAAGAGAACTGCAATACCATCTAATCTGCTTTTTGCACTGTCAAACTGTAGTGGAAGGCTACTTTCCAATGCATCTTGTGACAGCAGGAGGTGATGACAAAGCTATATACAACAAGTTGAGTTTGCTTTCAAATAATAATACTGCTTGATTTTTGTCTGCAGCAGAGAAACCAGGAAGAGCTAGGCAGGATTCCTAACATCCTTGTGCCTTCCAAGCACAGTCCATCTAATCTGGAGGTGTGACAGACCACAGGGTTGAAAGGGAGCTCAGAAGGTCGCACAGTTCCTCCTCCTGCCCAAAGCCAGGATCAGCAATGGCTAAACCACAGATGCCTATCTTGAAAATCTTCAGAACAGGTTCAAAAATGAGCTATCACAAAGGAATGATGAGTGTCAGAGCCTCACTGGTACAAGTTTGGAATCTTGGCTGTTTCCTCAAAACATGCAGCTAAAACCGAGAGGGTATGGAGTAAACGCTGGCCAAGAACCTACCCTCTGTCAAGAATACAGAGGCCTGGATGCTTAACACTGTGAAGAGGGTGACACTGCACTTGGAATTAGTTTCACAGCCCTACCATGACTGAAGGTGTAGCTTTATCCTCTTCTCGTTCAGCATGTTACCATAACTTAAACAGCCAGCTAAAAGCAGCAAATCACTTACTGAATTTTGCACAGTATAATACAGCCTTTCTTGTGTGCAGCTCCGGCTTTTGGTGTTTTCATAGGAATTGTGCCACAAAAGAGATTTTTATGTTTATTTGGCAAAAAAAAGATATGTCAGGTGGATGAATCATGTGGAGATAGTAGAGCTGTTATTTACTCTGATGGGAAGAAGTGTTTTATTTCAACAGCAGCATCACACGATGTTCACAGGCCAAAGGAAGAATTCATAGTATTTGAAGACAACATCATTTGGTTCAACCGGTGAAAGTGCAATAACATCCACCCCTGGATGGCTACACATTAATTTGTCTCTGTATTCCTACTGAAGCACAACACTGAACTGTCATGATCTCTGCTCACACAGGAATAGCACCTGCCACACACTCTACGTTGTTGTGGTGTGGCCATCTGCTGAGCCCCACATGACTTCCCTGGGGAAGGATTGCAATGGGACAGCTCTGCTGCCACGTTACTGGTGAGACAATGATGAGAACAAAAAGTATCTGACCAAAAGGTATCAAGAGCAATTTTTCCTGTCAACTTGCTGCTGGGCTGTATTCCTCCTCACGGCATCTCTTGTGAAAGAGATCCTAGGGTGATTATAGTTTGCTGATACTATTTCCCTCTCGCCTCCAATAGGGCACAATGAATCAGTGGAAAGGGCAGCAGCATTCACTGTAACTTTTGGAACAATTTCACTGATGGGGAAAAGGGAAGAAGCAGACAGACAAACTGCAAAGATTATAGAATCATAGAATTGTTTAGGTTGGAGAAGACCCTTAAGATCATCAGGTCCAACTGTTAACATAACACTGCCAAGTCCACCACCATACCATGTCCCTAAGCACCATGTCTACACATCTTTTAAACACCCCCAGGGAAGTTGACTCAACCACTTTCCTGGGCAGCCTGTTCCAATGCTTGACAACAATTTTGGTGAAGAAATTTTTCCTAATATCCAAACCAAACCTCCCCTGGTGCAACCTGAGGCCATTTCCTCTCATCCTATTGCTTCTTACTTGGGAGAAGGGACCAACACCCACCTCACTACAGCCTCCTTTCAGGCAGTTGTAGAGAGTGATACGGTCTCCCCTTATGACAGAATGTGTGACAGAATTAACATAGCAGCACTATGTTACCAGTATCTGGAGTAATTATTTCTAAGAAAAAGAGACTTCTATTTAGTGAGTCAACAATAGTTCAATCTCTCTAACTGAATTCAAGTAAATTAAGTGTTAATCAAAGTTCAAAACCTGGTGTTTGAGGTTACCACTTAGAAAGGTTTCTGTCTTGCACAAATATTTGCAAAGACCTCTGTGAACTCAGCTAGTTCCGTATCTTCAGTTTTCCAGCCCAGTGTTAAGGTACAGACATTTGTCAATCTATTAGCTGTTCAGCCCTGCTTTCTGCTCAGTTTCTCTGCCCTTCAACATTTCCAGTAACCTTCACTTTACATGACTCCTCCTTCACATGCACAGATGCAGAAATAAATTGCATGTTTATCACTGTACACTTATAAATAAATGCATGTGTATCACCTGTCTTGGCTCAAAATAATCTTAAACTCTCTTTTCAAACTGCTCATAATACCCACAGAGAGGGGGCAGGAAAAAAAAAAAATCAAGTAATAGCGATAAGCCTTAACACAGCATTCATGGTCTCAGTTAATACAGCAAGTCTTTCATTCTGGTTGTTTTCAACATATGCAGTACTATCAGCTGGCAACTTCCTTGCCAGAAAATTATTAAGAGGTCATCCAAGTTTGAGACTGTGTTTCAATGCAGCACAGACACCAGCTAATAGGGAGAAGCCACAGAGCAAGTTACAGGATGCACAAGGAAATAACAGGATTTTGCTGCACTTTAGTAATCATCCCAGCAGCTTCAGAAGGTAGTGCTGGCAGCCTCTGACATAGAGCAAAAGAAGCACCTACATCATTTTAGTACCCTATGAGCACGGATTTGTTCAGAGAGGGAAAAAAAAAAAAAGGAATCCAAATAAAATTGGATTGTTGTCCTTGTAAGAAATATTACTATGTACAACATACCTTCAAAGGCGGGGGGTGGAGGGGAGAAATTATGGCCTGATTTTGGTTTAATAAATGTATATAAGTGTTAATTTAATTAACACGTATTTTCTTCACAGTCATTTTATGAATAGCTTTGGAAGGTAAAACAAGATTACTCAATGTTAATTAAAATAAAAATCCAAATGAACTGCAGCAGCATAATCAATACAAATTACATTATTTAAATTAAGCAAAATTTAATTAAAGGCATTCACATGAAATTTATTCTCTTTGGATTCAAAGCTTTTCCAATTTGAACTGTTTTGTAACAATTTTATAAGCAGCACAGTAGTCAATAAAATTTCACATTATTCTAAATTAGCCATTATGTGCTAGACACATCATTTTTATGAAACAAAATACTGATTCTGTCATATGTTGGAGTTCAGCAACAAAGCCAGAGGAAGAAAAATCCACTTCACTCTCCAGGTTGATTCTGTACAAATGCACTACACTATCACTGCCCATTTGATTATGGCAACCCATGTTACACAAAGCAACTGAACAGTTCTGTTGAACTTACCACCTCTCTCCTCTTGCAAGACAAGCACTTAGTGAGTATGCAGCAGAAAAGCTGTCTCACAGAAAACATGAATCTGCCTACAAAAAATATATGTAGCATTTCTCATAAAAGTTTCAGAGCCAGAAAGATGCAGGAGACCCATCGGTAGTCACTAACACTAAAATTTTATCTGAAATTAAATAAAAAAATTGCTTGGTTCTTAAAGATGCTGAATTATGCTAGCTGTCAGTAGGACCTGAACATGCTCAGCACCTTCCAAAAGACAGAAATAAAGACATTTGGTTAGCTGTAGAAGCTTTTGTCAAAAAAAAAAAAAAAAAAAAAGAGTTCATTCTTGTATTACACCAGTAGCATTTAATTTATCCAGGTCAAAAATCCTGCAAGAACTAGTATTTATTTCCATATTCCACTCCACGCAAAGACATGAAATTCAAGAGCATGACATTTTTTGAAAGTCTTCTTCATCTAAAAAAAAAAACCAAACCCAACCCTCTGAATATATTCTATTTGTACCTGAAGTAAAGCAAAAACTTCATCATTTTGAATATCAGATTCGATAACAACAACACTTACAACATCAAGGGTTAGCTTCTTTTAAGAAGTCTGAAAGACTGGGTCTGCGAGATCAAGCAACTAATAAACAAGTTTGTCAACGCCACAAAAGGAAAGAGGGGAAAGCCCTTCTGATGTACTGAAGGGATGTTTTGACCACAGCCATGTCCTGGTTTCAGCTGGGATGGAGTTAATTGTCTTCCTAGTAGCTGGTACAGTGCTGTGTTTTGCTGAAACCAGGACAAGCCACAAGAGAGCCATGGAAGATTTTACCCTTTTCCAGGCAGAAAAACCCTATAATAAGGAAGAAAAAGTGAAGATATAAGAAGAGACTGACACACTCTGAAGAATGTACAGAATATCATTCTAAGATGGTAAACAAGGATAAAATAATACAGATCTTATAACTCTGCAGTACAAAAAATTGGAAATGCACCCCAGGTTCTAACATCTACTAATAGTTAAAAAAAAAAAAACAAAACAAAACAAAACCCAAAAACAACTACAACATCTGAAATGTGTGTCTCAGGGTGTTTCTGATATGTTTCCAAGATTAAGAAACAAATATTGAGATGATTGAATTTTTTTAAAAAATAAATATATATCTATATGCATGCACCACACTGCCAACGGGCTAACTGGTTAGAAGTTTGCAGATGTTTCCCTCCTGCAACACATGGTGTAGTGCTATATTTCAGAGGCCACAGATCTCCAGTACAGTTGTACTGTAGTTGTAAAGACTAGAAAACTTTTCTCAGGTTCTTCCTTTCAGTGACTTGGCCATCAGAACTGCTAAATTTTATTGATGAGCTTCCACCTTTTTATTCTTACAGACCCTGGTTATAATGGAATCAAAACAAAGTATGTGAGGGAATGGGCGGAAATACAGCAAAGCAAACCATCTACCTGTTCTGCTGCTAATATTGCAATTATTGTAAGTAAAGACGCTTTACTGAAATCCTCTAAGTTGTAGATTGTACATCACCTGTTTATTCAGATTTACTGATTAATGCTGACTCTTTCTGATGACTTTGCAAGCAGAGAGGGGAAAAAAAAAATCCAAATATGCAATAATTTCCTTAAAAGACACCAGTGCTCTATACTCTCTTTTACAAAATGCCCTAAGCTGGGTTTTGTTTTGGTTTTTTTTAAGAAGATGTTCACGATTTAGAAATCATGAACAGAAAAACTATGAAACTGCCCTGTTTCCAAAAGAGTCAGCACTCAACTGAGTCATATGGGAGGGGCTGCTGATGACTGACTATTCTACCTATGTGTGCATGAAACATTTTTATACTAACGTATGGCATTTCTTTTTTTTAAAACAGGTGATAGAGAACTGCTTGATAACAATTATGAATAAACCAGTGATTTTGAAAAGAAAACTATTTTGAAAAGAAAGAAGAATTCAATTAAAATGTTCTTGAAGCAATTTATAAAATTTAGTGACAATTAAACCTCATATAATTTTAACAGTTATTGCAAAAAACATTATGGGAAGAAAAGCCCTGTAAGCATACCTGTGCTCAGAGTCCCTAACCCTTAGTTGCAAATATCAAACCTGCAAGACTGTATATGATTCAATCGGAAAACTAACTGGCTTGTCCAGAATTTGCCGTTACCTGCTTTGCCCAAAGCAAGAGAATAACTTCTACAATTTCAAGAACACTTTGTACAAGGAACGGTAACAGAACTCTCCCCTGTTTCCTAAATCTGGAGATTACTGTAGAAATTGCATTTTCAATTTGGGAAGGCAGCATGTGAATGAGAAAGAGGAACAGCTCTGGAGCAACAAAACTGTTAAATAAACATATATAAAAAAAAGATTAAATGGACTGGATTTGACAGTTACAATTTTTGTGTGATTGCACCAGCTCTCTTGAAAGCAAACACGGTTATGGTATACCAAACACAGAATAACTTCTGGAAAGTCAAAAAATCAGAGATTATCAAACAAGTGAAAGAGAATTTGATCTATTTCCTATCAGAGGTGCATGCAAACTGCACACATTCTCTAAGCCCATACACATTTTAAAGCTACACTGCCAGTAGCAGGTTTTTCTAAAAACCAGTAAGAATTTCCAAGCAATTCATTGAGTAGGGCAGCTACTTCAGCCTAACCAGGGAGCACAAGTGCAGAATTGCACAAATTCATCCAACAACTGACTTCCCCAAGATACAATGCTGATTTATCTTTTCAGCCTGCACTACAAAAGGGTCAAATCCTGAAGTCAAACTTGGAAACACTTTGCTCAGTGGGGCTAGCTGCATGCAGATTAATAGTTTACTACAGATTAGAGGGTGTAGACCTATGGAGACCAACTAGTTATGAATGGCAATAAAAGTATACAAGGATCCATATCCAACTACTGCTTTACTAAGGCACCAGCAATTAGATTTTTTTTAACTATGCAGAATACATGCTTTTACTAACAACACGGGGGCTCAACTGACAAATTTGTTCCTCCTTTCTTACCAAACTCAATGAAAACTTGATTTTAAAGGTGCTTCCTACAGCTTTAAAGAAGACCTCAAGAATTTTCCTCTCCAGCTCCGGATCAAAACCAACATGAGCAGATTTTAAAGGCACAACCACTCGAATTCTCATTATAATTCTGCACTAAAAAAAATGACCAATATCTGGTTATTGTACTGAAGACCAGTTTAAAAGTTAAAAATCTTGTTCTTTTACCATATTTTTCCAACAAAATGCTTCTAATTTTGCACAGATTAAACTATTTCACTTTTAAAACCCTACTTCATATCATTCAGAGTATTAAACAACACTTGAGACCACTCCTTGTACAAGATTAAATTCATCATGCAGGCAGGTACTTCTTTGATATTAACCTGTTTGCATGCAGGTAAGAAACATTTATCCCCTATAGCCAACGGTAATCAAATAGTAAAGGAGGACTGGAACGGCAAGCACAGAGATGATTCTATTTGTCTCTTCCTCAGTCCCTTAAATCTACCACTTTTCTCAGGACCATGCTTTCAGTGCCTCAGCAACCTACGTCCATTTTTTATTCATTATTTCTTCTGTCTATATTTCACAGGTCCTTATGCCTCTTTTTCCACAAACACTCTGCCACCATTTTGGGTAGAGGAATATCTGAAACTGAGTTGAAGATAGTTGCTATTTTATATATTTAGTCATACCATGTAGCTTAATACTGTCTTATTATTAGCAGCTCCTCTATCTTAAGTGGAAGGTATATTCCCTATCTCAATATCCGAAATTTAGCCAAAACCACAATTTACCTGATTAAGAATAAAAATCTAAAAGTAAAATCCTGTGTCATTTTTTCAGGAAATTACTTGAACATGCCAGCTTCCAGTTAAACCAGTGTTGCACCAAAGTTAACTGGGACTGTAAATCTCGGTATCACATCAAGCAAAAAGAAAATGCTCTTCCTCTTACTCCCTGCAAACTCTAGCATATGATGTTTTTAATCGTTTTCTTATTATCTCTTTGCAGCTATATTCCATGCAGGGTGTCCCATTTCAACACTTACATTTTTTATTGTTTGTTGCCATTTATTGTCATCCTTATGTTGCAACTGCTAAAAATATAACCAATTATTTATTTTTAGAATCATGCAATATTTTTTCCAAAGTCCGACATTTGTCATAATGCTGTTGCTATTTCTTTCACAGTTTCTTTCATGACAAAAGCATTCTAATAATTCCACCACCTCCAAGTAACTTGCTTTATAATCACAGATACAATATCCAGTTCTATGATGTGCAGACTTAAAGTCAGGTATCTTTGTTTCTCTGTCCTTCTTGAGGATCTTCTAGCACTGGTTAGACTTTGCCTCGCTGAAGCAAACACCAGTCTCTTTTCTCTAGCCAGCATGAAACTTGTATAAAATATAGTAACCCTGAGAGACATCCCTTATCCTTTTGTCCACTTTGACTGACTGAAAACACTCTTCCTCTTGCACCTAGCAAGCTCTAGCACATTATTTCTTTATCCTTTATCACCCCTTTGCAACTATAGTCACACCTTAGAGGGAACTGGAGATGAAGCAAGAACAGATATGAGACTCAGTTAATTAAACAGGCTAAGGCAGCACTCTTTACAGCTTCTAAATACATGGAATATTTTCAGCAAAACTTCAACACAACACAAAGCCACATCTAATTAGATATCTCACCTACACAAAAAAGAAATGTAACTATGACAACTTTTCCTCTTTTCTTTTCTAAGGTTTCTATTGTCAGGGATCATATATAAATTTTAAGTTTTATTTAATCAGAATTATCTGTGAAGACTTTTGCCAAAATGTTTTATGCCTAGACCCCCTCAGGTCCCATTACCCACTCTGATAGCTATCCAATAATGTTCACAGAACATCAAAAGCATCACCTAGGACACTGTTTCTTATTACATTGTAATTTTAAATCCAGCATTAAAACTCCTTTAAAACTGCATTTCATTCATACCTACATCTACAGTACCTAGAAAGCAACAAGTCACCTGATTTACAATAAATTACTAGAATTATTTTTAACTTCAAACAATTTGCCAAGGAATTACCTAACAGCCTGTTTCATAGATGTTCAATAGACTTACTGAATGCCACCTATACAGATTTTTTCCTAAAATCTTGTCCAGTCTTAGATTCTAAGAAAGATTCTTATATCCTGATTAACAAATTAAAGACTGATACACAGAGCCATGTTGATCAACTCCCTGTCATCATCTACATAAAAAAGGGAGAAGAACATAGAGAAGGGGATATTGGGGGACTTCCTAATGGTATCTTTCCTCTTTTGGGGTAAATTTTTCAGTCTGTCTCTTGATTCATTGGAAATATAACTAAAAAAAAAAAAAAAAAGGCAAAAAAAAGAAACATAACAAAATTGCAGTACCTGTACTACATTCCTCCTCTGTGTATATCACAGATTTATCCCCACAGCACTCATAATAATGCACCAAAATACTCAGACCTCTCTGTCTTTCTTACATACTGTGATTGTTCTCAACATAGTATGAAAAGGCCACCAAAACACAGCATTTACTATCTTGTATTAAGGTATTCAAAAGAAGTAACTGAAATTACATAATTGGAATAGGTTGGAAAAAACAGACATAATCATAATGACACTAAGCTAAAATAAGTTTTTATTTTTCATTCAGATGTTTGCTGGATGTTTCAAACTCAACTGCCCCCTAGAAATAAACACTGTTCTAGCTCCCTAGAGCAATCCATCTTTTTCTATACAGATACATAGATATATATTTGCAATAGAAACTTCAGGTGAAAAATTCTCCCCCATAATCCCAAGTGCATGTGATGCCACATAGCAAAGGCAAGATCAGCTGTGTTTGTTGTCAAGATCTAAAAGTAAGTTATTGATCTAACGATGCTGCTGAATATATGAGACCATATTACATCCAGAAAACAAATAGAGCGTCTTACCTGAATTTATTTGGTTATATGCTTATGAACTTACAAAAAAGAATTAATAACTTATTTCACACTAAGAATGCTTGCAGGGTCTTGTAATGAACCATACAGAAGTGCACTTTATCTAAAGCATCAATACGTATTTTCCTTTGGTGTTAATATTGTAACTGAGTTAAGAGGTGATGTTTTGGGTTTGTGTGGTGGGGTTTTGGTAGCAGGGGAGGGGGCTGCAGGGGTGGCTCCTGCAAGAAGCTGCTAGAGGCTTCCTGGCTCCAAGTTGGACCCGCCTCTGGCCCAGGCTGAGCCCATCAGCAACAGTGGTAGTGCCTCTGGGAGAACAGATTTAAGAAGGGGAACCTGCAGTAGGGGAGGAGATGGGAATGTGAGAGAAGCCCCTCTGCAGACAGCAAAGACAGTGAAGAAGGAGGGGGAGCAGGAGCACGGGAGGAGGGGATGCCCCTGCAGCCCATGGTGAGACAGCAGGCTGTCCCCCTCCAGCCCATGGAGGGGAGCGGGGGAGCAGATGCCCACCTGCAGCCTGGGGAGAAGCACACACTGGAGCAGGGGGATGCCCCCGAAGATGGCTGTGACTCCATGGGAAAGCCTGCGCTGGAGCAGTCTGTGACTGAAGGACTGCAGCCTGCAAAAAGGACCCACACTGGAGCAGTTTGTGGAGGACTGTCTCCCATGGGAGGGACCCCAGGCTGGAGCAGGGCAAGAGTGAGGAGTCCTCGCCCTGAGGAGGAAGGAGCAAGAGAGTCAAAGTGTGGCGAGCTGACCCCAACCCCCATTCCCTATCCCCCTGCGCTGCTGAGGGGAGGAGGTAGAGAAATTGGGAGTAAAGTTGAGCCTGGGAAGAAGGGAGGGGTGGGGGGAAGGTGTTCTAAGATTTGGGTTTACCTCTCACTATTTTTTATTTGATTGGTAGTAAATTAAATTGATTTTGGTTTTGCCCCAAGTTGAGTCCGTCTTTTGCCCATGACCATAACCAGTGAGTGATCCCTTCCCATCATTGTCTTGACCCAGAAACTTCTCTTTATACTTTCTCCTCATCCCACTGGGGCCAGGGCAGGGACAGTGAACGAGCAACTTCATGGTGCTTTGTTACCAGCTGGGCTTAAACCATGACAGGTGACTATATATACTCTCAGAGAAAGATGACACCTTCAAGGTGATTGATTCTACCTTTTCTCCCAACTTGAAAATGGTTAATGCTTCAGGGAGAAAGACAAGCCTTAAAAACTGAGTACAACCACACTACCACCGAGGCCTTCATTCAACTTTTTTTTGCTATAAAACATTTCAGAAAATTATTTCAAAATATACTTCGATAACCTCCTTTTTGTAAAGCACAGCAATATGTTTTATTGTGGGTTTTATCTAAAATCAAAACAGTACAAATTGTACGGTTCATTTCAGATCCTTTTCAAGAATTTTAAACCTTAAGACTTTTAATCTAGTAGCATATAAACTAGAGTCCTACTCACTCAAGTAGGAAGCACAGTGGGGACACTAAATCTGCAGCTGAGGCATCCTCCCGTGTTCAGCTCCTGTTTCACATATCTGCTAGGCTACAGAAGCTCATTTGTACTAACAGTAATACCTACACTTTATTTGCCCTGGTGTAGTTACCTCAGGATGTGCGTATATCATTTATTCTTCTTCATTCATACAAGCCGCCTCTGCTGCTCAGACTAGGTCAAGGATTTTGAATTGTGTATTTATACTTACAGTGTTTTCTTTCAGATGAAGGAAGTAAATAAGCCATGTGTGTTTCAAATTTATGATGCTGCTATACAGTCTTTCCACAGACTCTCAGAAAAACAGAGAGAAAATTAAAATTGCAAGTATATGCTTATCTCCACAGTATGTTTGGCCTGAGCCAAACTAGTGAGTCTAGTACCAATTTCAGGAGTGATACATCTCCAGTAGAGGTGAATCCTGTAGAAGGACCCAGTAGAAGATACATAGGTTAACTGAATGAAAATCATCTTCATACAAAGCTTCATCTATACATAGAGAAGGAATGAAAAAGAAAAAAAAAGAAAAAAAAAAAAACCACACACCAACAAAAACAAACCAAAGCACACCAAAAAAAACCAAAACCCAAACCAAAACCAGAAACATTTGAGCTCAAGACAATGTCAGAGACCAACAGATACTGCATGGAAGAACACCAGCAGAATGGTTTCTAGTATTCCGAGACCATACTTCATTCTGCTGGCAGCAATTTACTGCAAAATCCATGAAACAGAAGCATATCTCACTCTTCCAGCACCAGTCAAGCTGGAGGACGTTGCTTATCACCAATACCTAGCACTATAATTACCTGTTACAACTGGGAAGACATGAACTCTCTGACGGTTCAAACGTAGAGTCAAAATGGTTGCAAAATAATAAGACAATGACAGGAGAAGCAGAAGAAGGAAAAAAGCAGAAGTTGGGGGAAGGCTTGGTTTATGAGAAGAAATGTTGGGGGGCAGTGTTTTTAAGGGAACTGTACCCTAACACTTAAGCCACCTTTTTGCTTAATGGGATAGCTCAACTCCTAGTGTCAAAATACAAAATATTCTAGCAAGGCTAGAGAATTGAACTCCTCTTAAGGTAGTGGAATGCAGTTAATTTTTAGGACAAGTGTTACTTATGCAAATGGTATAAATAAGAGAATACAATGACGGATGGCTTACTTCAATTGCCTGGGCATGCACTGACACCTGAAACACTTCCTGGTATCTGTGACATCTGCCTGAGCTCCAAATATTACACTGGATTCATGGAGATTGGTACTCTTCTGGCTAGACAAAGCAAGATGAAATATCTCAAGCTATCTCTAACGGTGTGGGGACACCTGTGTTTCAACAGCTGATTCAAGCCCAAAGAGCCTATTTTGTGAAACTCAAATTTATGAAAATAATTTCTTAGTTAAAATTCTTCTTTCTTGAAAAACCTGGAATGAAAGTAATCTCTCTTTACAGGCTGTGACATTAATATATGGACAGAAAGGTACCTAATGACAATAGTTTTTCCTCAGTAAATCAAGGATAATTATAATCTGCATTCTGATAAAAAGTAAGGAGAGACAAACTGTATTGATTTACTCAAAATTTCACATAAATGATCTTCTGAAAAGGCAATTTTATTGTAAATTATTGACTCTATGAAAAATTCACCTCATTTGGTGAAAGCTCCTATAAAACAAAAACTTCTAATCAACCACCAAGTATGCATCTTGGTACATTTATTACTTTCATAAACAGAACTTCTACAATATCACTTAGGGAAAAAAAAAAAATCAAAGGAGAATTAAATTCCATCATTTCTACTCACTCACAGTTGCCAGAATGTAGTCCAACATTTAAAATCTTATTTTAAGGAATTCTCTCCTTACTTATTCAAAACGGCATTTAAAAAAAAAAAATAATGTGATAGTAGTGGTTTCATATTTATTTAATAAAATAGTACAGATTGCATGAGAGCCCTGAGCTAGAAACACGGATGCATAACCTTAGTCACACGTACTGTAGTATCACACACAAAAAAGTTAGGCTACATAGAGATGGAAAAGATTCATGAGAATCCACACTTATCTTCAGAACCACAGAATACACTAGTCACAGATAACAACCGTACTTGCACATAGCGTAGCACAGACTGTGAAAACATAAAAATACAATCATATGAAGTTTCAGATTATGAACTTGCAACCAGTTGCTCTACCAAAATGGGAAGGTACAAAAACCAATAGAACATAATTCTCTTTTGCATTTACAGGTAAAAATATTGTGATTATTACTATTCCTTCCTACACCTAAAACAATTACAATTCTGAATTCAAGATGCTACAGTACTATAAGTCTAGAAGTGTGCAAGTTAGTGCCCACTGGGAGACCGACAATCTCCCCATTACAGCAAGAGATTTTAGAGTGGGAAATTTTAATAGCTGCTGGTTTCAGGAAATGCCGAGTTTGTGATGTAAGATACAAACAGGGGCAGTAGAAGATGGCAGTAAGATGGGCAAAAATAAAAGATAAGGAACAGATCAAGATAAAAGAAACACAGAAAAAATAAAAGTGAACATTCCATGACAACTATAAAGCTGAGAGTGGCACTATAATTATGAAGTGAAACATCAAACTGCAGAATGCACAGGATTTCCTCTGAAGTGGTGTACTAACATCAGGACCAGAAATGAAAAGCATGTCTGGTTCCTGAATCCTTGTAAGATTTCATTAGCAGCCAAGTCAATAATACAAGGTGGCTAATTATGACTTCCAGCTAGTAAAAACATTAGTTTTTACAGCTTGAATGATGCTGGTATCATTGCAGACTGGTATCAAATGTATCAACATGCAGTGTTTCAAAAAAAAGTTTCTTTGACCGCAGTACCTCATTCAAATTAATAAAAGAAACTGATACAAGAATCACTCATGAGTGAGTTTATGCACATAGCTATTTCTGACATTCCATACTAAAACACTGCTGTAGGAGTAGCAAGATAACTTTTAAGTCTAGGCCTTTAAATCACTTACCCACATTTAAAAAAAAAATAATGGTACATAGAAGTAGAAATTTTATTTTTGTTTTCAAACAGAGAACTAATATTTTATTGTACAAAAGCAACCTAAATATAATCCTCATTGAAAAAAATATTACCTCAATAAATTGTAAGAGGTGGAAACATGCTTTTGTGCAATAAGTATAATTTATTCTCTGATAAAATTATTTATCATACATACTGTCTCTCAATATATATTTCCTAATAAATATATTGTTTGGATAGCATAAGCTGGACATGGTTATCCTCAAGACAATGACTCTCTTTTACCCAAACAAATCAGGATACTAAATAACTTTTCTTCCCTTTGAAACAGTCATAACTGCTTGAGGCTGCTGCAGCACAAAAACAAAATATCTTCACAAAGGTCTCGAAACAGTCAAGCTGAAAATCTAAGCCAAAGTTTCATTTAACAGCCTGCCAGTTTTTTGATGTGAAGCTAATGAATGCAGTGGCAAACAAATCCATCAAACCCAACATCAAAACAACTGCACTTCATCCCACCAAAGCGAAAAATACAACCTGCAGGCCAGCACTTTGATCTAACCTATCCACAGAAAACATGTTGCTAGGCAGCTACCACTGAAGAATGCATGAGTAATTACTGACTTAATTTTATGAAAGAGAGCAATAATACTTAAGTAGACCGAGCTTCAAGTAGAAAAGGTTGATAGGCTTCTTTCCTAATGTTCTACATTTCAACTAAACAACAAAAAGCTTTCCAGCACCAACATCTGAAAACAAATCACGTCTTAAAAGGATCTGCAATACAAAAGAATCATTATAATGACTAGTAAAATCACCTAGTGTGACTCTATCCCTGATAGAAGGCAGTAAAATTTACATAAATTTATACCGAGTGAAAGTCACCAAGTGGTGCTACAAAACAGACACAGTGAGCAACAAGAGCAGTATTCAGAAATGCCAGTGCCTTCCCTGAAAGCTTTTGAAAGTATGGCTATTGATTTGGGCAAGAGGTAACAGAATTGTGAGAGACCCTAACACAAGGATTTGGAAAAGCAGCAGACGGGAATATGGGGATTTGAACAGTAACAAAAGGAAATTGGAAGGAAAGAAACTAAAATAATCACCACTGCATAAGGAAGAATCAGAGAGCCCTGACCAAACCTGCTCACATCACTGATCTCCTGGACATGTCCTACACAGGACCTCCATCTCAACCCAATTCTCTGTTCCGTGAACTACCTTCTCCTATCAAGCTTAGGTGGGACCATGCAGCCCAGAAGCTCCACGCAAGGTCAAAGGAAGTGCTTTTTAGGGGGATTTCCTGTAATTAGTAACTGATTTGCCAATATCTACAAAATAGCAGCAAGTGAAAAAAGGAATTCCAAGAAAGAAAAAAAAAATTGCCTGTACAGAAAAGCACAGGATCTTATTCAATCTGTTTCCAGTTCTCTGTATCAAATTAGAGTGCATAAAGTTTAGCGATCCTATCCACTGGAGCTAAAATTTGGACAGGTGAAAATCATGACTAAGAACTCCAGTTTTGGCACCTGTGAGAGGTCTTGCACTGTAACCCTTGTATGAGGTCAGCATTGGCATTCATTAGAAATAAAAATTACAACAGACAAAAATATAAAATTAATAAATATAGATGATCCACAGATTTAGGGGTGAGGGCAGATGGTCTCCCACCCTGCAGCTAATAAACACTAGGAATACAAGATTTTTCTCAGACTAGAGAAGTGTCTTTCACCCAATTGCTTCAGAGGAATTTTTATTTTATTAGACATACAAGACTTACATGTAAATACTTCTGTTCACCAATTCTAATAACTGAACATCACCCTTTGTTCAGCACAGAAGTTATCTACTCAGCACAAATCAAAGTAGATACCTATAAAACATACAAGCTAATTGCCACTGGCTCATCTGCTTTACCAACAGTAACAAAATGCACTGGAGTAAGGAAACTCAAAATGCACTTCATGAAGTTACACATTTCCAGCCTACTCAAATAAATGTAGCTCCATTAAGAAAACGACAAAAATCACAGAAGCCTGAAGAAATATCCTCTCTGCCCCTATTTTGTACCATATTTTTTTTCAAAAATAAGCAGCATTCGAGAAATGAAAGTTATAGGATGATGATGATGATGATGATTGAGAATATCTAAAGCTTAGAGTGCCTCTCATCCTCACAGAACATAGCTCACAAGTACTTTAGTTTTGTTTGTTGAGCACTACCTACCTTTGATTCTAAGTCCCACCATTACCTACATCAGCACTTCACCAACATCCCTCTGTACCGCCCCACTTTGCCAAGCATCTTCAGGACAGCATGACCAGTTTGTTGCTTTCACCAATATCTCCCACTTCTCTTCCTGTGTGTTCTTGCCCGTGGAAAAAGACAGCAAAAACTACGTTTCTCCCCTGGAGTTGGGGGACTTTTAGTGCATCTGTTATTTCACCATTTCTGTTTTGGTTTTTTTTGTTTGTTTGTTTGTTTGTTTTGTAAATCTACTTTTTACTTCTGCTTAATCCTGTCCAGCGTAATTCTGTCCAGAAGTGAGAACACAGCTCAAAGCAGCAGCCAAGTTGTAGCAAAAAGCACACTGGAGATGCCACCTGGTATTACTTTTTTTTTGTATGTCACCCCCTGAGTGGAAGTCTTACACAAACTCTAGAAAACAAGCTGGAGGGTACATCCCTGCTCCCAGGGCTCAACTACTACAGGTAGTTAGGGTACACACAGTAAAACCAAGATCACACGTTTAGCATTTTTAAAGACAGAAAATAATTTTTGGAATTTGCATCCATAGTCTCTGCTTAACCAGTTTCTGAGGGTCTAAATGATCTCTGATTTAACATTTGCAATCAGTTTCACAGAATCTTCAACACCATCTCATTTCATGCAGGAAAGCAGTATTGTCACACAGCCGAAATATTTATAACAACTTTAATGGAAATCTTTGCATGTTTTTTTTTTTTCCTGAAATGAATGAAGAATTAATATTGTCTGTACTTCAGAGATTTTTCTTTTTCTAAGAAAGAAATCCAGTTGTAAGCAATTAGAAACTATTCTGCAAAAATAAGTGTTCCTGTAGGAAGACAAATAATCAGTTGTCAGAATACAATATTCTGTAAGGAGAATACAGCAACAAAGTGACCTAGATATTGCTGCGTTTTGCTGATGCAGGCAATTTCTGCAGCACAATACAGAGGAACTAGGGGATCCAAAATACTTTTTTCAATTAAAATTCTTGTACATACCACATAAAGAAAGAAAAGTCAAACACAACATCAGTACTCTAAAGAATGACAAATGGGAATGCAAGGTTGTGTGGTGGGGTTTTGTTGTTTGGTTTTCTTTTAAATGAAATTACCAGAGCTGCAAATAAAACTTACTAAAACATCAGTACTCTCAGCACATGGACTTCTTACCTTTTTAATTAAAACTTTCAGAAAGTTTCCTGAGGTTGTGATAAAACTAATCATGGCTATCCTCATGTTTTTCTAGAGAAACACCATAATCAAGAAAGAGAGTACCCAATTTGCAGTAACTCCATAATTTCTCTGTGCTTTGAACAGCTCATATAATTACAATTTAAGAACAGATAACCAGTTATAATCCTTTCTCTGTTTGACTTTTGTTTACCGTAGTTGTACGGCATAAACAAACATAAGTATTATGAAGAATTATTTCACCACCTTTCCATTAGTTCTTCTCTAACACATTTCCATTTAAAAAAAATATTTTAAAATCCTACTGTTAGCACTTCCTAGCATGTTCTTTTTCATTTAAAAGCGAAGAAAAATAAACTTTAATTCTCATTCTTGTGGTAGCAAGTAATAAAAAATAAGCAAGTAATATAAAGCACTCTGACCATTTGCCAAAGAAACTGGAGTTCACATTTGACAATGGTATCTAAGATTTCCCTATAGAGGAAGACTAGTCATTATTGCTTCAGCTTCCACTTTGAAACTTTCAGATGTTTAAATTTAACTGCAGACACCACAGAACTACTTTAATTTCATATGCTATATATGCACAATACTGCTGCTACATGCAGTAACCACAGAGCGCAGAATTCAGTGTCCTAAGGTGAAAGTTTTACCCATGTGCTAGAGAATTTTGACTAAATAAAACTGTACTGAGAGTGTATATACCAAGACTTCCTAGCTAAAAATTCAGAATTTCAGAAGAACTTTTGGAGTGCTGTAAAGGAATGAAATTTCATTGGCTTTAAATAATTATCTTCTAACTCCACTGAATTTAAACATGACATTAAGTTTACAGTATAATACAATAACTGAGAGGCATGCTGGAGGCATAAAACATTTAATACTTTGTACTGGGGCAGCTGCACATGAAATGGCAGACCATTTTTTTTTAACCATAAGAAATATGAAGCCCGTACACTGAAAGGGATGTAGCTGGAGGTCACTACCTCATATTTGCTACATCCAAAGATAAAGCTTGCCATTCTTGAAGTTCAGCTGAATCAATTTTAGAGCTGCAGCACATTTGTATCTTTTAAAATCCAGGACAGTTTTACCTGCCACAATTAACTCATATGTGTCCATGCCCATATTCCTCTCAACTTTGTTCCACTGTACTAGCTATAGAAAATCCAAACTATCAAATACATAATTTTTTTAATGAACTTCACAGTCAACACCCTGTTTAAAACATTAAAAATACAACTTTACCCTTAATGACCAGCCTGAACATGTTAGATGCATATTGATGTTTTCAATACTTTCACTATTGTTAGTGTATGCATACAGAACACCTGAAAAAAAAAAATTTATAAACTTTTTCCCTTTAAAGCATATTCAATCTCATTAGCGATAATAATCTATAGTGCCTAGAATCATAAATTTCCACTATTCGGGAACTTTCTTATGATGATCTTCCAAGCCCAAGTGTTTAGTGAGAGTTCACTATCATTACTTAATTGTTAAACCTGCACATCTGATTTTGCCCTTTATTCCATGTCATCTTATTAGCTAATATATTAAGCAAATAACTATTGAAAAGGGTTTTTTCAATAAGAAACATGGCAATGCAGAAAATGCCTCTGAATTAAACATTTTGGGAAGCATACTAACCAAAGCATATATAAGCCATAATTCTGAGAAAAATCACAGAATATTGAAAACAGTAGCAAACTTCTGCTGAACAAATTGCACACTTTCTTGATTTTGTGTATTTACTCACATGCTGTACATGAAAAGAAGCAAAAAATGTATGCCGCATAACAAAAATTTCAGACTAAAATTTCTTCATTAAAACACACCTCATTTAAAACCAGAAAATATCTACTCTGAGTTCATAGTTCCTTTATTGTCTTGTACTACAAGATATCTGATGACATTAAAAATGAGAAAAGTTGAACCTGTTTCTTTAAACTTTGTTTAAATTTTAACTATTTATGTTTCTATCCAGGTATCAAAATTCCTAGTTTAAATAAAGTACTTTCACAAACAGCAGAGCTTAGAGGAGGTTTAAGAGCAGAAGTCAGTTGTCTTCACATATACTCACCTCAGTATATGTAGCTTCAACTTAAAAATATCCATAAATAGAACTGGTTTTGAAGAACAATATGTACATTAAGCTGCAAACAAAACTCACTACTGAGAGGAATACACATTGCTGGAAGTATAATACCCACTACAAAAAGAACAACTATAAATAAAATTTCAATGGCAGTATAATGTACTACCTGATTTAATAGTTCTCCCTTTCTCATCTGCTTCCATAGATCCTCATGAAGAAATAACCACAGGAAACACTTCCTTACGCATCAGTTTTCTGCAATATGACTTACCAACTTTGCTGCTTTTCCATAATCAATCCACCGGATGGTGGCAAAGTTTGTTGACTCTGCACAGTTAAAACCATGGTTAAATCCTGCATGGTATCCGTATGGGAAAGTGATCATAAATTCTCCTGCCTCTTGTGTAACCTATAGCATAAAAACAAACAAAAAACAATCTCAAAGTGAACCACATTACAAAAGCAGTTCTGCTCCTGAAGCAATGAAAACTGTATTTGCCTTTGCAACTACTTAGAAACAAAGAATTTTTTTACCTTGCACACAGTTGCAATTTAATGCAAGTACAAATAGTATACTTGAGACAATGTTGTTTAATATAAAATACATAGCTACATGTATTACTTTACAAATTCAGAAAGTAGTTTCAATAAAGCTAATCTTGGAGCACAGGTTCACTGGTAATAAAATGTGGAAGTATGGGGAACTAGAAAAGACAGTGCAAATAATATATCAATTTTCCTGACTGAGTGGAAGCAGAGACAGGCTGGACCAAAATACCCACAATTATCATCCCTAAACACTAGTACAAATTAATTGTTGAAGAAATTATTCTGTACACCACCTTGAAGATGTTTCTTTAGAATGGCACCAGAACTTTTCTTGTAAAGACTGGAGAGAGATCTTATTTCCACCCTTCTCCCCCATACTCACCCATTTCAAAAGCTATGATTTGAAGACCTGTGACTGAGGGCCTGATTTGCCTTTTAAGTTACTTACTATCGAAGATCAAGCATGAAGTAGGAGAAACTCTAAGTTAATGAGCCTTAGCAGTTAAAGAAACCAATATTGTTCATCCCAAAGGAAAACACTGGATACATTTGGATTCCCCCAGGCAGTATCTTTAAATAATTTTAGATCGGAAAGCAGGAAGAAGAATTAACAATTGCCCTGCACCAATCCTTCAGTCTTACAGTTGTGGTGGTGTGCCCCCTCTCACCCACCTAAAAAATAACCACCAGTGGTGGTTGTGATGGCTGCATTCAGCTTAAGTTGGACTTTGGGGAGACAGATGGCAACACAGCAGCTGCAGGGCTGTCTTGCACAGTGACCCGGATGTCCCGCTGGTATGTGAATATGACTATAAGTCAATAATCTTACTCCATAAACAGTGGACAGCCCAGGGTCTGCTGAGCTCTCCTGCACAGCAGTGGGCTGCACGCCAGGATGTCCTTTTGAGTAGGGATGCCTCTCCAGTTTACTCCTTGAGGCTGAGAGAATCCTTATCGCATCAGATACTGGGTAAATGAACTGGGAATAAGCAGCACTGAAACTTTGTAATCTTAGCTAAGTGATATAAAGGATTGATCGTGCAAATATAATCCTTTAGACATAAACAGTTGACCCAGTCTGGGACTAAGTCTGGATCCCACCGCACCTAGACTCCTCTCTGAAAAGGAGTTTAGAATGCAGGGAGATCCGCTCTGAACCTCATGACTCAACAGGAGCATCTCCGTATCAGTTTTGCCTGACCCTGTCCTCTACGCAGTAAATACTTATGTGTACCTTGCCATTAAATCTTGTTAAACCACTGTCGCATTTACCATTGAACTTTGTTCACTCACTGTTTTATATCAATAAAATATATTGCTGCTTCTCTCTTGCAAGTGAAGTACATCGCTCTCCTGCGACAATAGTGACTAACACCAAGGGGATTCTTGCATTGGAAATGCCACGCAGAATGTCTCAATGTAAAGCCATTAAAACACCACTTTAGACATTACATTAAAACATTACATTAAAAATTTTAATCTGCCTTTGTTGTTTCCATCTTTCTCTTTAAGCACAATTTAAGAGAGCAGAAGGACTCTCATACTATTGATAACGAGAATTCCAAATACCTAAAGGACAAGGGGCCTGGAAGGAGATTCTCAAAGAGGAAAAGCTTGACTACAGTTAAGCTCTGACATTGCTTTAAGGAATGAGCAAGGGTAGTTCCAAAGGACTGCTCTGTTCTTTACAAGTACAGTGAAAAGCAACCAAAAGAAAAGTGTGCTGAGGCCACTGACTCAACAAGAAGTTATAGAAAGCAGAAAAAAAAAGAAAAACAAAACAAACAAAAAACCCTAAAAAAACCCCTGCCACAGTAAATATATTTTGTATAGCCAAAAAGAAACTGAATTCCTAGTAGTTATAAAAGACATATCAGATATAAAAGCCTTCTAAAGTAAATTACAAAAAAAAGTGGGGTAAGGTAAACAAATTACTGGTCAGGATATTCTCTTTCACAAGAGAAATCTCATTTTCCTATACTTGGGTGGACTGCTGCTCTCCTCTGGACATAAAAAAAAGGAAAGACAGCACTTCTTGTCAGTCACTAATATTCTCTCCACTCAGAGACAGCTTAAAGTCAAACTCTTAAAGTCAAACCACCAACGACTGTATCAAGGACAGGGTAGTCAGAGACTAGAAATGGCACACTGCCTTCTGAGCTATCTGGTAAGAGTTAATCAATGAACTAGAAGATTCAGAAGTAGAGAGTTAAAAGAGATTCCTCATACTCTATTTGATATGCCTTTTTGCATGAAACACACATCAGACAGCAGGCCCACTAAAAAGCAAAACAGACCCATTTAAATGATGCAAATAATCTGAGCAATGACTGATGACAGTTCAACAAGATGCATTTGCTGATTACAAGAAAATAAGTAGACTTCTTAGAGATTAAATAGGCTGTTTCCATTCTGTGATAATGCTTTGCATAAGCAAAACAGTAAGAAAAATTGGAAGGACAAATATGGCTCTTTTTAGGGAAATACATTTGTAATTTGAGATAGCAAAAAGGAAGAGTTAAATTTTAAACAACCACTAAAATTAAAACTCACAACTCCAAACATTTTTCTTATTAATATGTCATGTCTTAAATCTCAGCTTTTTGCTGGAATAGTTGTCTTATATTCAATTTCTGCTTGAATCCCCACTTTCTTCTTCAAAATTCTCATCTTATAGTTTTACAAATTCTTTTTTTTCCTTAATGCAAGAATAAATACAGGGATAGCAGTTCAAGATTTAAATTTCTGATTGTATTATGGGAGGAAGGAAAGAAAGGAAAACAAGAAAAATACACATAGCTAACAAAGGCAAAGAATAAAATTGGATCTTACATTTTGCATTTGCACTTTGCAAGGTTAATTTTTTGTTGGTTCATACTTAGTATATACATGTAAATGCACATACAGTGCATATATTATAACTGCTACTGTAGCACTCCAACAATCGCTGTGGGAATGTTTAAGAAAGATTATTCTCAACACTAAGAACTCCAAAATTTATCTCAATACACCTTCCCACTGCTGACAGTTTAGCAGGTGTTCTATTGCAACAAGCAGTAGTTCAGCTGCCATCTGGTAGGCACAGGCTGACTTATCAGCATTCAGCACATTCCACTTCTATCACTTTGAGCCATGAGACATCACAGCCTGGTTCTCTCTATTCACTTTCTCACTGAATCCCATTAATTACAATTACACTTTGGTACAGTCTGCTTCCTCCCAACACTAGGTGACACAACAAAACTTAAATATTTAACTATTTCTAGCACTTTTTTTTTTTTTTTATTAAAACACAGGAATAATCGAGACACTAAAGTAAGAACATCAACTCCCTCACCCACCTCAAATGTGTGCTACTGAAAACAAATATGCTGGCATTCAGCAATATGCTACTTTAAACACCAACCACTGAAAATTACACTGTTCAGAGTAATGTTCTGTAAATCCAAAACTATAAATCTAGTTATAAAACCTTCCAGTTTGGAAGGTTTCATCTGACACTTCATGATAAAGCACAAGGCTATGAAATGAATCAGTATTTACCTATATATTACAAAAACTGAACTCAGCAACCATATTTCCATATGATAATATATCATTCAGAAAACAAACTACTTCTTATGTGAGTAATTTATTCAAAAAAGCTTGCTTTCCAAGGCAGGCAGTATCATTCTGAAGGCCTACATTTCTTCAATTTTATACATAGGTTGATTTAAGCATGAAAAGTGAAGCGATATTCCAAAAGGCATTCCTACCTGTGCTGCAAACCCTGTTGATAACACAGAGATGTTTTTGTTATTGCTGAGCAGTGCTTACACAGAGCCAAGGCCCCTTCCGCTTCTCACCCCACCCCACCAGCGAGCAGGCTGGGGGGGCACAAGAAGTTGGGAGGGGACACAGCTGGGACAGCTGACCCCAACTGACCACAGAGATATTCCAGACCATATGACATCAGACTCAGCATATAAAGCTGGGGGAAGAAGAAGGAAGGAGGGGAGATTGGGAGTGATGGCATTTGTGTTCCCAAGTAACCGTTACGGGTGATGGAGCCCTGCTTTCCTGGAGATGGCTGAACACCTGCCTGCCCATGGGAAGTGGGGAATGAATTCCTTGGTTT
>JAVJGG010000074.1:51402228-51420457 GCA_035590195.1 Aviceda cuculoides
ACCTCATTGTCGTTTTTTGGAGTGAGGGGCCCAAAACTGAACACAGTACTCGAGGTGCAGCCTCACCAGTGCCAAGTACAAAGGGACGATCACTTCCATAGTCCTGCTGGCCACACTATTCCTGACACAGGCCAGGATGCCATTGGCCTTCCTGGCCACCTTGGCATGCTGCCGGCTCATATTCAGCTGGCTGTCGACCAGCTCCCCCAGGTCCTTTTCTACCGGGCAGCTTTCTAGCCACTCTTCCCCAAGCCTGTAGCACTGCATGGGGTTGTTGTGACTGAAGCGCAGGACCTGGCACTTGGCCTTGTTAAACTTCATCCAATTGGCCTCGGCCCATTGATCCAGCCTGTCCAGATCCCTCCGTAGAGCCTTCCTACCCTCGAGCAGATCAACCCTCCCTCCCAACTTGGTGTCATCCGCAAACTTACTGAGGGCGCACTCAATCCCCCCGTTCAGATCATTGATAAAGATATTAAACAGAACTGGTCCCAATACTGAGCCCTGGGAAACACCACTTATGACCAGCCACCAACCGGATTTAACTCCTTTCACCACCACTTTTCAGGCCTGGCCATCCAGAAGTTTTTTAACTCAGTGAAGAGTATGACCATCCAAGCCATGAGCAGCCAGTTTCTCCAGGAGAATGCTGTGGGAAATGGTGTCATAGGCTTTAGGAAGGTCCAGGTAGACAGCATCCACACCCCTTCCCTCACCCACTGAGCAGGTCACATAATTACACGCGAAAACATGCAGAACTTTCTACATTTAAAAAAATGGTGACTCCATGTTCCCTCATTAAGCTACACAGTGACATCCTGTACATACTTGTGGTGGGTTGACCCTGGCTGGATGCCAGGTGCCCACCAAAGCCACTCTGTCACTTCCCCTCCTCAGGTGGACAGGGGAGAGAATATATAATGAAAATCTTCTGGGTCGAGATAAGGACAGGGAAATTACTATCATGGGCAAAACAGACTCAACTTAGGGAAAATTAATTTAATTTATAACCAATCACATCAGAGTAGGATAATAAGAAATAAACCTCAATCTTAAAACACCTTCCCCCCACCCCTCCCTTCTTCATGGGCTCAACTTCACTCCCAACTTTCTCTATCTGCTCCCCCCCCAGTGGCGCAGGGGGATGGTGAATGGACATTGCAGTAAGTTCATCGCACATTTGTTTCTGCTGCTCCCTCCTCTTCAGGGAGAGGATTCCTCACACTCTTCCCCTGCTCCATTGTGGGGTCCCTCCCACAGGAGACAGTCCTCCACAAACTTCTCCAGTGTGACTCCTTCCCATGGGCTACAGTTCTTCACAGACTGCTCCAGCGTAGGTCCCCCACAGGGTCACAAGTCCTGCCAGAAGACCTGCTCAAGCATGGACTCCTCTCTCTATGGGTCCACAGGTCCTGCCAGGAGCCTGCTCCAGCGCAGATTTCCCACGGGGTCACAACCTCCTTCAGGCAGCCACCTGCTCCAACATGGGCTCCTCCACAGGCTGCAGGTGGAGATCTGCTCCACTGTGGACCTCCATGGCCTGCAGGGGGACAGCCTGCCTCACCATGGTCTTCCCCATGGGCTGCAGGGGAATCTCTGCTCCGGAACCTGAAGCATCTCCTCCCCGTCCTTCTTCACTGACCTGGGGGTCTGCAGGGTTGTTTCTCTCACATATTCTTAATCCTCTCTCTGGGTGCAGTTGCTGTTGTGCAGCAGGTTTTTCCCGCTTCTTAAATATGTTATCCCAGAGGTGCTACCACCGCTGCTGATGGGCTCGGCCTTGGCCAGCGGTGGGTCCGTCTTGGAGCCAGCTGGCATTGGCTCTATCAGACATGGAGGAAGCTTCTAGCAGCTTCTCACAGAAGCCTCCCCTGTAGCCCTCCCACTACCAAAACCTTGCCTTGCAAACCCAATACAATACTGTAAAGGATGGCATACAAGATATATACTTACGGTATTTTGGAAAAGACAAACTGTAGGACTACCTCAGCAAGGATGGAGGAATCCACAGTCTCTCTGGGCAACCTGTGCCAGGGCTCAGTCACCCTCATAGTAAAAAAGTACTTCCTGATGTTCAGGAGGAATTTCCTGTGTTTCAGTTTGTGCCCACTGCCTCTGGTCCTGTCACTGCACACTGCTGACAAAAGCCTAGCTCCATCCTCTTTGCACCCTCCCTGCAGGTATTTATATACATTGATAAGGTTCCCCTGAGCCTTCTCTTCCCTAGGCTGAACCGTCACAATGCTCTCAGCCTTCCCTCACACGAGAGATGCTCCAGTCCCTTCAACTGGCCTTTCGCCAGGCTCTCTCCAGTAGCTCTGTATCTCTGGGCACAGCACTCCAGGTGTGGCCTCACCAGTGCTGAATATAAAAGGGAAGTCTCACCTCCCTTGACCTGCTGGCAGCACTCCTCCTAATGCAGCCCAGGACATTGTTAGCCACCTTTGCTGCATTAGCACATTGCTGGCTCATGTTCAACTCGATGTCCCCCAGGGCGCCCAAAGGACTTTTCTGCAAAGCTGCTTTCCAGCCTAACCAGAAGGTAAACCACATACCTGGGGTTTTTCCTCACCAGGTGCAGCACTTTGCACCTCCCCTTGTTCAGCTTCATAAAGTTCCTGTCAGCCTGTTCCTCCAGCCTGTCAAGGTCCCTCTTGATGGCAAGACCTGCCAGCATATCAGCCGATCCTCCCAGGTCTGTATCGTCTGCAAAATCTGCCCCATCATCCAAATCATTAATGAAGACTTTAAACAGGACTGGACCCAGTACTGATCCCTGGAGTACACTTATAGAAGTCCTTCTTGTTGCCTTTGACATCTCTGAGATTCAGTTCCAGGTGGGCTTTGATGTTCCCAGTTGCATTTCTGCATACTTGGACAGTGTCTCTACATTCCTCACAGATTACATGTTCCTGCATCTACCTCCTGTGTATCTCCTTTTTATGCTTGAGTTTCATCAGAAGTTTCTTGCTGACCCATGCAGACCCCTGACATTTTTCCCTGACTTCCTGCTCATTAGAATGGACCACTCTTGAGCTTAGAGGAGGTGAATACCAACCAGCTTTCTTGGGCCCTTCTTCCCTCCAGGGCCTTATCCCATGGGACTCTTCCAAGCAGATCACTGAAGACACCAAAGTCTGCTCTCCTGAAAGCCACAGCTGTGGTCCTGCTTTCTGTCTTGACAGCCTCTCTTAAGATCCTGAACCCCACCATCTCATGGCCACTACAGACAAGGCTGCCTTTGACCTTCACATCTACAACAAGTCCTTCCTTGTTTGTGAGTACGAGGTCCAGCAGACAACCTTGGTCAGAAAGCTGTCACTGACGCTCTCCAGAGACTCTTGGACTGCTTATGCCTGCTGCTCTCCTGCAGCCTTAGGTTAAGCTACAACTCAGATGCCATCCTTAACTCATTTCATGGTCAAATGCAAACTCTACATATAATGTCAAAGTGCTGCTTTAAAATCAAATTAGTTGCTCTGTCAAGGGATACAGGAGGAAATTTGAGTACATCTGTTGCTAAAGTTAATATTACATTAGAGATGTACCTACAATTTAGCAAAAATAACCAACTGGTAGCCTACAAACTCCACTGAAACAATCACTCTTATATTACTAACCAAACAAGTTCCCCTTAGCTTAGCTGTGGAAGAAGGGAGGGATTAGCAATTGTCTTATCAGAGGGAATAAAACTAAGGGAAGGAAAAGAGAAGTGATATCTTCAAGACAGGAGCTGAAGAAAGTGGTGAGAGAGAGATAAGACAACATCTATACGCGCTTCTTTCAAACCTTGTCTTTTCTCTACTGAATAGCAGACGCCATTGACAGCACTGAAGTCAGATGTGGTTTATGAACCATTATAAACATCAAATCAGTCACTTCTGTTTGGAACCTCCTTTGAAATCAGGATGATTTTTTTCTCCCTAGTTGCTAGATCAGTCCATGTAGGGGTTTCATATGTCTTCCCCATCTGTCTATACAAATACAATTTCAAATTAATAAAACAAAACAAAATCAAAACAAAACAACAAAAAAAAAGAAGTTAATTTGAGCTCCTTGTATCTCATACAACAAGAAAAAAACCTTAATTTGTGGCCTCAGTGATTGGTGGTTTGATATAAACAACAGTTGAGAGTGGCATGGAAGTGGAAGGCCTAACAGTAGTTCACCAGAACAGAGACTGTACAGAAAAAGTAGATGAATCGCACTCTTCAATTTACTCACAGGTACAATTGACAGAGAAGTTAATAAAAAGTTAATAAAGTTATGATATCAGAAACAAAATAAGGTTCTTCCTTCCCCTTCCTGGAAGGAACAGTAACTATTTGCAGCTGTTTCACAGGCTAGTCATTCACAGTGTAAGCTGGTTCAAGTTGGCATTACATTCGTGATAACTCATAAGGAAGACAGCTCACTTGAAACAGCATAATAAAAAATAAATAATCACTTCTCAATTAAACTTCCTAAACAATCATAACTCTTAGGTGTTCCTAATCAATTCATGAATCAGTTTAACGACTGCAGCTAATGAGACTGGTGCTTTATTATTGACATTATAAACACTTTCAGGAATATTAATTTTCACTCAAGTCCAGATGACCTTATAACAACAAAAAGACAGAACCTTGAACATATATCTTACAGTGTTTATAATCTTAACATAAATAATGTTCCTTAAAATCTGGCCCTTAGTGCAATGCTTTCTGAGTCACCTGCATTGTCATTCTCCTACAAAGCACTGTAACTAAATGTAACAGCAATTAAAATGCACACCGCACAGAATATTTCAAGTAAACATTCAACTATCTTGAATTTATTTTCTATAAAGCTCTATGCAGTGTACAAAACACTTGTTCTCATAGGTTATTTCCTTATTCATAAAGATTTAATCTGTGTTCAAAACTGTCAAACAATCATAAATACATTATAAATACGTAACAGGTATTTTGCACTAATCCAAGTATCACAAGGGTAAACTTTGAATCATTGATGGTAGTTGTCAAGTTTCAAAGCATGCATTTATAGCTTTGTTCCTGTTTTTTTTTTTTTTTGGTATTCCATATAACACAGGGTTTATAACTCTTAATAACTTTGCCCAACCTTCCAAAGCCCTCGTAATCTGTCATCCTCTGACCTAAGAAAAACAAACAATACTACAAGACCTATCATCTCTCTGGCACTGTGACAGCAAGGTGCTGGATTCCACAAATAACAATATTGTTCCTTTAAATAATCTAAATAGCAAAGATTAAGGCTTCATCGTGCTTCAGATACAGATGTCTCAATGTAAAATTAAACATCACCATGTGGAAAAGAAAATGTAATTGGTAAACTTGAAAACTAAAAAATATGGACTTGCAGCACAGCAGCACTTCTCACTAATTTTGATGGCCCAAGTACACATATACATCACACGTCCACTAGGTTCCAGGTGTTTTTCTACCTGGAATTCTGCCAGATATTTACCTTTCTGTTAAATGCAACATCTATAAACACAATACATTCTATATAATGCATTTTGTAAAAAGCATTTGGGTTTATCGCAAATGGGCTGTTACGACAAATTAATCCCACCATCCACTCTCCGCTGTATGTTGCCTAAAATGTCAGCTACTTGTATTCATCTCCTTTCCCCAAATAATGACAATCCTCAAGCAAACTGAATGAAGACATAAGAACAACCTCTAATTCCAAATAGAATCAAAAAGGTCTGTCCTTAGCACTGTCTTCAAGCATAAAACATGAAAAAGATTAGTTGTGCAAGTACACCATCTGCTGGCCAAAAATCAACTTCGTCAAAAATATTCTAAGAGAAAACATTTTCACCAGTGGCATCCATAACTTTCTCAGCAGCAGTTTGGCGCCAGGAGTTTTTCCTTCTTTTCCTCTGAACCCCACTGGGCTGTACACTGTGACATGGCTGCCACATTTACTGCACAGTCTGTTGACACTCTTTCCTCAGTGTCTATTCGTTTCACTAACATTTCTCCTTTGTTGTTTATTTATTTTTAAATAGTAGCCATTTAATCACAGCCACTGCCTGCAACTTTTAGTACTTTCTTCGCACTAACATCTGAGTTAGGATTGCTGAATGCTGCTCTTCTCACTTCACCCTTTGTTTTGTTGACCTCCCTTCCTCAGCCTCCCAACCTAATGAGAGTGCAATTCCATGAGAAGGAAATCTCTGACCTTCTCTTTGACCAGTTAGCACTTCAAAATCATATATTACTGCATTCTCTTTTCTTTGGAAATGCTGCTCATTCAACAGTAACCTTAAGATACTAAAGACCAAAGAAAACACAATCAAAACAAAGTCTACATTTGTAAAAAGCTATGCCAGAAGGCATTACCTGCCAACATTAAAGAAAACAAAAAATATCAGCAAAGAAAAAGAAAAAGGGTGTCTTGAAAGAAACACTGCTTTCCTGTGCCCCATTCTGGTCTCCATAAAGCAACAGCCATCTAGAATGTCTCTTCACCAAAACACCCCACATCAGAATCTTCAATTATTTTCTAAATCATTTTTATACAGCTGTTCGGACACAAAAAAGAATTTGGACTTGCTGCTTTCTCTGAACAATAGACCGTTGGACATTTATAGCTGTCTTTCAAAGATCACACAACCTAGTGCAAAAATTGAATTGCCTTAAGCCACCTTGGCTGACCATATTTATCTTTGGACAGAGTCTTCAAGTAATTTGTCTTCTATGAAGAAATATGAAACATTAGCAGAGCCTCAGACCATCTGCCACAGAGAAATCCTACTTCTTTTTTTTTATTTTTTAATTATGGGAGAAGGTAGATACATAGAACATGAAATAACTCAAGCACTCTACACATGGCAGATTCTTTTAGAGGAAAGTTTGCCCTGTGTTTTTTAAATCCTCAAATCTTTTTTGAAATGCTAATATTTCTTCTGTTAGTCTCATTACTAAAATAATCCTTTCAAAATCTAGTTCCTATGGCTACTCACATAGCCTAATTGATATCAATGGATATTCTGTAAATCTTTGGATAATGAGATCTGTGTTAAGAGTTCATTTTTATCCATGGAGATCTTGCCAAGTAACCAGCAAAAACCATTTCCTCAGGAAGTTTCTATTTCATCTCTTTAATTCAGAGATACACAGGAAGTATAAGCACATTTCCAGGAAACTGCAGGCATTCCAAGCATGTATAAAGTACAGCGATCAATTTTCCTCAGTGAGAGAGAAATAAAGGATTTAATTTTTTAACTTTAAAGTTATTTAAATATCACTAGATTTCCAAAGAGGTACACAGATAACACACATACTGAAATGTTAATTAAAAAAATAAATAAATGAATAGGAAGGAATCTCAAAGTTCTGGAGAGTTCAAAGTGAAGAAAGGAAAGAGTCTTATGATCAGGAAAAGTAGCAATATCCTACTGTCTAAGGACAGAACTGTCTGACTCTTGCAGATGTAGGGTTAATTTCAGCCTTGTTTGGGAGTCTTTAAAGTAACACAAAGATTTCAACAGAAAGACAGATTCTGTCACAAAGCAAGAACATATCCTCCAAATACAGTACCCTTTAAATGAGGGCTGGAAGAGATAAACTTTATAAAAAGCTATGCATACTTCATCATAAATGCTCCCATTGATATCTGCTCCATAAATTGGTGCCACAAAAGTCAAGTTCTTCCAGTATTTACGCTCCAGATCTTCATAATCTATGTATCTTGGAGTGCAGTATCTGCAGAGGAAGAGGTAGGCAAAGGTTCAGCATAGTCTTTCAACAACCACCTTCACAATGGACTATGCCTCTGATCCTGCAAACGTAATTCTAAGAGATCACTTCATTTCAAATTCACTGAAACAGAGGAATTCTTAGTTGTCTTGAATTCTCAGTTTCATGATTAACCACAGCATGTAATGTCCTACCTGACAGCTACAGTAACTGAAGTCATACACCTACCTATGAAACATTTTCTTCAGTCTTCAGCAGCTAAACAGCACATCTACTGACTGTCCTCAGGCAGGGGCCCTCCCTTTTCTCTTCCATAAAAAAAGACATACATGAAAAAGCCACTTAATTGACAAGTGTTTGTTATTTTCCTGCCTCACTACCAGCTCTGCAGAGACACAGAGGTAAGTCCTGCACAAGCCTGTCTCAGAACACCTCAAATGTATTAATTCTGCCAAGTAGCAGCCCTGTTAGGCAAAACCAGTACTTTCCTCTCTTCTTCCTTCCCCAGAAAAAAATTTTGAGAAAAGGTGTAATGTTTCAAACAGTTGACACCAAAAATTCTACCATGCAGTGAAAAAAAAAATTTAAGGGAATTACTCTTTTTAATTCCTTAGTGCAGCACAGGGCACCATACTTTTATATGCGTAAATATGTATATACTTTTGGAAGGTTACTCCAACCTCATTTAAAATCTTGCAGGAACACAACACAAGCACACTACCATAGAAAACATATATCAATAGCTTTTGCCTCAGGATCCTTCGTTAGGCCTCTGTTCTCCCATATTTAGGTCTTCAGAAAAGAAAACTTGCTCCCCCATTACTGCAACTCTGAGAAGTAAAGTTTCATATTAGCACTGCCAACTTACTACACTTGAACTACTGCAAAGAGAATCCAAACATACAAGAATCAGGTACACCAGGTACATTTACATCATGTGATAACACAGAACAGAGACAAGCAAGTTAGCAAAACACATCTTAACCAAAGCATTCTCAGCAATGGAGTTGTTTCAATTATTTCTCATGATATGGCTCCAGAAATCAGACTGTATTTGACTGTATATGGCACTGAGTAATATGGATACATAAACTCAGTTACCATAACACAAGTATCTTGATTACGGGATGCAGGTATGCCCATACTTCCCAGAGGTTAAGGTGGAGAAGCACCTTGGTTCAATGGTGAACTGTGAATCCTCAAGCAAATAAAACATACAATGCATTAGATTGAGGGCACACAATTCTTCCAAAGGCAACTATGTTTCAATTTAGACATTCATGACTCCTCTCTTTCCTAAAAGAAATGAGTAACATCACCATACTCAGGAAAAAGAGTTTTTAACAGAGAAGTCTTCTTCATTAAGGAACAAATTTATTTTTATGGGAGAATAGGGGCTCTCAGCTACTTAACAGTTTAAGAAATATAGACTCCACTGAGTGTCACGGGAGGTTATATGACACATATTCTCAAGAGCAGTGATGAATGTTTAGAAAGACCTACAGCTAGTAATACATAGGAAGTACTCCCAACTGTTAACTTTACTGACGAAATGAAGTTGTAAAGTGATTTCAGTAAAAAACATGAAAACTGAAATCAGAAACACTTCCAAATTATCTTCCATAATAAAGAATATAATAAACTTAACATCATGATACATATTAAAATCTTCACAGTATTTTTGCATTATCAAACTATTTCAAGAAATTAGTGTTTATCATTTTATCACGGTTAACCAAATGTAAACTATAAACATAAATAAACAGGTATCACAGAAAATGACATCAGATCCCATACAGGCTTTGTATTTTATTCTCCCCTCTAACAGTTACTGAACAAATAATTTTAGGAACTACAAAATAGGTTCCCATTCCTGTTTACCAGGCAAATAAAATTTTAAGTGTGGTAAGCTTAATTTTTCACAAATAATATATGGGCAGAAACATACTGATCCTTTTCAATTGAAAAAAGATCAGTTTTGCACTTTTACAATGGCATGGATATTACAGAACATTTGCTGAGTAGCCTCTTTAAAAGCTTTTCATGTCCTAGTTTTTCCTGATCTTGATAACAGGATAAGATCTTCTCTTCTTACCTCTTAATTTCTTAAATTAACTTATGAGAGAAACTTTCCTTCAAACTAGGGCAGTGTTACCATCCTTCATTATATTCAAATACCTTTTCCCTCTAGGATCCTTTGACTCACCTTCCAGAAACTGCTTCCATTCACTTTTGAGGAAATACTGAAGTAGAATTTATTCTTTTTATGTGGCCAAAAGGAATGGGGAAGAATCCCTTCTAATCACTGGCCTCTTCTTGGAATGTCCACCAATTTGAAACTTTTTAGTATAGCGCCTAGCCCTTCACAGACTTTCCCCCCCCTTCTCTTAATATCCATCTTGCCATAACCAGAACACAGACATTCACTTGGTGCAGCTGAGTTCTCTTAGATTAATGCAAAAACTTCTAGGCGAGTTAAAAAGATGGTGGATTTTTTTCCAAATTACATGGTGACAGGCCATTCCAGTATCTAGGCCAAAAAAAGTTAGATATTAAACATTAATAGCTGTACTCAAAATAAAAATCAGATTTAAGTCTGTATCATCTTCATTATTTTCAACATAAGCATTTGTTAGAACAGAAAAAAAAAAAAAGGTAGACAGAAAGCATCATATCTCAGGTTTGTCAGATGCTTTCTTACTGCCTTGGTATCAGATGATTTCAACAACTGGAACACAAGCAATGTTCATATTGTGGTACCCTTCCACAACTTAGGAGACAGGAAAACCTCTACTGAGTAAGTGAAAAAAACACCAGATCCCTAGTACAATTCAAAGAAACCACAATATGGGAACAAATAAATATCTGTCATTCTAAGCAAGACCCCCCCATATACATACTGGTCACTGTTGGCCAGCTGCTTGAACTCCTTCACTGTCATTGGCTTTTTCTGAATGTTATACTGCATGAAGAGCCCTGACTGGCCAGTGACAATCTGCTGAATTGGAGCAGGAATCACCAAATCTTCAATATCATTATAATGTTTTCTTGGCTTCCACTCCTTCGGTGGGATAACCTTTAAATTCAGAAATAAAAAACAGGATATCAACGATTGCGATACTAATTCTAAACATTGAGGAAAAATCAAAAGAACCAGTCAAATATGCCCCGATGATCACATGAACATTTCCTTACCAGCTGCTTCACAATAACTGACCACATAAGTGCTCCTAGATAATGCAGAAACCATTCAAAATGGGCATAGTACTACCTCAATTCACAAGCAGCAATTCACTAGTCTACAGCAATTCAATCGTGTGAAACTGTGCAAACATAGACATGTATGATAACAGAACAGACAAATATTTTATTATCAGAAAGCCTTATAATTCACAAACACTTCATACTCCACAATATAAAATTGTTATCCTCAATTTAAAAAAAACAAAAAAAAAACAAAAGAAAAAAAAACAGATTTGTACAAAAGATTGACAGTCCCCTGTCCCCTGTCCAAATGTTATTTGGTGTAAACAGTATAAATAACTTCATTTCTTACTGAAAAATTAAAAAAATAGAGCTATTTTAGAGAGTTTTAAATTTTAGAGTCTGTTTAACTTACTCCCCATAAAACTGCTGGGTACAACTCTATTATAGTAAGAGTTTGCACTAATTTAGATATACTAGGTTTTGTATTAACATGATTTAAACCTCATAATTAAAGATTAAAGCTATGTGCAAATTAACCAATTGTAAAGTTAACACTTTTATTTCAAATACCACAGAATTGCCCAAAGTCTACAAAAACTCAGCAGCTTCTAAAGTGTTGGCAATGTAAGTCATTAGGAACTGCAAAGAGGCCTGTAGTTATACCAGTGTTCTTTAACAGGCTGTATAATTTTGAACATTCCTTGCATGTATTATTTTACCTGAAAACAGAAAACTCTCTAGATTTGAAATTGCAACAGTTTTAAAACACTGCAACAGGCATTTTTAATATATATTTTTCTTTTGGTTTTGAACTTTTACTTGCCCAAAAGCTCAATGATATGTTCTTTGATCCACTCACTATATTCATTCTTTTCCGTGGTGTTCAAATCAAATTTTCATAAGCATTGGCTTGGAAACTTTTAAAGTAACATACAGCAAAGTAGGATGGCTTTCATAAACATGCATCTGCCATGCACAAACTACATTACTTGAATAATTAATCCACCTCTTAGAGGCAGCCTTTACACTAGGCTAGCTAGGCTGTTCCTCTAACAAGCATTTCAGGATTCCAACAATATTGACCTTTAGAGATTTTGCTATTACATCACTCCAAGAAAGTAAAAAATTCTAAAAAATATTACGGATAGACCCTGAGATCATTTGCTACCTTTGGAAAACAATCACAAATGGGGCAAATTGTAATGCTAATGTACTCAAATAGTCCATCCCTCACAGAAATCTGATCATGATCATTAATGCTAGCAAGCACACACCAAAACAGAAGCATCAAGATGAAGAAAATTTATCAGAGAGTAACACACTTTCATACCTAATGTTTTTATTTTAAACATGAACAGGCATTTTTATCCAGTTTTTTACACAGACGCAACTCCCTCATTTCATTTTTTCTTCCCGGCTTCCATGGGACTTCAACTGCACAGAGACTACTTAGCAACTTTCACCATTGTTTGCTTTTAGAGAAAAAAATAATCTAACCATCTTGTGATTCCTACTTATTTCTTTCACACAAATCTTAAATTATATGCACATCAACAAAATACAAAATGTTGGTTTGGAAGCACAGAAGTCATGCATTCAGAATGTATGCATAGAAATCAAATATGTGCACAGAGATTTCCATTTTCATGATTATTAATTACGAACTTGTAGGTTTGCCTCAAATATATGAATACTGAAAAGCAAAATTTGCATTATCTTATTTAATTCAAGGTCAGTGTGTTTTAAGCAATAAAAATAGTTGTGACTACAGGTTCAAAGTATCTCCTTACAGCTAACTGGAGCATGTTTATTATTGTTGTAATTAGAGTACTGGTTGGAGAACTGAATTCTGTGGGGACTGATGTGCTAAGCACCATTTTAAAAGAAAATAAAAATAGAGTCCCTGGCCCAAAGAATCTGCATTTTCTAACAAAGGTCAGGGCAAGGACCAGATACGTTAAAATATAACATTCAAAGCAACACACAGCTAGTCAGTATCAGAGTTGGAAATAGCAACTAGGTCTCTTGAGTTTTTACCACTGACCTGTCCCACTGAAGCCTCTTTACATTCCCTTCAGTAAAAATAACCTCTACAGAGTCAGGCAAGTTAGGTTTACTCCATGGAAGCAACCTAGATCAAATTAATCAGCCAAGCTGTTCAATGTTCTAACATAAAAATGGAAAAACCTAAGGCAAGGCTTTCTCATTTATATATCTATACATATATATGTCTCAAACATCCTAAGCATATTAACACTGTGTAGTGTTACTTAGCATGATATATATATTCAGTTTTAGATAGATATATTTGTTATACCACGCAGTCTCCTCCATGAAGGCTGCACATTAGTACAACTGAGGTTATTTCAGAGTGCTATCAATGCACAAATTTCTGTTAAATCCTCTTTCATACACTGGTAATCTCCTGTTCTGCATTTGATTCTGAATGGCACTGGCTACAATTTCCATGTAGCTACTTCTGCCCCAACTCTTCTGAAAATTGTTTTTCTTGTACTTCCCAACATCTATTTTCAGTACCAAGTTCCAAAATTACTTTTCTACTTGCCCAGGTGACTGCAAATTAATTAAAGTATTTCACTCTGTATAAATGCAGCTTGAATCTCCAAAACACTTTTTATTCAAGTAAAGAGCAACTAATCTATCAGGGTCCCTTGTTTTTCATTTGTTCTATTGCCTTCATCCCTTCTTTTCCTTTTTAAGTATAGGATCCACTGTAAGACTAAAATACATTATCTATGCCTAAAGCTCATTCCAGACATTCAAGAGCCCAATGGAAATTTTTTAGCCAATTTGGTCCAGGGATGCCACAGTATATTATCTGCTCTGGAAATCGTTTAATGTTGCTTGTCTAGTACCTTAATCATTTGTTTCAGGTATACTATTAGGAACTTTTTTTATTAACATTTTACTCCCCGCACTCCCCCTCCTCCCACAATATGTGCAAGCCTTAGAGTCATTTTATCCCCATTTACATACACATATTCTTCCACACAGGTAAGAGGTCTTCTCCCCTTACTCACATTTAACCTCAAGTGCTGGGTATACCTACTCTGCTTATGACCTCTGTTTAGAGGTTAAATTACTGTTTCTGCATATGCATACAGCTCCTCTGGTAGTCTTTATTCTCTTTGAATTCATACTTGAGTCTGTACATCCTAAACTTAATACAAATTAAGTCCTCTGTAAGTTCATTTTATATTACTATCAAAACAGGAAAAAAATATTTTATTCTTATTTTAAATCCAGTTTCCAAAACTTGGAAAATTACCCTTAAACTTCCACAGTATGAATTACTGGTTTTATAAGATTTGTCTTAAAAATACTTACTTGGTTTATTTTTTATATATAAATATAATTTTTTTGAGATACATAAAAAAATAGTGAAAATTAGAATATAAAAAGTCTCAAGACATCTGAGTAATATGAGGCAACTAACTGACAGGCTGAAAACAGCTAATAATTCTTTAACTGCTATGCTAGTATTAAGCAGAAGAAGGGGAAAGCAGACCTACATGGTATGGTTAGAAGGGCCCTTGCTCAGTCACAGTACAATGGAAACATGACTAATGTAATTAATAATTTTTAAAAGGTTTTATTATGATTTCTTATATCATAGATATTATTCCAGGTGTTCTGTAAACCCAGATCAGCAGATATCCCACATGCATATAAACACAGATATATAAAAATATTTTTTGTGCTCCTGTGACTATCACATTTTAACAATCTGTACATGGAGAAGAGCTTCCCAAATGGTTTTGAAATGTGATACATGGAATGGGAATGAAATCTTAGGTGTATGGCCAAAAAATGGAAATACACACATTTTCAATCATTTAAGCACAGGGACATTAACTTCAAACAAGCCAAAACAGACTATGCAAAATATCACAAATCCCTGACCACATCACCAAATTCTGCCCTTATCAGATATGTTCAGTTTTAGTGACTTCAACAAAAAGAGGGAAACTCCAAGTGCTATGAGAGTAGTGACAATCTCTGTAAATCAAATCTTGGAATTATTTTTAAGACTCCACTAATTTCCAGTTTCTCCTAATTGCATGTGTGTGTATAATTTGAGACAACAGTAATTCATAGCCAAATTTTTCCATACCTACTACCTGATAATGAGATCTAATAACCATCTCATTGAGAAATTATGATAATGAGAGAGCGAGAAAAAATATAATTTCCTTTTTAGGAAAAGAAAAAAAAAGTATAGTCCAGATAAAACTACAAAATAAATAGCTATAGTTTGATAATGGCAACAACACTGAAAGATTCAGCCTTAAGGAAGCAGCTCACGAGCTCATCAGGAAAGAAAGTAGTTTCAATTTGTATTTAATGACATTTAAAAAAAAAAAAAAACAACTTGCTTGAAAATTTAAAAATTAGTTCAGGTTAAACAGTGTTAACTAGGGATATGCATCTAAAATTTAATACCCACTTCTCATACTAATGCTGAAAGCTGTCATATTTTGAAGTACTTTGATTGTCACTTAAATTACGAGAACAGACTCCCCATTCATTTTCAACAAAGTTATGGGATTCTAATCTACATCTTGCAGCATTACACCACGGTGAAGAAGAGACCACAACCTAACCTCTGTTCTTCTGTTACCATGATTACCATTTTACAGATTGATTTTTTACTAGATTAGTGTTACAGTAAATTAAACACGGTACACCCCTGCATGCATTGCACAGCCAACATCTTCACTATACTCTTTAAAATACTGAAAAACCTGGTAGATATCACTGTTGCACCTAGTATTTTAAAAAAGTCAGTTTCAAATATTCATGTGCCTAACCTAAAAAGATGACTACTACTTTGGCCCATTACAATATTCCTTTAAGGTGTTTCAACTTCTAAAGAAAGTTTACAGGAAACAAACTTTACATATTAAGTGCTACTCTTCTTAAAATGACAGCATTATTCTATTTTATTGATACTATGTCATCTTTGCCTTTCAGTAACAAGTGAATATTCAAATGATATACATTTCATATATGCAAGAATTAATCTCATGCTTGGTTACACCAGAAAATTATGTCTATCCAGAATCTTCATGGGGGGGGAGCAACACTAAGAGTAAGGATATGAAGATGACAGCAATATTACAGAAATTTTAAATTATACAATAAAGGCAAAATTGTTTCATATTCTTTCCTTTCAGTCTTTCCTAAGGTTACTATGTCCTCTGTTCTGCTCAGGACATCCTCAATGGCTCTGCCCTTTTCTCCTACGCTGGCTGCACATGGAGGTTTATTTAATTGCTGGATGGCAGGAAAGGAACCAGAACCAGAGCCAATATAAGGAACAAAAACACAACTATGACTGAAGCCATATTTATGTCTCAAAAAATTCTGAGGAATATTTCCAATAAGACTTCATTACCTCTTCACACTTCCTGCTAGCTGAAATTTTGCAACCAAGAATGCCAAGACATGGAAAACCCTCCTTTTCCAGATATCCTAAAGTTCACACACACAAATGACTAGTACACTGGGCTCAAACCATGACATATTTTAGTCCCACAGTTAAGTATACCAGCAGCTTCAGAGGAGCACTTAGCACCATGTATCAGGAAGCTGCTGACCAGCATTCCCAGCTGCTTCAATCCCTGACAGAAAAGAAGCAGCACAAAAAAAAAACCTGATGGAGAGTAACTGAAGCACTTATTTATTATGAATATCTCAGAAATAAAATAGAAGTTTGCACAGGCTTTTTAAGGATTATAGTTCTTTTTTTGATGATACACCTCCTGAGAACTGTCAAAGAGGTAAACATACACAGCTTTTAAAGGAAAATGAAATGTAAGATACTTTTCCTTTTTTTTTTTTTTTTCCCCAAATTAAGAAGCTTCTGGTTTTGAATACCATTGAATGAAAAGATTAATTGCAGTCTAGGATAGACATAGCCATGATAAAGAGCATATCACAAATATTCTTTTTAAACAAAACTAGTTCATTTTTTGTTTTTTTTTTTTCCAAACGTATTACACACTAATTCTGGCTCATATAACAGCTTCCTCATACAGACAGAGAAAGCAAGGAGTACAATTTATGCATACCTGTCTTTGTTTTATACACAACATACCAAAGAAAGCAAGCATATTATATATGAATAAACAAACCGAAAGAGAAGAAAATTAGTCTCATCTCAGTGGCTGGTCATAAGGCACTTTCTATTTCTTTAGCTAGATCCCCATGAAACAGGATTAGAAACTACCAACAGTTGAAATAAAGCTATCTATATAAGCAATATGAAAATGAGAGGGTTTTTTAATGCTGAGTCCATGTACAGAATCCACAGAATGATACATAGCTAAAATCTCCTGCTCACATACATGTTAATGGTGTAAAACTGTTGAGCAACAGATGTCACTATGATGAAATTGCTGTCATGTTTACTGTTCAAGATGAGAGGACTGCAATAGTTCATCCCCACACAAACAAATACGTTCCATAATATAGTTGAATATGTGAAAAATTCAGCTCAGGCTTTCCTCTGTTGTCTATTTATCACATTTCTACTCCTGTTTGCAGAGAAGAGTTTGAAAATATGACCTACATCCACCCTCATAAATCAGAAAGCAAATAAACTATAAAGTTTTCAAAGTGTGTTCAGTCTGGGGGGTTCAAAGGGGTTCAATTTTGCTTTGTTTTACAGGAAGCAGGGAGTGGGCCGGGGGAAAGCAAGAATTGCAGGTTTTGTTTCTCAATTTTTAAATGTCTTGATTTTGCAACATCAGCTTAAAAACCCAGTGATGAAGACAGCTATTCCCACTGACTACTTGCAATAACTAAGCTAGGATTTCTAGTCCTGCACTATGTACTGGTGGTTTGAAATGTGGCAAAACAGATACTGCATAAATACTTCTATGATGTAGCACTAAATGATATCAGACTTAATCTCTGACAACGACTCTCCATTAGGGGAAGAACAGCTGCTGTAAAACCCTACTAGATATACCATTGGTCAAAGGGCAATGCAATGGTAATTAATGTACCTCCAATTCTCATTAATAAAAGATAACATGATCACCATCAAAAAGAAAACAATTTTCATTCAAACACTTGTCTTGGTTTGAAAGACAGGTGTCTGCCAAGGAAGGCAGGAGCCCCCCCCCGGAATGGCAGATGCAACTCCCCTTCCCTCCGAGTTATTACAATTTTGAAATCAAGGAGCTTCCAGGCAAAGATGTGGGAAAGAGGAATAACAGTTCTTTACTATAACCAGTCAAACAAACAACAACAACTATTACAGTAACCGCAAACAAGCCCAAACC
>JAVJGG010000074.1:51420557-51435298 GCA_035590195.1 Aviceda cuculoides
TGTCCCCCTAGCAACCCATATGGGGAAAAATTCCTTTAACAGAAAAAAAAAACAGAAGAGTTTCTGAAACTCCAACAACACTGCCTCACTATCTTCATGCATGCATCCGTTGACTGTAGTGGGATTATTTGCTCCAGTAAAGTTATACACAACCCTAGAAGACCAAGTTCAACATCTAGTAAATCAGGACTTTCCAATTTATACTATGAACTCCCTATTTCGTTCTGATTTGCCAAAAACTAGCTTAAGTCTGCCTTAAGAAGAGATCTAATTTTGCTACTATAAACATGGAAACAATTGACAGTTAGAGAGAAAACAGTATACATCATCTTCATTAGTTTGCGTGAAACATCAGAGATACCAAAAAGCTCTTTCTTAAAACAGTAACAGATCAGTATCCGTTCACTGAAAATCATTTAGAAAAAATGTTAAACACCAAAAAAGTCAGTTTTGCAATCAGCAAAATACAGATACTGGGAAAACAGGTATTAGGAACAATTTTCCTTCTACATTATAGATGTTTACCTTTGCAACTCCAGCCCTATGAGCACCTTGTGATTCCATGTATGCTAAGTATTTGTTGAAATCCCTGAATTCATCCATCGAAGGCCTAAAAGTCATGATTTTGCAGCTTGGGTTTGGAGGACTATCTGAGATGACAGCAGCCATTGTGGTTCACTTTCAATCCAGCTTTAGGGAAAAAAAAAAAAAAGAAAGAAAAAGAAAAAAAATAACATACACTGAAGAGAATAATCTGTAAAATAAATTCTGAGATTCATGTTGAATTCTTGCTGGCTGAGCATGAGAAACTGAAAAATCCCTGACTTAGTATAAACACTGCTAAGCAGCAACTGAAAACATCAGTGTGTTATCAACATTCTTCTCATACTAAATCCAAAAGGTAACACTATACCAGCTACTAGAAAGAAAATTAACTCTATCCCAGACGAAACCAGGATAGACACACGTGTTTCAAACAGGAAGAGAGATTCCAAAATCCTCTACCCATGCTAGTATAAAAGGCACAAAACAATTACTTTTTCTCCTTACTCCTTTAAAAATACTCAGCCTTCACCCAGCATGAACATCATCATGAGTGACATTTACACTGTACAGTTCACACCTCTGTTTTTATGGCACCTTTTCTCAAGTTAACCTTCAACATCATAATAGCATCTTCCTGTGTTGACCCATCTGCAAGTTACTGCACTTGTCTGTCTAGAGATTTACATTACACGGGCACAATCCAGAGTAACGAAGCTACACATTTGATAAAGTATCGCTATTCTCAGTATATGGAGAAAACTGATTACTCCCTTCCCATTCACACTGCAAACAGAAAGAGCACCTGGATTTCCTAACCCTCACGTCAGCAGTTTAACAGCAGGACTATATTACCTCTCATTCTCTGAAACCTCTTCAACAGAAACAAAGCATGCAAGTGATACGCATAAAGACAATAAGTTTCCTCTTATTTCCATTTCTACACTGAGGATGATTAAAAGTTATATTTCTGTTTCATACTAAGATACAGTACTCATGAAAGGACTGATCTTTAGGCAACTGACAAATATATTTTAGCTTCAGCAGGTGTTGCAATTTCCAACTATACATCACCATGTGCCATCTATTGTTCACAAAATTCTTCCTTAACCTTACAAAAAAGCTCATCCCAGAATACAAATAACTCAACTGTGACTAGCTTTTTAGTGATTTTGCTTTCCTGAGCATCTAGTTTAACTCATTCCTCATTTTCTCCATCTGCAAAATGCATGCAATAATGTTTTCTTTGCAACACAGTCACCATAAGTTTTTTGTATGTCACTGTATTAGACACTAATTTCATTAGCTTCATGACCCTTCTAGCTTGATATGAATCACTGCACCAGAAAGCTGTATGTGCAAGCTGCCTTTAAGTCTTCTCATGTTTTACTCTCCTACTGGTATTCCAACATTTAGCCTGCTTTTTACGTCATTATTTTTTCTCTCACTTTGCTTCTTCACTTCACCCAGCACACTACTCTCCATTCTTAGCACTTAATTAAGATTTCTTTTTCCACACTCCCACCTTCAGTAACATCCTATTCCCCTCCCTACACTACTTTCCATCCCTATTTGAATTGAAATTAACCAGACTTCTGTAACTCTCGCATTCCCAAAAATCAGTACCATTTTAATGTGGGGCTATTTTTGCATTTAAATTATCAAGTCCATATATGCAAACACACCTCAACATATAACAGTGGGATAACTTCCCTCAGCAGTAAACAGCTGGCTTGTATATAAGACACCTTTCATTTATCCCCATCCATCAGAAGTTCCACATATAACCTTGCTACTATGACCCGTCACAGGAAAATGAAACTTGGATTTATGACCACAGGTGACGCTATGCTTTCCTTCATTACAAAGTGCAATAGACAGTGCTTACAATTTATAATGGTTCACTGACAGTAAAGTGACACTGGAAATATAATCAAACAAGATATTTGATTCTTCTGCACAAAATCAGTTTTTAGGCTTTCACCAAAAAATATATTAAATAAGTATACACATCAGTGAAATCCACATATATGCATACACACACACGCACCACCTCTAAAAAACAAACTCTCTGCTCTTTCTTCATTGGGAAAAGGTGTAATAGTCCTTCATTATTCATCATTCTACACCTTTCAATCCATTCCACTGACTGCATACAAGATATCCAGCAGTCAGTAGTTACTTCATCATAGCATACAGATTAACATCCCTCCCTCAACTCTTCTAGTATTCTCCAACATTGTCAATAAAGTTTGGGGGTGCTTTGCAGGGGAGGAGGGGGGGGGAGAGAGGCGTTAATTCATTCTTTGGTCAGTTTGCGGGGGTTTTTTTAAAGCAGTTTACTTCAGCATCCACTTAAAAATTTGTCTTTTACATCACTAATATTCTTTCCCTTAGTGGATAGAGAGAAACTTTTCAGAAGTGTGTTTCATCAACTTACCTGCCTAGTACCAAGCCCAGTGTTCCCAAACCAAATCAAGCATTCCTAAAGCACTAGCTTTAATGAGGATTGGAAGGGGAGGGCATGCTGCAACAGCTGATAGTTGGAATTACTTTCAGTTAACCGATAACTTGGTTTCTCACCACTTCAGGGTCTCTCAGACGTACTTTTATCCAAGCCAAATCAGAGCAACTATTTCCGCTTACAACAGTGTCGTGTTTGTAGACAATACAAAACTGGGAGGATCGGCTGATACACCAGAGGGTTGTGCTGACATGCAGAGGGACCTTGACAGGCTGGAAAAATGGGCTGACAGGAACCTCATGAAGCTCAACAAGGGGAAGTGCAAAGTCCTGCACCTGGTGGGGAACAACGCCAGGTGTATGGGGTACATGGAGGGGGCTGGCAGGCTGGAAAGCAGCTTTGCAGAAAAGTCCTTTGGGGGTTCTGGGGGACACCAAGTTGAACATGAGCCAGCAATGTGCTAATGCAGCAAAGGTGGCTAACAATGTCCTGGGCTGCATTAGGAGGAGTGCTGCCAGCAGGTCAAGGGAGGTGAGCCTTCCCTTTTATATTCAGCACTGGTGAGGCCGCAACTGGAGTGCTGTGCCCACTTCTGGGCTCCCCACTACAAGAGAGATACAGAGGTACTAGAAGAGAGTCCCTTCCAACCTCCACAGTTCTCTGATTCTGAGCTATTCCTACCTGCTGCTCTAAGTTAAACACTGCAGCTGCACAGGTAAACATGCAAAGCCAAAGTTACAGTTATGAATTAATATTAATTCTGCCAACTCATACATGTGCACAGTGCCAGACATCACCTTCCACTATGTCACAGATGAAGCCCACTTCCAAAAGCATTTATATAAATTGCTTTACCAATTAGCTTAAACAGTTTCTATGTAAATGTATTAAATTAAACCATTCATATAGAAAGCCAGTTTCAAAAGGAAATCTAGTATCAACCTTTTTATCCTAGTTTTGTCTGTGGGCATAAAACGTATGCAAGCACAGTGCCTACATGCGTTTGTAGAAACCTGGGGCTCTGTCTTCCTTAAGTTTTGTAATTAAATTTGTCTAAGATGAAGGGGTAGAAATCTGAAAGATAACTGATTTCCTATATTCCTCATGAAAAGGGGTAAGGAGACCAAGAAAGCCACATTCAAGTGGTTCAGCTACAAGAAAAGCTGCAGGATGATTTTGGCTAGTGTCTGATTTCAATCACCAGTCACAAGGAACTAATTATTGCATAAATTAGTATGATAAAAATTCCTCTTGACCAAGACATTTCACCAAAACATAGAAGTTTTAATACCTGAGCTACTTTAAAAACAGCAATGTACCAAACAAACTGAATACACCCTACCACTTCAACGAAGAAATTAGTTAAAGATTGTTAATCTAACTAATAAATGGCAATTAACTCATGCTAACTTCCAAAATCACACATGCCAGCATGCTTCCCCAGCTGCTAGATTGCTAAAATCCTGTTTGCAAAACATACCAAAGTAAAGATACTAACTAGATTATTTTTTTACATCTCTGGACATCTCTGGAACTAAGACAAGGCTCAATCATATAACTGAATTGTACTGTGATGAACTTGAATCTGTATGGCAAGCAGAATTAATAATTTTCAACTAATTATGAAGACATTTGTGTAGCATTGGAAAGGCAGAATTTTAGCCCAGCTTCACTGGAGCGTGAAAAATACAAATCCTCTTTCACAGGATCTTTTTTCTACCTGCTTCCATGAATCTTAGGGTCCAGCTGCCTGTCCAGTGACCACACCAACCAGCCAGCTATGTTATTTTTGGTGGAAATAAACTCTCCAATCCACGCCACTCTGTTACTCTTCTTCCTCAGTAAAGGACATATTTTCATTAACTTACTGAGTAAAATAGCTCTTTGATGAGCACAATCTTTGTAAGAATACTCCTTGAGCAGATTCTACTACATAATCTCAGTAGTTTAGGAGGCAGAAAGATCATAAAGGCTATGCTGGACTTGCTACGCTAGAAGTCCATTCTCTTCTTATTAGACAATGCTATTCACTTTATGATTTCTTAGTAATTTAACACCTTTACAGCTATGACCTATGAGCTGAGACTTCTTAAATTCATTTCATAATTTTATTATTGCAGCAATATTCATTACACTTGTCAGGCTAAAACAGTAAGCACCAGTACTGAATGACATGGTTTAAGTTTACCACAAAAAACAAAGCCATGCTATAAATCAGTCAGAAAATGCTGGCCTTCCAGATCAATTATATTAACTTCTAACACACCATGTAATTCTCTCAAGGACTTTGTGGAATTCAAGAGTCCTACGTACTTTCTCCCATCAATTCCTACTTTTGCTCTTTCTTTCACATGCAAAAATTCAGTTACACTCTACCAAATCATAAAACAGGACACCATAAAATGTAGTCAAGTATAAAAGTTAAGAGGCCTTCAGAAGTTCTTTTGCAGACAAGAACATAACTACTAAGATGCCATTCTAAAGTAAAATCCACACTGCAATCATGCTATCACTGCCTTAACTATTACACTTAGGGGTATACATAACTACTTGTTTTGTGATGTTAAAGAGTAGTACAAGCTGAGAAATAAAAAGTTCCAGAGTTTTTATGTACTACTACACAATGAGTATGCACAAGACATTAGCAAATACAAAGTCATGGAAACAAGGGCAGTATGTCCTTTTAGGCTGCACATTATAAAATAGAAAGACAAGTAGTATGTAGAGAGAGGTTTTTTACAGTTATTTTAAATGTCTAACATCAACATTGTAATCAGCCATTTTCTGCCCCCCTTGCAAGACAGTACTGCATGTTGACAAGGTTGCCCTTGCCTTGCTTTTCTAGAAAAAAGCAGGTGATAATGTGAATAAATGAGAAGACATACTCCACTCAAACCAGCATGCATTAGTACTTTGCATAACACTGAAAGAAAGAAGCTTTTTGGCTAATCCTAGGAAAGCTTTAGTCAAGCAAGCTCAAGCTGTGAGCCTGGTCCAAGAAACCGTAAAGCCTGCCCACAAAGCTTGAATTTCTTGGTGACCAAGTAGTTTGCCTATGTCTTGAAACATGTCTGATTAAACAGCGCAAAACCTAGAAAAAAATGCAAGCATGTAACTTGTCCACAGTTGCCAGCTAAAGAGCCAATAGCTGGGTTAAAGAATCTGGTCCTCCTTTTAAAAAGTTTATAGCCATTGTCAGGCTTTGTCAAAAGACCTTCAAATCATCAGCCAAGAGCATATTAATGCTACATTTGTCTTAATACTACAGAACTGGAAACTTGAGGTCAGCAAAGTTTAATCATCCACATCTATGTCAGTATGTGGCCTGAGAAACCTAATGAACCTAATTCAAAATGTCACAGTACAACACTAGAAAAGCTCATATACTCACAGCAAGATGAAATCTCATGAATGCTACCAGTATTTATATAATCCAGGATGCAAACACATTTAACCAGTTAGGATGACAGGGGGAAGTGCTTTTTAAACAAATCCTGTAATATTTAAATTGCATAGCTTGTACAAACATATCAAACTTGATATTTTGATAGGTACACTAACTACCAGAACAAAAAGGTGATAAAAGACTACAACAAACTTCATGGGGGCTGCCAAAGTAAATGAAAAAAACAGGTAAGAGAGGAAGAAAGAAAATAATAACTTCCTGCATGCTTTGACATTAGTAACTAAGGCCGAATATGGGAAGAGTTAATTACCTCCATCTACAGAAGAGAAGTGTACTATATTACATGCTTGATCACACACTTTATTTCGCATGATTGTTTAGCTAGTGCAGAATCTACAGGATTGTTTCTTCCATATCCTAAGAAAAGGAAAGGATCTCTCTAGCTCACCACAGCCAACTGAATCTTAACTATCCTAATTAGTACCAAGCAGCTACAATTTCCAGCCTGCCCTGTCAAAACGCTGGACTGCTTTTTGTAATACCTACATCTTACCATATTGTTAAAGCTGTCAGGATACTAAATATAATTTATTGGCAGAAAATTATCTGTTAAACACCATTCTTCCATGCAGAATCCTCCATACCCTCACAAGAATACAGAATATATTATCCCCAGAACTGGAAAACATCTTCCAACTTTCATTTATTTGATAGCTAATACAGAAATCCAAACTAGCAATTGTGTTTAATCAAATTACAAGCAAGACACTGATTCACACAACTAGAAAATATTCTTATTAAAACAGGATGAAACACACCAGAAAAACAGCATGTGTTAATTTGCAGTTGGTCAAAATGCACAAAGAACTGCAGTCTTCACTACATGAAACCAACTTTCAGTACTACAGTACTCTCTCTCCATCTTAATACTAAGCTGCCATATCTCCTCTGAAGGCTATCCACTTGTTACTTCTAGTGAAAAATAACTAACCAGTACTTCAAGTTCCACCCCTCACCAGCAGAAACCAAAACTTAAGCCACACAAGACTTGACACAATTGTTCTTCCAAACATGCAAACATGTGGGAGGCATCTCTTGACTGCCAAACGGTGCCCACTTTGGCCCCTGTACTGAAAGCACTGCTGAACAAGAAAGAGCAAAAAAAAAAACACAGCCTGCTGCATCTGCTCTGCTATACACAAAATGGTTAGCTAACATGGAAAAGCACTGAATAACTACAGGTCATTTGTGTCATACCCCCATCATAAAATAAGTGCATTCATTTTTCAGAAGATCAGATTATTTTATTATTTCTGTGTGTTCAATATATAAAACATCAATGTCCACAAACTTTACTCAACAACCCAAATTAAACGAATTACACAAAGCAAGCTCCAGTAAATGAGAAAAAGAAGGAAGACAAGAAGAAAAAAGAAGAAATCTTTGAAGGTCATCACTTCTCACAGATAAACTAGCTAAAACACACGTTTTTCCCTTTCACTTTTCTTGCAAGTTTTCACCCACACTAACTATGGGACAACAAACATTTGAGGAAGAATTAATTCATCCTGAGAATTTTTTTTTTTTTCCAAATAACTAACAAGAAGAAAATAAACTTGTCCAGAAAAAGGCATGCACAAAACACCACAGCATTTTGTTGAGGCTGATCTGAAAGAAAACACAAAATAATCTATCTGAGAACAGTTGTCAGATACAAAAAGTTTCAATTTAAAACAAGACAGATCATTCACAATCTAAAGTACTGGCCACCATTTTTTAGGAATCATTCAATAAAAACACGATTGACAAAACTTGAGGAAAACTACAATTTTTTGCACTAACCTATCTGCAGTGCCTGTTTTGCAAAAAAAGTAAGAAGTTTGTACAACAAGCTCTGCAAGAGCTGGAAAGGGAACAAGCAGTAGAAAACTAGGTCTTAATCTATAATAGTCTAAGCAGCAATTTTATTTACAACCGAAGTAAAAACTCCATAAGCTCATCCAGTCATTTATTTTTACCACAGACATGGGCAGATTCACTTCTGCATTTTCCTACATCACTTTTTAAAAGTTTTTAGCATAATCTGTAAGTAGGTATCACCCAACTCCCTATATTGTTTGGTAAAGCAAATTCAAAGATGTAAGATACTGCAACAGTACACAGTCCATGACTAGCTATAGGAATGACTTTCAGGTAATTAGAAACCTAAAAGCATAGCTTGCATGTCCAACTGTTACTGAGCATGCAAATAGTTAATTCTCAACATAATTTGTTTTGCAAACTTATGTTTGAATTGTTCCTTTAATAATAGTAAATGTGCATGCAAATTATGTCTGCCTAGTTTATGTAGGCTTAGAAAAGATCCTATTTATCAGGAATTCCAAATCTGTTATTTGTTATTTGATCGAATTAACTGTTAAAACAACTGCATGGGCCACAGTGTTTTGTATTTGTGATACGAGGCATTTATAAGCCAGATCTCATGGTTAGGCATGTATTCATCAAGTACTCAGCACTCATCTGGAAGAATAAATTAAGTTTAAAAATGTTAGGAGTATTAAAGTATTCAAATCGATTATAAAAACTTAAGAAACCAGGAATCTGGATAGGTAGCCATATTCTTTAGTTCCTAAATCCATCTCAATTTGAATATAAAGCTCTAAGCAGTTTGACAAACTTCATTTCAAGTTTGCATTTCTATGTTTGGTACTACCCTTACAGTAATTATTTCCAAAAATACAAAAACGAACCCATAAACATTGAACTGAAAAATTACCTGAATTCATTTCATAAACATTCCTCTCCCACACCAGGCTCACAGCATGCAAGAACATCTCAAAATAACGGAAAAGGGACAAAGGACAAGGGGGGGGGGCAGAATTTTTCTCATTTGCAACCCATGTTTCAAGCGTTTTTACTTCCTTTTTCATGAAAATACCGGTATGAAATCCGTAGTCCTAGTTGGAAGGAACAGACTTCAGCGACAGCAATAACAAGTCAGACCAATCAAGTTTCCAGTTGCTAACAGCAAATATCTAGAAAAAGTTAAGTGTAGGGGTAGCTTATAATTACACTTTTCCAGAATACCATCTCAGCCTTCAGCAATGTACAGATTAAGGAATCCTTAGACAGAGAGGGTATTATTGCATTTTGTGGACTTTGATGGATTTTTTTGCCCATGATTCTAAACCTTTGTAGGCCTTTAATATCCAGAACATCTCACGACAAAGTATTCCACAACCAACAACATGCTAAGTGATATATCTCCTTCTGTAAGTTTCATATATTTCACATTTTAGTTTCATCTGACATCTCATGTGCATACTGGGAACAGTTACCTATCTGCTTCTATTTACCTTCAGACCACACATGACTTACAAATCTCTATCATGGTCTCCTGCAGTCATCTCTTTGCTAAGCTGAAGACTCCTAGTCCCCTTGCAGAAAATCCATTCTGTACTTCTGATCGTCATTTCATCCTATGTCTGGATCTTTACCAGTTCCAGTAAATTACTTTTAGTCAGGCAAAACGGGTACCAAAGCTGTAAGCACTATTCAAGATGGAAGTAAACCATGAATTCACACAGTGGTGTAAAAACATTCTCAAATTTGGGTGTAGTCCTCAGAGACCAGAAAGCAATTTGGCCTAAATTTCAGTTTTTAAAAAGCTATTTACAAGCCCCTAAAAGTTTAAAAAAAACCACAACAACTTATTGCTAATACAGCCTATAATATTGCTGGGGATACAAAGAGCAGGTGGTGTGACTCACTTCCTGATTAAGCACTTTTAAACAGTTCTGCCAGGTCTCTCATTTCTGCCAATACGCATTTCTCAAAAAAACTCCCTAGCTATATGGCACGTTATTAACTGTCTTTAAAGATCTCCTCCCAAAAGATATCCTTATACCTGGATTTCACAACTCCTTAACATCAAAACACACATATTCTTTTCAGGGATACGCTATAGTAACAGTGATAATACTTTTCACAAGCAACCACTACCTGGCAAGTCTTTTTTCAGATGCAGAACAAGGACAAGACAAAAAAAAACAAAAACAAACTTTAAATGAGTGTCTAAGCTGAGAAACAGAAATATGTACTTTTCCCCCTTAAAGCTGCTTACAGCACACCTGAAACTGTATTTCTGCACCTGTGATAAGGTCTAGCTACTGTTTGCCTTCACAGTGAGCATTTCCCCTCTCAAAAAGATTTTGCAATTCAAACACGTCACGCAATTCCCCTGCCCTTACACCTTGTTCTAATTAACCATAGACCCAATACCTAGTGGCCAGGGAAGAGCCATGCATGTCTTGTCTTTCTGCTCTTATGACTGAAAGTACACACACTGAAGTGAGTCACAGGACCAAAAAGCACATGCACAGTATAGCCATACTGCATTTCTGTGGTCTACTACAATGCTCACAGCAGTGGAGAAAGCATCATTTGCTCAGCTCACATGACCAAAGCCTCCTCAATCCAAGCTGATCACAGGCCACTGATATGGCATATCATTTAGTACCAGAGGCAAACCACTTAAAATGAACTCACAAACTGGTATCTGGGAAACACGTGGCTGTAATCCACAACGTTATAACATACAAAAGGACCAAGAAGAAAGAATTTACATTGTGCCTCTGTTGAACTTGCAGCTCTAGAATGTCATATCACTTTGCAACGCAAAAAGTTCAATGAAAAGTAAACTGTATAGCTAACATTTGTACAGCAGGAACCTGTGAAGATTTGTATCTCAATAAATCCAGAAGATAATTCCACAGGGACAATAAAAGAACATTGTGAGCTTAGAAGTTACACCAACTCAAACATAAGCCGTACCTACAATCTGAAGGCCACAAATCAGTTAAGGAAAAGCTTTTCCTCTATTATTACCTAATATTTTTCCATATTTTAGACATTTTTACTGATCTCAGTTTTAAAATATTTGTCATCATTTATTCAAATTAAATACTGCAAATACTTCCATCTGAAATCAAACCCAAACATGAAGAGTTTGATTCCTAAAACTTAGGGAGTTTCCTAAACTCCTTTTTTCTCTACACCTTTATTCATAGGTCAGTTTAAAGACTTCTACACATTTCTGCAATTTTAATTTTAGTTTTAAATCAAAACTGCTCTCTTTTTTTCAAAAGAGTTTACGATTATAAACAATTTATCCAGCTCCAAAGCCATAGGTTCATTCACTGTTTTAGCAAGTTACAAATTATGTTTTAAGCAAAAAAATAAACTGTGAAAATGAAGCAAAACCTGACCCAGCACAGTAATTTTTGTCACACAGCATCTATTATGAATAGCAGTACTTATCTAGGTTTCCTTAGAGACAAAATACCTGCTAATAACTAGTATTTTAATTTTATTAGACAAAACCCAGCAGGAAATCATAGGTCTACTGAGCTACATCATAACAGCCTCAGTCAAGTGATTCTACATTTTGCAGGCAGAAATGTCACAAAGGAACTGGAACAGGGGTTTTTTTTGTGAAACTCCCCTATAATATCTGCAACAGTCAATGAAGTATCCTGTCATGTCTAAGAATCAGAAAGCAAAACTGATTACACACCAAATTTTTTTCAATATCCCGTCTTCACAAGAAGATGTGTTCTGAATTTTAACTCTTGCAATTTTAACACCTTAAATTAAAAATCCTGACAATTTTTCTAATCTGTTGTTTACATATACTGTCCCCAGTTTTTAGGGTACACTGTTGTCCTAAGTATACTGTCCCAAATATACTGTCCTGCAAACGTTAGATGTAAACAGAAGTAAGGATAAAAATGAGTGCTTGCATAACTCCGTAGTAGGAGTACTCACATGGACAAAGTTAACAACTTAGCCGCTATGGGTAACTCCACAATTTTAAACAAGCGAAATGAAGTTGGAGCAAAATGCAAGCCTACAACAGAATGAATTATGATATACAATGCCACATAAGAAACCGGAAGTACACCCCAAATCTTCATATACCAAAACTACAATATGAGTGTATAACGCACTCTGGACTTTGGAACAGCAAATTGTTATGAATACCTTCATTATGTGATTTGATTACACAACAATTACCATCTTCCAAGTATAAAATACTGCATTTCTTAAAAATATCTTACGAGTCAGCCTATGAATCTAAATGAAAATCAAGAAAAGAACACAATACGTCACTTGTTCATTTTGAGATATGAAATATTAAGCTATTAAGTGACTACGGAGATTTTTTTCTAGATAAGTACTAAAATCTTAACATTTCAGAACATCATCTTTTGAACCATTCATGTGATCAGAGAACTTGAAAATATCTTATATTAGCAGAATTACAGTAAAACACGCTCTCTTTGAAGCTCTGTGTATACTAAAAGTGTGTTTCAAAACGTATTTGGGTTTTTTTATTTATTTATGTTGGGGGGTAGTAGGATAAAAATACCACCTTCATGAAACAAATTTGACCACAACTGAGACCACCATATAGCCCATTCACATTCTGTTCAGCATCATGCTGAAGAAACATATCCTAGGAAAAGACACCTGTAGAAAAAACTGAAAATTTCAAAGTGAACTAACTGCAGAACTAAGACGTAGACCAATCCAGAGCTGTTTAAATGGAGGAAGTCCTAAATCTACCCAATCCAATATTTTTTAATAAAGTTAGGTATGAAATCACAGATTTTTTTTAATAATTACTGTGCTTGTTCATAATAGCTTAGGAAGATTCTAATAATTAGCACTCAACAACATAATTTTCTGGTTTGAATGCATTACTGTGGTAACTGTGCATTTAGATTTGCATTAGATTTACTGTGGTAACTGTGCATTAGAACTGCTTACCTGATTTGTTTAGAAATCAGGCCAAGAGCTAAAAAATTCTGTACTCAATACTCATCAATAATTAAGGACTAAAAATTACAGGACTTGAATCTGTTTTTCTGTTTCATCATATTTACCATTAAAAAAAAAATAATCAGAGACCAAACCAGGTTTTTTGTTGGTTTTTTTTTTTTTAAAAACACTGACTAAAGGTTTTCCCCCTTATATACACTGGCTCTAACTCTGATCCAACAGCTATTTAATCATGTCCACATATTTGGATGAGACATATTGTTTCCTGGGTCAGTCCCTAGAAAAGAAATTGCTCTTGCACACATCTGTATCTGCACTCAGCTAAAAGAAAACCATCAGTTGCCAGCATCAGCACCACTCCAAACCAAAGTTGAGAGTAAGATAAGCATGACTCCCAGTGTTTCAGTTTACCCTCATCTCAAGTACTGAAAAGCAAATCATGCTTGTGCTTTCCATTGTCTTGTGTTTGGAAGGTGCTTTTGTGAGCAATACCACCAGCTAGTTATGACAGTACAACGAAAAATATGGGTAAAGCCCAAGACAAATTTTATACAACAGTCATTTTCGCATTCTCAGTTCATGAAGGATATGAACAAAAAAATACTGTAGGGTAACAAAAATTAGCCTGCATTAGGCTGCCAGTAAGTTTCTGTCTCGCAGAAAGTACTTCAGCTTAGGAAACTGCTGGTTTAGTAACCACCAGGTAAGTTTTGTTGCTGCTGTTGTTAATGTCTCAGAAAAGAGTGCAGAGAATCATAAATCTGCAGCTTAATAATAAAAAAAAATAAATGCTGTTTATGCTCTGAGCTAGTATAAATCTTTAAAAAACACAGGGAGACCTAGTATTTTTCCTAACACAGTTCACCTAGCAGAAAAAAATATTTTTGCTGTTCAGATTGCCAGTTAAAATCAAGTACAGAAGAGAGAAGGATGACCAATGGAAGACTATTAAGATGGCATAAAGCCCTGACCCCGAAACTGGCTCCGAAAGCGTGGAGCACTCTAACCACCGACAGACCGACGTGGAACCGACGCTTAACCGAGTATTCTACTGGGAAGACAGCTTCGAAGTCTTTTTCTAACACTTTACAACCGTCAACTTCCAGCAACGCCGTAACGACATGCAGAAACGAACGAGCTACGTATCGGCGCGGCTGCACTTCGCAAGAAAAAGAGGCTGTTTGTGAAGTCCGTAGCATTTCATCAAAGCCCGGAGGGACACGGAGGGAGGTAAGGCTGGAGCCTACTCTGCCCACCCGCTTCGAACACGCGGGGAAACCGCCTGATCTGTCAGGTGGAGGAGAGCTTCCACCGACCGCCCTGACCCAGAATCGCTGGCCGCAAGCGGCAACACGAGACCTGTTTTTCTGACACCTGCCGGTTTCGTTTCCCCGGCCCGCTCCCGGCCGCCATACACCTACCCGCAACGCGGAGCCCCCGCACCGCTTCCCTCCCGGCCGGGGCGGGCCGGGGGGGGGCGGGGGG
>JAVJGG010000074.1:51438845-51452539 GCA_035590195.1 Aviceda cuculoides
CCGCCCCCCGCGCCCGGCCCGGCGAGATCTCCCCTCACCTAAAAGGGTTGGTGTCCAATTCCACCCAGGTCTGTTAGGTTGGGCATGACTATCTCTCTCTCTAATCTTAGCCTACTGACCATCTTTCTGCATCCTCAGGTACTAAAATATTTTGTAAATCTTTCCCTTTGGCAGATGTTGGGTAGCATTATTCATTGACTACTAGGAACAGGTTGACCAAATGTGATTTTGCATAGCACTTAGGACACTGAGAAGTGTGTAGAAGCAAGACCAAAGACTAAACTATAGTTGGGGGAGGGAGGGCAAATGCCTTCTCTCTGAATGCTTCAAAAGCATTCTGTTGTAATCTCTCCAAACTAGATCAGCAGACTCATTTAAAAGGTAATCTTAAGTGGAATTTCTTAAGCTAGAAATTTGGTATTCACACTTTTTTTTTTTCTTTAATAAACTGGTGAAGCATACAAAAATTGAATTAAAAGAACTGTTCCATTTTGTCAGCTATTTATGCAGAATGCAAGAAAGTACAGTTCTTTTTAACCCTAAGAAACTACTCCTGGGTTCTTATTGTGAGCCCAGTTTGTGCAAATGTGGCTCTGCTAGAAACACTAAATCATAGTTGTGGGTGGCTATGGCTTCATCCAGTGCTGATTGTGCAAGGTTTAGCTAATAAAAGGTGCTTTCCAAGATATATTTTAATGCATGTGCAAGAGACCTAGAATGTATATTGCATTAGCACAAAAAAGGCTTTGTAAGCTGTTTGTCTACAGCTATTTCTCTCACTATTGTTTCCACATTGGTTGAAACCCTGTTATTATTCAGTTGTTGCATTTTCCAGAATTTGGCAGAATTTAAACTTTCCCAGAAAATTTTACCAGTTTATTCTTTTATCTTTACTGTTCTTGGTTTGCACTTTATTCTGCTACTATTTATACTTGTATCATCCATGTTGCAATTTTTTTACACAGGGGTACAAGGCATTTCAGTTAAAAACTGTTAGCATTATATGTAACTGTAGTTTTCTGATACAATTTCTTTTTAATTAGGTGAAAATGAAATCCTTGAAACTCTATACAACATTGCAAGCAAGAACAAGATATGGAGGTCTTATATAGGCATGGGTTATTACAACTGCTCAGTGCCTCAGCCCATTGCACGGAATTTGTTGGAGAATGCAGGATGGTAATGTACCATGTTTTCTTTTTAAATGCATATGTATAAATATATGTTTGAAGTTCATCTTATGGATAATCATAGACAAATACAACCCAAACCTATTTTTTTGACTAAGGCTTTCATATATTTGATACTGATGTGTAAGTGTAGGAAATGTGTGCTTCATGCTGAAGCTAGAGAGGAAGAATACTTTTGACTTTAGAAGATGCTTTTCTGTAAAATATTTCATTGATTTTTGTGACTGCTGTTCAAAGCTCCTATTTATTATGAACTAAACCAAGAATATTTGTTTGCTTTAAGGAAGTATACAGACTTAACTCCTAAATTAAAGTATTTTTTTCCTAACTTCTGCCTAAATTTAAACTGGCTTCCTCCTCCACTGGTGTATGCAATTTTGGATGGAGGTGCTTAAATACTGTGCAATACTCTGATTATGGTTTTCTTAGGAGTAACTAAGAAGCATTAAAAATTTTAAAGGCTTTTTTCTTGGTATTTCTTTCTTGATTTTTTTTTGAAACCAGAGACCTTCAAGAGTTTAATGTGTATCCATAAAGTATGTTCTTGTCTGAACAAATAATTCACTGGTGACTGAAAACAGGTAGACAGCAAAACTTGATAATTCATTTATGAAGAGGCTAAGAATATTGTACCTTGTTCTCATCACTGAGCTGACATTTCTTTTTTGGGGACAAGCAAAAGAACAGCCTATCTGACAGACTTGAATTTGAATGTTATTGGTTTGGGGTTTGGCTGGGGTTTGTTTGTTTGTTTGTTTGTTTGGGGTTTTTTACTTACATGTAAAAATGAAAATATTTTAATGCATTGATTTATATCTTATGAACATCATTAATCTAAATAATAATAGGGGTTTGTCTCTTGATGGACTTGTCCTGACACAGGCACTAAGGCTTGATTATAAATACTCAGTTAGCACTGACATTTCTCTAAAGAACTGTAACTGAGAAATGATGCAACAGAAAAACTAAATTTAACGTGGAGACTTAGTTTCCAACAGACTGAGTGCCACTGATACCCTGCATTGTCTCATTTGGTTTAGAAATTCCCTTATCTCTAGTCAGTAGCATCCTTTTTTTATACTGTATTAAAATAATAACTGTCATCTTTATTACTGAGTAATTTTTAATTTAATAAAAGCAGTATTTAAATTTGTATATATATTAAAAAAACAAAACAGCCAACCGAGGAGTCAAATTAGTCAGTGTAAAAAGCCATTGTTACTTAGATGCTATATTTTTTGTACTTTGGGTTGCCATAAATGAGTCTATGTATCTGTAGACTCCCAAGTCTATGTATTTTTAGACTTGTCTGCTTTATTTGTATCTCGAACTTTTGAACTGACAAAAAAGTTGCACTGTTTGGACTCTGTGCAGTACATCTATACAAAGTTTTATTTGGCCTTATCCCTACCCACTTTTTGCAACATATGCAATCTAAATATTTCAGTACAGTGCCACAAAACAAATAATCAGTTGCTAGAGGCAAAAATAAGAACAGTTAAAAAGTAAATGGACCAGAATTAACTGCATATTTTTAAACCCTAAAAAATTATATAGTGTTAATGCAACAACTGGGAGAGTCTATTAGAAATCTGTTCTTGGAGTGTCCAGTAAAGTCCAACTAGATGGCTAAAAGCTAAACTTTTAGATGGCTAAAGTGAAGGCTAAAATGTTTGTGGGCGAGAGGGTGTAGCTGTGTGTGCATATTTGCAATAGCAACTCTACAGAGTTCATGGAAGCTGTTTAAGTCACCAAACCTCTCGTTACATCTACATTTTCTGTGCTAGCACACATCGCATGGCAGCTCCACAGGAATGCTGCAAGTGCAGGCTTATTGTTTCTGGTCCGTCCTGGCACCCTCACATGACTCATACTTTCTCACTGCTTGGCATTCGTTAGAGCAGGGCTTGCATTGGAATACAATGTGAGTTTATAAAAGATTGTTTGTAGAAGCCTGTGAACACTGAAGTTAAGGACTTCACAGTATTTAGGACACTTGGACTTGTAGGAAGAGGTAGGAAGCAAAGGGGTAGATTTTAAGAGGCAAATGTTTACAACAAAGTGTATTTTCAACTGAAAATGAGACTACTGACCCACTCTGCTTTCTTTAGGTGATCACTCCAAAAGTCTTCCCAAATCTTGGATTCTGTTAAAAAAATACTCAGCACTGTTGGAGTTTCAAAACTTTTCAAAGCATTTGGACAATGATCTATAATATCTTGTTCACATTAAAAGCTGTGTATAGCTTAATTACTGTGAGATAAAACTGTCTGACCAAAACTATGCAGTAAGAAGTGCCTGGGAAATCAGCATTCAGGAATTTCTTGTGCTGGTAGCTTCAGAAAAGCACAGACGTCCCTTTAAGTCTGAATCCCATTTTAACTACTTCTGTATTTGTGAAAGAAGCTATTTCAAAACACTTGGGGTGGATATTTTTTAGGTAACTTTTTATCCAAGTAACACTTTGATTGAAAGTTAGAAAACAAGCAGAAGAACTTATGTTGTGGGCCTGAAATGCTGCGGTTAAAATTCCAGTCTCCTACGTGAGGGATTTGATTTAGTCACAGAAGGTAGAGGACAAGTATCCCATATTTTTGATATTCAATTTCTTTTTGGTCTTGGTTACTGTCTGCTAACACTTCCTTGTTCCTAGGAATCTGTGACTAGCAATTCCATGCTAACATGGGGTGGAAGTCTTCGAAGTATTTTCCATACACTACGTAGTTAATATTAGCAAAAATACAAGCCTGCTTTTCCAAATAAATAAATAGCAAGACAATGTGTAAGTTACTTTATCCTTAGAACATCTCAACTCTAAAATGCAGACAGAAGGATTTATTTTGGGGCATACCACCAATTATGTGACTTTCAGCACAGACTCCTCAAATGCATGAATACCTGTCAGGTGTCTGCTGGTATGCGTGCATAGTCCTTATACTTTGTACCCCATATTAACATATTCATTAACTTTTTTCACACCCAGTGTGCTGAGCTCTTTCCCTAGTTGCATACCAAATTAATTCTGTGCCCTGCCATGAACATAAATGAATAACTGAAGATGTGAAGAATATTTGGTTTCAGAAATCAGCTTACATATAGACTTCTTATTAACAGATATGTCAAAAAAATGTAGTATTTATTTTTGAGGCTTAAATGGATAAAAGTGCCTATCAGGCCTTGAAAATTAAGAAGGACTTTAAAGTCACACTAATACCATACAATGGAGCATGGTGCAGAAGTCTCTGAAGTACAGCTCACTTGATTCCTTTACCCCCAGACAATAAGAATGCAAGAATAAAGTACCTGTACCAAGGACACCTGCAATCTTTACATCAGTAGTGTAACTTATTAAACTTATTAGCTAGTAGCACTCAGCATTTATGCATTGCATTCTGAAAATTACTGCATACCATGCAAAAATCTGATATAAACATTATGCAGCTGGTTTCTACTTGTAGACTGGATACAGAAAGCTGCACAAGCAACTACAAAGCATGCCAAATTGGCAGTAAATTCAGTGTTTATGCTTTGAGTGGAAACTGGCACATGTCCATGCCCTTACCCAGCTTTCTCAAACAGATGGGTAAGATACTGGTTTTGGAACACCTTTAAAACTGCTCTTCAAAGATGAATAAAGTGCCAAGCGATGTGTGTGGAACTCTATATACAGTACGGCATTTGGGAATTTTACAGGCTGGATGGAACTGCTTGCAGTTGGCTGGCTCCTAGTTGTATATCTTTACTCTAGTATCTTTCTCCACTTCAATATTTATATATGTGCTATTTAAATTAAATACAGCTTTTTTGTTTTGTTTTGTTTCACTTTTGGCCTTAACAGTGATGTCAAGTCCATAAAAGTCAGATAATTTAAAAATTTCATGTATTCAGGAACTGAATTTCAGTCTCAGTTTTTCAGTGTTGTCAGATGTATGAACTACCTTTTTTCTGTGGCTCATATATGTTGGTTTTAAATTCTACTAGTGGTCTGTCCTTACTTTAAGTTTGTTTCATCTTATTAATTGTTAGATCTCAAAAAGAATACTCTGTATAACTGGAAATACAAATCAATTCTACGTCTGCCATTGCATAAGATTAGTCTTGCAGGTGTCTAAAACTGCAAGAATAGAATTCGTAACAAGATAAAATTTTTGTGTTGTATTGTGTTGATTATGAATACATTAACTTTCCAGAGGTTCAAAGTATAGAAAAAATCAATAAGGAAGATGTATGGTGAACTGTTCTGCTAGAACTTACTGTGTATTAAGAAATAAATTAGGCTTAGTCTTAGATCTTATTGACTGTACACCTACAAATACTAATCAAGAACTATTCATTGATATTGCGTGGTAAGGGAGTTTTCTGAATCTTTGCATGGAAGCAAGAGTTAATTTCAATGTAAAGAAGCCATAATTGTTAATCTTGCAGTTAGTATAGTCTGTTTGTTTGTTGCTAAATCTAGAACAAATCCAACTCCCAAGTACAAAAGCTTTTGCTCTTTAATAAGACAGGTCTTTTGATGAGTGGCCTAGCTTTTGGCTGAAAGCATGCTTCCTAAATACTTCTTGCTTTAGTGCCAGGCTTTCTTTTAAAACCTTCATTGGTATCTTAAAGTTGGTATTCATACAAGTATTTTTGAGAGTAGGATGAGGCAAAGGGTGAAACACTGAACTCAAGCAGAGTTATAAAAGCTACAAAAACTGAAGCTGCTTACTACCAAACTCCTGAAGGTCAGACACTGGCTCAAGAAAGATGCCACAAACATCTCGTGGAAAGTTTCTTTTGTGTCATGACCTGTCAACCTTCATTAGCTTGGGAGCGTTTGTCTGCAGAAGTACTTTTGGTCAGAACAGATGCTGAGTGGAGATCATATTTGCCTCCAGCTTGATTGAACGAGAGGCTGTTTGTAGTTGTGTTCCTTGCCATGATGGTAATTCTTCCTTTTCGTTTTAATGTTGTTGGTACTGGGCTTGAATTATGTGGAGAATAGCCACTTGAACAAGCCTAAGCAGAAGAGAGGAGTTTTTGAATGAGAGATGGTTTAGTGTGCTTTTTAGAGATCTGACTTATGTAAAAGTTTACCTTAGAAATTACTTTTATGTTTAAAGAGTTTGCTTTTAAATCGCTTTAAAAAGTTACGTAACATGTAGTACAGATTCAGACGGAAGTCAGAGTGCAGACTAAAGCCAGCTGTTTTATTTGAAGAAATTGTGGAGAAGTAGAATTATTATATTAAAATATTTAGATGCTTAGTGTCAAACAACCTTCCAAAAAAAAAACCAGTGTTTAAATAAATGTTTTTATGTTATAAAAGGTGTCTTCACCTGTACAACTGTTAAGCTTCATGCACTGTAATTTGCGGTAATGCTGGAATTCAGTATTTCTTTGTTGAATTTTTTCCATCCTTTCCAAACTTGGTTGGTTTTACTTTGACTGTTTTTACCATTCAAAACCATAACATCAAAATCACAAAGCTTCATTAATTCTGTTTTGTAGTACAGTGTACTAGCCCAACTATGTGGGGTAGGATTGCGGTTATTCAAGGGAACCATCAAATTAGCAGCTACTTAGTAGAAGTTTAAGAATAGACTTATTTATTTATTTTACATAGTATGAAAAACTTAATTTAAAGAATCATTTGAGCATAAACTATGAGTGGAAATTCTTGAGGCTTTTTTTAATAGGTTCCTGGGTAGCTGATTTGACTGGTCAGCTTTGAAGCGTTCATTGCAAAGTCTGTCTTTAATTATATAAGATAAAATCTTAGGAAAGGGGGTTCTCATCAAGTAAGGAGTTGTGAACATTGCTCACATCTTAAGAAAGATGCTTTGTCTTTGAAAACAAAATAGAGAATTTTGCACCACGTGAACAGCTACAACTTCAATGTCCTTTAGCAAAATTTGCAGCCGAGTTTAATGCAAAGTATTGCTTCCCTACTACTGACTTTTCTTTTTTTTCTACCTTTCTCATTTTGAATTGGCCCGTAATTAGTATTGATTTAATGAAACTGTGTTTTTGTTGAAATGAATAATAAAGCCAGTGTTCTCAACTTTAATTAAAATCTTACTTCTGTTAACTGACAAGTACTGACCAATGATTCTTGATTTTTTTTTCTTGCACTGAGTCATATTTCTCTAATGCATTTCAATTAATCTCAATGCTTTAATTCTTATTAGTCTGCTTTTAGTTCCTCCTCCAAGTTATAATGCAAAAGAAAGGCCTTTAGCTGAAATAAAATGAGAAAGTAAGACTGTTAACTTCAAGTACAGGGGACTTCCTTTTATTAAGCAAGAAAACTCATTGTTCATGCAAAGGACTTGGGAATAACTGTTTTTATTGGTGAGAGCTGAGTGGGCAGGGGGACCATTGAGAAAAGAAACCTTTATACTGCCAGACTGAAAGTTTGTCTGACAAAATGAAAACTGGGTTTAGCAGCCGTAGAGAAAAAAAATTATTACTATTGAGATGAGTAATGTTGCATGCTGCACAGGACATGGTCTCATTTGTGAACTATGCAGCCAAGTATATGGTGTTAAGTAGTTTAGTGTTAGACTTGGCTAAGAAGCAGGAAAAACCTTCAATATTTTGAAAATCATCAATATTTATCTAGTTTGACATATAGCTATTGCTTTCTGTCACTGTACTGGATAGTATATGTGAAAAATTTGAGCAGATATATCATTTAAATAGACAGTAAATACATTAGCATCATATGTTACACTTTGAGTTCACTTACTGAGTATGTCCTTCTTTCTAGCTCTTCCATTCTCTTCTTCAGGACTTTTTTCCTACCTTCTCTTGCATTACTATGAGCTCCTCTCATCTTGCTCTATACCACAGGTTCTGCAGCTTGTTCTTTAAAAATCTCTGATGCTCACCTTCTATTGACTTTACATGACTTGAGCTTCCAAACACTTCAGTGTCTTTAAGATTATACCTTCACCTGTAAGCATTTTTCAAAAGTCTAGGGCTTACTAGTGCCCAGGAAACAAACTGTTGTTTTCTTCTATTGCTAGAAAATAGAGGCCACGAGTGGTCCTACTTATCACTTGTTTCTGTCTGCCAGCCTGAATTCAAACTGGCATAAAGTCTGTCCTGAGTAACTGTGGTAATATTTATTTTACCCAAATTTACCCAAATATACCCAAATTTCCAGCAGTGAGAGGAGAGTCTGATCTCTGTTCTTGCCTTTCATCCCTGGATGCATGCCACTTCATTTTTCTGGACTGTTATAATAGTGTTTCCCTTAGATTTTTGCCTTTTCTAAGGAATTTCTTATGTTGCCTCTACTGTTTTGTTCTCCAAATGACAACAGATAAAACTCACATCAGTCTCACTTCGCTTCACTAACATATATGGAAACTGTCATTTCACAAGAAGTTGCATATTTCTGAGCTTGATCCTGTGAAATGCCAAGTGCTTTTCCTCCCATAAGAGTGGAGAAGACTTGGCAAGGAAAGGGCTTCAGAAACGGTGTTGAAAGGTGATGGCAATACCTAGACTTGATTGAACTAATTATTTTCATTTGGATATTCTAACTTGACTAAATACTCCGACACTCAGTGCCTGCTTTCCCTCTCCCTTCCCCAAGATGCACTCACACCTCTGTTTTAAAAGTAATTTCTCTTTTCAAAATGGAGAAATAGAATTATTCTGTAAGAAGCCAAGTCAGTACCAGAAGAGAAAATATTGTCAGGCTTCCAGGACAGTAATAAATTACAGCCATCTAAAAGTAACTGTTTTCTAACAAACTTTCATGTTAGTGAATTATGCTTTACAACTTATTTTTCCTCTGACATAGTTGAGTTACATATTGGCATAATTCTGTTACACATTTATTTTCCTAGACCCAAACTCAGAAGACTTTTCTTACAGGGTTACCCAGTATACTCCTTACCAACCTGAGGTCTCCCAGGGCAGGCTGGAGAGCCTGCTGAATTACCAGACTATGGTGTGCGATATCACAGGAATGGATGTGGCTAACGCGTCTTTGCTGGATGAGGGGACAGCTGCTGCAGAAGCCATGCAATTATGTCACAGGTACTATGTTTAAATGCACATTTAAATGGATGGTTAAATCACAGCAGGAAGGAGTTTTGGAGTTTGAAAGGCATCTGTGCTGTGTAGGCATGGATAGGTGGGTGGGTTGAAGTTGAGTGTGGCCTTTTCACTGAGCAGATCACTAAACAACTATAGCCCATGTTGTTAAGCCCCTGGAGAAGTTCCCAGTGTTGATGTGAATGTAACTCAGACGTCTAAGGCCTTAAGAAACCTAAGGACCTAGAGACCAGGGGAAAGTCTAAAGCAAAGAAGACTTACCCTTGGTGGAGGAGGGTCAGGTTAGAGAATACTTAAGCAAACTGGATATCCACAAGTCCTTGGGCCCTGATGTGATGCACCCATAAGTGCTGAGGGAACCACCTGATGTCACTGCAAGGCCACTCCTGATTATCTCTGAACAATCATGGTGACTGGGAGAGGTGCCTCAGCACTGGAGAAAAGCAAATGTCACTCCTATCTTTAGGAAGGGCAGGAATGAGGATGCAGGGAACTACCAGCTGGTCAGCCTCACCTCAGTCCCTTGAAGGTGATGGAAAAACTGCTAGTCCTGGAAACCATTTCCAGGCACGGGAAAGACAAGAAAGTGATCAGGAGTCACCAGGATGGGTTCACACAGGGGAAGTCATGCTTGATAACTTTCTACAATTAAATGGCTGGCCTGCTACATGAGGGGAGAGCAGGGGGTATTGTTTACCTTGACAGTCTCCCTTAAATCCTCACAGAGAAGCTGAAGAAGTTTGGCCTGGATGAGGCAAGAGTGAGGTGGATTGAAAACTGGCTGAATGGTTGGGCCCAGAGGGTGGTGATCAGTGACATGAAGTCTAGTTGGAGGCCAGTTATTAATGGCGTACCCCAGGGGCAACACTGGGTCCAATTAACAATCTGGATGATGGGGCAGAGTGTATCCTCAGCAAGCTTGCTGATGATGCAAAACTGGGAGGATCAGCTGATACACCAGAGGGTTGTGCTGACATCCAGAGGGACCTTGACAGGCTGGAGAAATGGTCTGACAGGAACCTCATGAAGCTTAACAAGGAGAAGTGCAAAGTCCTGGTGGGGAACAACGCCAGGCATATGGGGTACATGGAGGGGGCTGGCAGGCTGGAAAGTGGCTTTGCAGAAAAGTCCTTTGGGGGTCCTGGGGGACACTAAGTTGAACATGAGCCAGCAATGTGCTCTGGTTGCAAAGAAGGCAAATGATATCCTGGGCTGTGTTAGGAGGAGTGCCGCCAGCAGGTCGAGGGAGGTGATCCTTGCCCTCTCCTCAGCACTGCTGAGGCCACACCTGGAGTGCTGTGTCCAGTTCTGGGCTCCCCAGTGTGAGAGAGATGGACCTACTGGAGAGAGTCTAGTTGCCCTGCCTGTGGTATCAGCCCAGCTGTTGGCAGCCAGACACACACCTGCTCCAGCCGCTACCACCACAGACACGGGGGCCCCTATGGCTGAGGTGCTGCTCCAGTTGCTGGCACTGAATTCCAGTGACTGCAGTTGCAGCACCATGGACATCTGGATCCTCCATGGTCTGACTCCAGTTGCTGGCACCCAGCCAGCCATACACATCCACCCCCACTCCTGCAATACAGAGTCCCCTCACCCATGAAAAGAATCAGAAAGGAATTTAAAAGAAGAGAGGACAGACTGTACTAGTTGGGTGCAAGTGCATCAACAAGCAGCCATTTATATATGACTGGCCCTGCTTACTCCCTTAGCTCTCTATTTTCTTACACTTGTTCCTCCCAGAATCACTTAGCTGTATCCCTTTTCCCCTAAACATCTCATAATAAGCCATTGCAATCCCCAAATGCTCTTCCCCTGCATCCCATAATGTCTACCCCCCAGGGAAACAATGTGTCAGTTTGGGTTAACTAATTAATTTGCGCTCCCACCTGCCTTGGGGCCTCTGTGCTCTTCCCTGCTTGTGGAGATGGGTCTCTGATGGGCTGGTATCTCCTGTGATGGGCCTGGGAGCAGCAGGGACAGGGTGTTACTTGGGCTTCCCCACCTGCCATTGCCCCTTTTGGGGGGTGCCAAGGAGCTTTTATTGCATAACCTAATAGTCTGTGGCATAAATCCCTTGTGTCCATGAACACTGATGATGTGAATTGTTTTTTTCCACTAGTGGTTAAAAGAAGCTTTAAAAACCGATGAAGTACATCAGTCCTAAGCTGCTAAAAGTGAAACTGTTAGTCTTATACCCAAATTTACTTCCCGGGATCTATATTGTAGGGGCAATTGAAAGGGATCTGAAAATCAAATTAAATCAGAGAGATGATTGAAAGTCACTGTGGGACTGTATATCAGGAAGGAGATTACACAGCAGAGACTGCGATGTAACTATTCAATTGTTCAAACCATCAGTTTGACATAAAATCATGTTTACCAGAGAAAACTAGGCAATTGTCTTAGTCTCCATTTTACTGTTTTGATGGCTCATGTTTGGTTATCCAGGGCAACACTGAGAATTTGTATTAAAGAACATAGTTGTATTCCTTTAAAAGAGTATGTGTGTGTGTAGGCATTCCTGCAGCTTCTTAAATTGGCTCCTTCTTCTGTTTCATAGTCTGTTTTAATTTTTTTCACGTATGAATCTCATTTGAGTGTCTGAAATGAACTTTCTTATTTTAAATGGATTAGAACCTTCATTCAATCTTACACTTAATTTGGTTATGGTAACCAAAATTTACAACTGCCTTTTAACTTAGGAAAACTCCATATTTAGAAAACCAATTAATTTTATTTCCATGGAAAAAATATATTCTTGATATGCAACCCTTCTTTTTTTCCTTTTCTTTTAACAGGCACAACAAAAGAAGGAAGTTCTATGTAGATGCCCGATGCCACCCCCAAACTATAGCAGTGGTCCAAACTAGAGCAAAGTAATGTTTTTCTCCATTTTCCACCATATCTTTTCACTTACATTGAATCATTTTTCATCTGTGCCTCTTCACCATATACCTAACATTTTTGGAATATAGGATTATGCTATCTTTGCAAAATAGAAGCAGAATTCTGTTAACATTTGGCATCACTTGTACTTTTCCGTTCGAATACAACTGCAAAGTAATTAAAGATGTTTAAAAAGAGACTAAATATCTGATAAAAAGAAAATATTTAATTTTCCCCTTAAGTTGTTGGCACAAATATATACATTTGGTTACTGAATTCAGTCTGGTAATTTTTTTTAACTAGGAAATTAATTACCCTAGATAGCAAAAGTTCTCTTGTAATGAAAGTTAAATCCATTTTAAGTTTACAGTTTAAAGTAACCATCTGCTAAAAATATGACTTGGTTCTCCAAGTTAAATATGCTAAAGCAGCAAAATGTTGATATCGAGTAGCTTAGGCATCCTCTACTCTGCTTTGCTTCATATTTCTGTTGAAGATATCAAATGCAATTATATTCTTCAGTGCATGACATGAAACTTTCTTAATGTTTAGCACTGCAAAGCAGGTTCAACTCTCTGTATAGTAAAAAGTCATATATTAGTCCATGAAAACATCATGTTAAGTATCGCTCCAAGGCAGGAAGTGGTTTGTATATTGTTGTCTTCTGCATGTTCTTGTTTTTCAGTTACACAGGTGTTATTACTGAGATCAAATTACCCCATGAGATGGATTTCAGTGGAAAGGATGTCAGTGGAGTATTATTTCAGTATCCAGACACTGAAGGGAAGGTGGAAGCCTTCTCTGAACTTGTTGAAAGAGCTCATCAGAATGGGGTAAAGTAAATTTTATTCATCTTAGATTTCAATCTGATGCATCAAATAGCCATAGTCACAGAAACTAAGTGTTACATGAGATACCATCTAAAGTGTTACTGTTCGGCTCCATGCAATTGATAACCATTACAACCATTGCAACCACTGCACCTCAGCTCTGTGCAAGTGATATGGAACTGTTTGAAGCTATATATTGTTCCAGCCTAGCTCCCATGCAAACGCTATTCCTTCAGAAAAGAGGCTGACTGCTCTGTGCACTTCTCTTCTCAGACTCTCACCTGCTGCGCTACTGATCTTCTGGCTCTCTGTATTCTGAAGCCTCCTGGAGAGTTTGGGGTAGATGTTGTCCTGGGTAACTCCCAGAGGTTTGGCGTGCCACTCTGCTACGGGGGACCCCACGCGGCATTCTTTGCTGTTAAGGAAAATCTAGTGAGAATGATGCCAGGCAGAATGGTGGGCGTTACAAGGTAAGGGCTCCCTTCGCTGTTGGTATCTTCAGGGAAAACCAAGGTAAAACACATTATGACCATCTTGTGCAGCCTTTGTGAATAACCGTGGTGTTGTACCAAACACCTTTTTTCTTGAAAACTGGAAGAATAAAAGTTGCCTTCAATTTTTAGGAAGCAAGCTTAAAGAATTCCACCAATACTAGGTGGGGGATCTGCTCAGCCTGGTGGCAGAGCTGAAGGAGGAAGTGGAGAGGTTGAGGAGTATCAGGGACTGTGAG
>JAVJGG010000074.1:51452639-51491629 GCA_035590195.1 Aviceda cuculoides
GATGATGGTTGGACTCGATGATCTTGTAGGTCCTTTCCAACCTAAATGATTCTATGATTCTATGATTCTATGAATTGCATTTGTGTGGAATGAAGCTGTGAACTGTCTATAGTGCTTGCTGCAATGTGGGATGAAGAGATAACTGAAACAGCAGAGGGTTAATTGTGATGGCATGAGCATGAGGCTTTGCAAGCTAACTTATTCCGCTTATTCTGTATGTTACACCTTTTTCTCTGACATCCAGTCATTAGAAACATAAATGGGAAGAAACAGAAAATTCAGTGAACCTCACAAGTAATCAAGAAGGAACTTAATCTAGCACAAATTTTAGTCAGGCTTAAACAAAGCAGAGAAACATTGTGCAAAAACTTACCTCTAATTCTTGTTATTGGTGATGTATTTTGAATTTTGGCAAGATGTCTAACTGGGAATAGAAGAAATGCAAAGTAATTGTCACTGGAAAGACTGCATATCTTTGTCAGAGAAGCTATTCAGAAGTACTTCAGTAACCAAAATAACTAGTGACATTAACATTTATCAGTAAGCTTAGAAATATTTCATTTGTGTAGTAATATTCCTTCAAATATATTTTTAATAATCTTACTTATTCTAAGGGTGTCCGTAGGCTTCACTCGTAGTTCTGAAATCTGATCCCCAATTCAGATTTTGATCAGAAGTCTGGTAAAAACTTTTACAAAAGAACAGTAATTCTATTTATCAAGGTCATTCTACTGCTATTATGTGACTATACCTTGTTTGATATTTTTTAATCTATTTTCATCTTTCTGCATCTTAAGAAAGGTGGAAAAGAAAATGTTAAAATGGAAAAAGCTATGGTACTTTTCAAGGCAGCTTTCTGCCATGGATTTTTTTAAGTTTTTGATCACAGAATCACTGAATGATTGATGTTGGAAGGGATCTCTGGAGGTCATCTGGTCCAAATGCCCTGCTCAAGCAGGGTGACCTACAGCCAGTAGCCCAGAACTGTGTCCAGATGACTGCTGAATATCTCCAAGTCTCCAAGACTTTGCAGTTTTTCTGGGCAACCTGCGCCAGGGCTCAGTCACCCTCACAGTGAAAAAGTGTTTCCTCATGTTCAAGAGGAACATCCTGTGTTTCAGTCTGCACCATTGCCCCTGATCCTGTCACTGGGCACTGCTGATAAAAGCCTGGCTCCATCCTCTTTGCACCCTCTCTTCACACACTTATATACATTGATGAGGTCCTCCCCGAGCCTTCTCTCCTCCAGGCTGAGCCATCCCAGCTCCCTCAGACTTTCCTTATAGGAGAGATGGCCCAGTTCCTTCAACATCTTTGTGGCCCTTCTCTCCAGTACTTTCATATCTCTCTTGTACAGGGGAGCCCAGACCTGGACAAAACACTCCAGAGGTGGCCTCACCAGATCTGAGGAGAGGGCAGAGATCACTTCCCTTGGCTTGTTGGCAAATCTTTGCCTAACGCAGCCCAGGATGCCATTTGCCTTCTTTGCTGCATGGGCACGTGGCTGGCTCGTGTTCAACTTGGTGTCCCCCATAATCCCCAGGGTCTTTTCTGCCAAGCTGCTTTCCAGCTGGGTGGCCCCCCAGCATGTACTGGTGCATGGCGTTCCTCACCAGGTGCAGGACTTTGCACTTCTCCTTGTTGAACTTCATGAAGTTCCTGTCAGCCCATTTCTCCAGCCTGCCAAGGTGGTCCCACTGGATGGACTGATGATAAACTCATCTGTATAGTCAAAATCCCTAAACAACTGCTGGAGTAAAAATAATATAAATATCTTGTAACTGGTGTGCAAGTACTTGAGGCAAGTAGCCTAGCTATTCAGACTCCCACATCTGTACTATATCAACACATATTTATATATATGTGTGTACATAGTTTGTCCATTTCTTTTTGTGGCTGTTTTGAAAGATTTCATAGTTTTAAAGGATATTAGATTGGCTGTTATTGCTCCACTTTTAACATGTTAGGAACCCTACAAAAAGGCCTCTTAAAGGATGGATTGGCCAGAGCCCTTTCAGTTATCTCTACAACCTTGTTGGATGGTTTATTTTTATGTACAAACTCAACATGTTTTTACTTGACATCATTAGAAAAGATGCTGCCTTTCCCATGTTTGTTCAGATTAAGTTCTGGGTTACCATTCAGTTAAAACAGTTGCAATAATCTGTGGCATTTTAAGGCAAATGCCAAGTTTTGGTGTAGTATGCTTAGAAAACTCACTATGTGCTCTACCTGACCAGACACATTTTCCAGCCATGATGTAGACAGAAATCTAGAGACTTTAGTCTCACTCTCTGTTTGATATCACAGCTGTCCTGACTTATGCTTTATTCTCTCCAGCAACTTTCTGTCTCTGAGGATAAATAACTAGTTTCAGGTTAGCAAGCATAGAGCCTAATGCCTTAAATTACTGTGATTTTAAAGTAACACAAACAACATTTTCGCTTGTGACTTAGAGATGCAAGTGGAAAGGAAGTGTACCGACTTGCTTTGCAAACACGAGAGCAGCATATCAGGAGGGATAAAGCTACCAGCAACATCTGCACAGCACAGGTAACTTGTCATGCTTTATTTTGAGCGGTAGAAAGGAACAAGTTAAACCGTAAGATTGTAGTCCTAACATCACAGTAATTTGAGTTAGCTTTACTTTGGAGAGTTTTTACTAGAAAAATGAAGAACTTTGAAATATCCTAGTGTTTGTGCATTTGTTTTGAGTCCTTTGAAAAATGGAACCCTGCTTGAAAAGAGGGAATTAATATCTGCTTCCTTTAATAAAGACTTTATCCCTGAATTCATACGTGAGTCCATCTGTCTCATAGGGTGAACGCCACTGAGTAGTGCTGTGTTTGTTATGAATGAGACAAATTTCTTAATAAAATGGAAGGGAATTCTAATGATCTGAAATTGCCCACTCAAGGCAAAAAGAAAATCAATTTTTAAACTCTAAACCTACTTGTTCAAAGTGTCACAACTAAAATTTTTGTCTATGTGATTTGATTCAAAAATACTACATTGCCAAAAGCTATCTTTACAGGAAAATACCATGATTAAGTAAGTAATTATCTAAAATAATTATCTGCAGCATGCCTCCACAGACCTTCAGCCAGACAAGTTGATAATTTTTTCTGCTCCTGTCAATGCTTTGCTCATGCTCTTAACGTTGTGCCAGATTTTGAGGAGGGATTATTATATATTAAAATGAGCTTAATTACTTAGTATTCATGAGATATTCCATGTATATTTTGTACCAATCCTGAACAGCGCATTTCCTGTGAGACTAGCTTTACTTGGGAGTCTTCAAACGTCTTTGTTGCAGTAGTTGAATTTAAGTTCATGTTAGTTGCTGACATGGTTACATTTCAAGAGCCATTGAATTCATAATCAGTGCTTACAGTTTCCTAAAAGTATTTGCCTTTCCCTCCTTTTATTTTGTAGGCAAAATGTAATCAAGTATAACATTAGATGAGGATATGTGGTTGTCCCTGGGTGCTAAAGAAACTTTCCACTAAACTAACATGAAGTAATCTTTGATGATGATGATGATGATGATGATGATGGTGATAATGATGTCCTAAACTGTATTTTGATCCTAGGCTCTTCTGGCTAACATGGCAGCCATGTTTGGTATATACCATGGGTCTGATGGATTAAGGCATATTGCAAGACGGGTACACAATGCTACTCTAATCTTGGCTGAAGGTGAGTATTTAATGTTTGCAGAAACTGTTCTTAAATACTTAGACCTTCTTAAATAATACATCTTCTTAAGTAAACTTATGGGGGTTTTTTTGCCAGCTGTTGTGTGTTCTCTCAACTCTAGAGAGAACATTTTAATACAAAATTCATAGCTGATGTTTTTGTGTAATTCTGATAATGACATCCAAGGATTAGATATCTACGTGATATGACCTTGCAAGCATTACTTCTGTTTCTTTGGGAAACTAACAGAAGTCTACACAGCGTGTCTCTAGATGACAAGATTCAAATGCAGGTTTCCATCTGCAAGCTCTGTATTTCACTTACTGGACCATCCTAGTTTACACACAGAAATCTGTACAGAGTATTAATAACATAACAAAAATAAGTAATAAATGAGATTAAAGAAATAGGAACATTTCAGTTAAGTTGGGTGGAGTATCATACCTGCTATGAACACTGAAATCCTAAAGCTTAACAGCTGACCGAAAGCACAAAATCTGTAGCAGAAAATAATGATTGCAGCTGACTATGTGGTCTGGTAGGTTCTTTTCACTGGCATGACTATCATTGCTGTCAGAAGGAGGTATGCAGAACTGGGATGCTGGGAAATGAGGAATGATTGCCACAATTATCCATGCTTTATTTGTCAGCTTAGCTGGAAGACCTTTTGCTGCTGTGAAAAGCACTAAGACTCTAAACTTTGTTATGGCAAGCTGCATGATGGTTAATATCCATTTATATAATATAAATTTTCTTTCCAGTCTTGTGATTTTGTCCTTATTGCATTCATATATCAATTATGCTACTGTATATATTACAAATCTGATGTATCAGAAGGATCTTCCCTAGAATCAATCTGCATTATTAATTAGGTCTGAATCTGATTTAGATGCATTTCATGAGCAGTGACATTTCACTAAAAAGCTGGTGGGTTTGTTGCTCTGTAGGCGAAGGGAATGTTTTCTTTTATTATGTAAAAGGATTTATTTACAAGATTGATAGTGCTGTTATGCAAGTATTGTGTAAGCAATCAATACAGTATGCAGCTAATAGAATTAACTTACTGTTTTTTATAGGTCTCAGGAGAGCTGGTCATAAACTACATCATGATCTGTTCTTTGATACCTTGACAATCACATGTGGATGCTCAGTCAAAGAGGTTTTGGACAGGGCAGCTCTTAGAAAGATAAATTTTCGGATTTATAGTGATGGCAGAGTAAGCAACTCCCTAAAACTTTCAGAAATTTTGTAGCATGACTTTTTCTGCATTAAGTTTCTAGTCATTATATGTGCTAAACAGAACAAAATTATGTAAGACTTCTTGTCATTTGTTCAGATATATCAGTCAATATAAATATGAAGAATGAAGTTGTTAAGTGATGTACTGAACTTCCAGAAATAGTAATTGTATTTTCATTTTATTGTCTATTTTAAAAGATTATCTAATTGTTTTATGTTAAATATGCCACAAAGGGCTAGATTGGAGAGACTCTAAAACTTAATGATGAAATGCAAGGTGACCTCCAGAATTCAGGTCCTGTGTCAGTCTTTAAAGACAGATGATTGAAATCTAAACCACATTTTGCTAGGCACTAAGGACTTTTGGAAAAGTCTACTATGTTCTGTAAAATGGGAGGGGGGAGGGGGCGGTCTAGCAAAATGGGCAATTTTCCTGCTAAATGGAAAACACTTAGAAATATTAGAAGTAAGGTCACAAGTCTTGAAGCTTGTGAGCCATCTGGCTTGGATGGTTTAGTAGGGGCAAAGTAGGAATAGGAAAATTGTATGTAAATAAAATAGTAAAATAGATTTATGTATCTATTACATAAATGAAGTGACATTCCCGTATTGTTGGGTAGGTTGATTTTTTTTTTCCTCCTATGTTTCTGGAATTTTTTTTGTTGACTAGAACAAATATATTATGCGTCTGGAATTAAAAGCTTTCAGTAATTACTGTTGCTTTTATCCATAGCTTGGGGTATCGCTTGACGAAACTGTAAATGAGAAAGACCTAGATGACATATTATGGATTTTCGGTTGTGAGTCTTCAGCTGTAAGTAGTCAATAGATAATACAGATTAAATTATCTGCATGTTTCAGAAGTTTGATGAAAAGCAAAACTGCTCTTGGGACAGTGGGTGTCTATATGATGACCATTTGTTAGATACTGAGAATTTCAGATCCTCTCTTAAAGAAAGAGGCAGTATGACGTAACAGTGATTTATGTAACCGAGTAATGCCATTTTCTGGTTGTGACACTTAGTCCTTTTGGCCAGCTTTGAGACCTTGCGTTTAGGCTGTTACTTGTTTTGTGAGGCTTAGGACATGGTGGTCAATTATTTCTCTCCAACTGGAATTTTTGTTGCATGTCATTAGTAATTAGCAGCAATACTTCCAAGATGAGGACTACTGAGTCTTCTGTACCCAGTTTTAATATAACGCTGTTGTCGTGCTAGATATATACAGGTATGTATGCTAATAAAATTGTTGGTTTTTTTTTTACCTAAAGAGCTGATTAAATCTTGAGGTAAGGTGGTAGTACAAATTAGTTCTGATAGAAATTGACTGTGAAAAGAGAAATTTCCATGAAAGTATTTGACTCCATGTTTCTTTATGTCAAAGGAGCTAATTGCTGAGGGTATGGGCGAGGAAACCAAAGGCATCCTTAGCACCCCATTTAAGAGAACTTCCAAATTCTTGACACATCAGGTTTTCAACAGGTTTGTGAAATTGCTGTATATCTGGTATTTTAATGAAATCTGAAAGTATCTCCTTTCAAAAGTGATACTGGAGTAAGTTGAGGACAGTTTTGTAGCTGTATTCACACAGTAACTCATTACTCTGAAATAATCTATTTTTTAGCATTTTTAGACATATTAAATGTTTTAAATGAGCAAAGCAATACTCATGGTCACGTTGAGGATGTGTTTTTCCATTAATCTGCTACATTGTACAAGCTATTATTTGAGGACGTAGTATCAGCAGACTTAGTAGAGCCCTTATATTCCATATTTACTGATAGCATTTCTGAGTGAATGACAATAGGCATTTTTCATCCACATTGCTATTAGAAAGCATACAGTACTGATTTGGAAAGAGGTATCTAGTATATATTAAAAATTATCCTCAGTCTTAATTCTTTTTTTATGGATTTTCCTATGTTGAAGCACAGACAAACCAGCTGGTATAGCTAACCTGCTTGCCTTAACACACATTTTGTGTTCTCCAGCTATCACTCTGAGACAAATATCGTGCGGTACCTGAAAAGATTAGAAAACAAAGATATTTCCCTTGTTCACAGCATGATTCCTTTGGTAGGTACTTACCAAACAGAGAAAAAAATAGGTACTTACGTACATATTTATGTATTTCAATAAATACTGACAAATGTGTTTGTATTTTTAGGGGTCCTGCACAATGAAGCTCAATAGTTCAGCTGAACTTACAGTAAGTTGCAATAATCCTGTCTTACTTGAGACCCACCTGAGTAAATTATCTATCCAGTGTCATTGCAGAGAAGTAAAGACTGCTTTTGGTCTAGTACTGCAGCTGAGGAGGCAGTTTCAGAAGTAGCTAAAGTCATCAGCTCCCTTCTCCGTTAGGAAAAAAGCACAGTAGGAGTGCAACAACAGCAGGAGAGTGAGTGACTGAAGACTCCCTTCTGAAAAAAATAATGAACATAATTTTTTGAATTCGGTATCACAGTCCTGTTCCCTCATGTAGTGTTGCAGCACCTAACTTCTATCCACATTACAAATCTTACAGGCAAATCCTCAGAAATATGGAGAGTCAGGTGGGACTGGCAATTCATGTTTCTTTGTCAGGTTGCTTTGTCTTAGGATAGCACTCCTTCTGTCCAGGAGAGGAGCTGGAATCTCCAGGTATCTTCATTTTCCTAGCTGGTAGCAAATGAAGCAGAGCATTAGCTAGGCTGTTTGGGTACCGAATTACTTTTTGACTCTAAATGAGCTTCCTCTGCTCTCTCCCTACAGGCTTCTTACTTAGATCTTTCATTAGGTTTCCTTTGTCCCCTTTCTCTCACTGCCTTCTCTATGTCTTCTCTCTTCACTGTTTTCTGTCTTCTATATTCCCTTCTAATTAAAATGGACAGCAACAAAAGTGTGTAAAACAAACTGAATGTTACGTAGTATTCCACAAGTTCCTCTCTGTTTTCCCTGTAATTCCACAGCTCTACATAAGTGTAGGTGACCTAGAAGGAGAAACTAAGGATTTTTAAGTATCTTCTGAATGTTGAAAAAAAACCGTTACTGGAAATCATCAAATCATAGAATCGTTTAGGTTAGAAACCTAGTCGGAAACCTTTAAGATCATCAAGTCCAATCGTTAACCTAACACTTCCAAGTCCACCACCATGTCCCTAAGCACCACATCTACACGTCTTTTAGATACCCCCAGGGATGGTGACACAAACACTTCCCTGGGCAGTCTGTTCCAGTGCTTGACAACCTTTTGGTGAATAAATTCTTCCCAATACACAATCTAAACCTCCCGTGGCACAACTTGAGGCCATTTTTTCTTGTCCTATCACTTGTTACTTGGAAGAAGAGACCAACACCCACCTTGCTACACCCTCCTTTCAGGTAGTTGTAGAGAGTGGTAAGGTCTCCCCTGAGTCTCCTTTTCTCCAGACTAAACAACCCCAGTTCCCTCATCCGCTCCTCATAAGACTTTTGCTCTAGACCCTTCACCAACTTGGTCGCCCTTCTTTGGACAAGCTCCAGCACCTCAATGTCTTTTTTGTAGTGAGGGGCCACAAACTGGACACAGTATTCGAGATGTGGCCTCACCAGTGCCGAGTACAAAGGGACAATCACTTCCCTAGTCCTGCTGGCCACACTATTTCTGATACAGGCCAGGATGCTATTGGCCTTCTTGGCCAGCTGTAGACCAACACCCCCAGGTCCTTTGCCGCCAGGCAGCTTTCCAGCCACTCTTCCTTCCCCAAGCCTGTAGTGTTGCATGGGGTTGTTGTGACCCAAGTGCAGGACCCGGCACTTGGCCTTGTTGAACCTCATACATTTGGCCTCAGCCCATCAATCCAGCCTGTCCAGATCCCTTTGTAGAGCCTTCCTGCCCTCAAGCAGATCAACACTCCTGCCCAACTTGGTGTCATCTGCAAACTTACTGAGGGTGCACTTGATCCCCTCATCCAGATCACTGATAAAGATATTAAACAGAACTGGTCCCACTACTGAGCCCTGGGGAACACCACTTGTGACTGGACACCAACTGGATTTAACTGCATTCACCACCACTCTTTGGGCCTGGCCATCCAGCCAGTTTTTTTACCCAGCAAAAAGTACACCCATCCAAGCCATAAGCAGCCAGTTTCTCCCAGAGAATGCTGTGAGAAACAATGTCAAAGGCTTTATTGAACTCTAGGTAGACAACACCCACAGCCTCTCCCTCACCTTCTAAGCAGGTCACCTTGTCATAGAAGGAAATCAGGTATCAAGCAGGACCTGCCTTTCAGAAACCCATGCTGACTGGGCCTGATTGCCTGATTGTCCCATATGTGCCGTGTGATGGCACTCAAGATGATCTGCTGCATAACCTTCCCTGGCACCAAGGTCGGACTGACAGGCCTGTAGTTCCCCAGATCCTCCTTCCAGCCCTTATTCTAGATGGGTGTCACATTTGCTGACCTCCCCGATTAGACAAGACTGCTGATAAATGACTGAAAGTGGCTTGGTGAGCACTTCTGCCAGCTTCCTCAGTACCCTTGGGTGGATCCCATCCGGCCCCATAGACCTGTGTGTGTCCAAGTGGTGTGGCAGGTCACTAACCATTTCCTCTTGGATTATGGGGGATTCATTCTGCTCCCTGTCCCTGTCTTCCAGCTCAGGGGGCTGGGTACCTGGAGTACAATTGGTCTTACCATTAAAGACAGAGGCAAAGAAGTCATTAAGTACCTCAGCCTTTTCCTCATCCTTTGTCACCACTATGTTCCCCCTGCATCCAATAACGGATGGAGATTTTCCTTAGCTCTCCTTTGTTGCTAATGTATTTATAGAAACATTTTTTATTATCTTTTATGGCAGTAGCCAGATTAAGTTCTAGTTGGACTTTGGCCCTTCTAGTTTTCTCCCTGTGTAACCTCACAGCATTCCTGTAGTCCTCCTGAGTTGCCTGCCCCTACTTCCAAAGGACATAAACTCTCCTAATTTTACCTGACTTCCAGCCAAAGCTCTCTGTTCAACCAGGCTACATCCTGTAATGAGGCTAGGAACTTGTCTTGCTGCACAAGAAATGTTTGATTTTTATTTGAGCACAGGGCAGCTTCTTTCCTTCATAGAGTTCAACAACAAAACATAGTTGTCTGCAGAATTTTTTCTTACAGCACATCCTTTTTTTTTTTTTTTTTAAATAGCCTATTTCATGGAAAGAATTTGCCAGCATCCACCCTTTTGTGCCCCTGGATCAAGCTCAAGGGTATCAGCAGCTTTTCAAGGATTTAGAGAAGGACCTATGTGAGATTACTGGCTATGACAAAATCTCCTTCCAACCAAACAGGTAGGAAATTTTTCCTGAACGTTTGCTCCTTAACATGGTTCCAAAAACTTATCTCTAAAGAAAATGTGCAAGCTGAAAGTGAAAGAAGTTTCTAAAATTAAATTTGACAATGAGAAGCCTTGAATGCCAGGTTATGAAAACAAGATTTGTTTTTTCAAGACTGCAGAACCTTACTTTATCTCATCTCTTCTAAAAGTTTAATGATTTGGTATTTTCTATTGTTTTAATTTCCCCCCTGCCATGTTTTCCTTTCTATCAAAGCTCGTTTCTCCACCATTGCTTGCTTAAAATGGTGATGTTACTGATACCCTCCTATGAGCTAAAATTAAAGATTTGAAATAGGAATAAGCTGTATGAGCTGGCAACTATATAATTGTTGAAACTGATATTTGATGCGCTAGGTAATACTAGGTTTGACTGAAGAATGCCTAGGATCTGCATGCTCACTGAAATAGATAAAGCAGATCTGAATGAGTGCTGCTGCAGCCTGTTTATGTCATCAAGGACTTACTATACACTTAGTATGTCACTGAAAGATTTCTTATGTTTCACTGTGTACAGTTTACTGTGCATTTCGGTATTAGTCTGTTTCTCTGTAGTTAAGCACATAGTCCCCTGCTAGGTGCAGAAATGAGGATCAATTCAGTCACCCCAAAGATGTGACATCATATTGTAAGCACATAAAATGGCATAACTTTTTTCATCTACTGTTTGCAAAAGAGGCAGGAGCTGTTAATTAATGCTTGTCTATTTGTAGTTTAATCCATGGGACATGCTTCTTTTAACTTGCTGACACTTGCCTAAAGTTATTGAGGAGGATTAGGGCTGGACAATTTTGAAGTTTCAGTAGGGAGCTGGCCCTTTCTGGTTTGTGTGCTTGTGTAACAGGGTTTGTATTCCTCTTGCAGTGGAGCCCAAGGAGAGTATGCAGGTTTGGCTGCAATCAAAGCTTATTTAAATGCAAAAGGAGAACGGCATAGAACTGTAAGTGTCAACACTCATTTGAGAAAGAGCTTTGGGTGGGCAGTGGAGAAAGAAGGGTTGATTCAGCAGATGGAACTCACCTACAGAGAAACCAGATTGTGTATGCTCATCTGTGACAAGCTTTCTGTATTCCCTGCTTCCCTCATTGATCATGGGTACCATCTTAAAAGTCGTTCTTTACAGACAGTGGGAATGAGGAGTTAATTTTCTCCATTGCAGCCCATAGGTTGCTGTGCTTTGGATTTGTGGCTAAAGCAGTGTTGGTAGCATAGGGATGTTTTGACTATTGCTGAACAGCGCTTGCACAGTGTCAAGACTGTCTCTCTTTCCCACTCTGCCCTGCCCCACCCCCTGTAGCCCCGCAGAGAGAGGTTGGGGGTGGGCAAGAGGTTGGGAGAGGCACAGCCAGGACAGCTGACCCAAACTGATCAAAGGGATAGTTTATGCCATATAATGGCATGCTCAGCAATAAAAGCTCAGGAAAAGGAGGACAAAGCAGGGAAGGTCATGGTTACAGCATTTTTCTTCCCAAGCAACCATTATGTGTGCTGAGGCCCCACTTTCCGGGAAGTGGCTGGACATCTGCCTGGCCATGGGAAGTAATGAATGAATTCTTCTTCTTGCTTCTTTGCTTGTGTACACGGCTTTTGTTTTCTCTATTAAACTGTCATTCTCTCAATCCATGAGTCTTCTCACCTTACTTCTATTTACTCCCTGTCCCATGGGAGATGGGAGTGAGTGAGCAGCTGCGTGGGTGTTTGGCCAGTGGCCAGGTCAACCCATCACAGTCCTTTTTAGCATCCAGTGTGGGACTTGAGGTAAAGACAGTTTTGATCTGAGCGTGTTAATTTATTAATTGGCAGGCTCCTAGGTGGGTCACAGAGCTTGCTTGCTTTACTGTGTATTAGAGCCTAGGGCTTTTTAATGGCTGCTTTTGGCTTTTGCTGTTTGCTGTGCTGCTCATCAATGTATTTCACTGTGCTTGGAAACATTTTGATAAAAGCAATGGCTGTATGCCTGGACTGGCATAAGGCCCTGGCTGTGATGCCATTCCTGTGCCGCATGAGCTACCTTGTGGAGAGAACAAGAGATTACACCTCCCTCCTCTCCTCTGGGACTGATGTGTCCAGCTCTGTTGCTTGGGCTCCTGAGTTTTTTGTACATCCTTGTGTAAGATGTTTGATCCTATTATCTAACATTGTTGGCTTGTGTTGGGTGTGTGGAACCTGGTTTGGTCAGTTGATCCGTGGGTGACAGGGTGTGTAGAAGGGTTTGGGCAGGTGCCTAGGGCTGTTATCACCTACTATAACCTGGGATTTTACACCCGAACAGGCATGCAATCCCATTGAATTGGTACACCACGTGATGGAATGGTGCATTGCCTACCTCAATGAGACCAGCAGCTCCTAGTGCTGTTCTGGGGGCCTCACCTGTGCCTGTTGAGCTTCTGTCTAGCACTGTCACAGCAGCAGGGGAAAGTAAGCCTCTACCTCTAAAGACATGATGGTTGAGACAGGGACCCAAACCTCAACCATAGCGATTGCCTCAGTAGTAAAAAGGAAGCACTGGCAGTGGAGGTCAACAGAACTGTACCATCAATTAGTAAAGAGGAGGAGGAAGGGTCTGATCAGGAAGCCAGTCCTTCGGCAAGGAAACATAAAGAGGAAGCGATAGAAGCCATCCAAGAGGCAAAAACTACCCCATTCCTAACCCTGACCAAGCTCCAAAATGTGCAGAAAAATTACAGCTGCCAGCGAGACAAGCATATTGCTGCCAGTTGCTCAAATGCTGGGTTGCTGGAGGGGGTAGCCGGGAATTGAGGGCAGGGAACCCCAGCAGCTGGTATCCCTTGTTAGGAACCAGCGAATCAACAAAGGAATCAGAAGACAGTTGACAATCTGCAGCTTCTGGAGATGGTTCTTGTTGAGCGTGAGGTGTCCTCTTAAGGGTGTTCTTGTCAATTACTGAGGCAATTAAACCCCTGCTGAGGAAGGTGTTCAGTATGTAAGAGAATTAGCAGTGGCAGAGGCAGTCTACAGTGACCTGGACAACAAACAGGTCTCCACAGATCTGCACGATGTCCAGTACACATGGGCCATGTAAAGGTGGTCTGTGGAAGATGCATCAGTATCATATGCCAACTCACTAGTGATGACAGACTGGCCACATCTTGAGATACCAACTGTGGAGAGACTGTCTTGCTGGTTCCAGGGTGTTTCAAAGATAATGCCTCCACTTCTCATCCCCACAGGAAGTGTCTTGGCTGTCAAGGGTACCCTGTGGAGTCAGCCTTCCCCTGCCAGAGGGAAAGGGAGCCCTAGGTGCACACCATATGTCACCCTCTGCTTCTTCCTGCATGGCTGGGGTAGGACACAAGGAACAGGGATAGTGCACTCATTTCGAAGCAAGAAGCCCATGTACCTGAACTGCAGGGGAAGACAGCCACTAAGAGGGACAACCAAGAAGGCTGCCGCACCAATTGCTGCCAAGACAGTGGAAAGCAACCAGCAGTCCCCCAGACACAGAATAAGGGCTGAAAATGCCTCTCCTCCAGAGTCTGGTGAAGGGACTTGTGGTCTAACACCATGGGAGTCAGAGTGAATGCTACAACCAGGAGTAAAGGGTCCCTGCCTCTGGCTAGGTGAAGGGGATAACAAAGTTTAATGGACTGTATGGATTCAGTGGCCTCACACATTGGATCCACAGAGGTATAAGGCTTTGGTGGATACTGGTACACAGCGGACCATAATGTTACAGGGTAGGAGGGGGTGGGACTTATCTGGATTTGTGGAGTGACAGGGGGATGTCAACAGCTGTCTGTGTTGGAGGCTGAGGTGAGCCTAACATGGCACAAATGGCAGAGGCATCCTATTGTGATGGCCTGGAGTCTTCATGTATCCTTGGCATAGACTATCTCAGGAGAGGGTATTCAAGGACCCAAGAAGGTACTGATGGGCCTTTGGTGTAGCCACAGCAGACACAAAGAAGTCTAAATAACTGCCTACCTTGCCTGGCCTCTCCATTGTAGGGTTGCTGCATGACAAAGAACAGCAGGTGCTGGTCACTACTATAACGGTGCGCCAGTGGTAGTATTGCACCAGCTGAGACTCCCTGGTTACTATCTGTAAGTTGATTCATCTATTGGAAATCCAAGGAGTGATAAGCAAGACTTAATATCCCTTAAATAGTCCCATAAGGCCTGTGCAAAAGTCTGACAGGGGGTGGAGATTCACAGTGGACTGTCATGGCCTGAACGAAGTGATGCCACCATTGAGTGCTGCCATGTGGGACAAGCTAGAACTCGGATATGAACAGGAGTCAAAGGTGGCCAAGCAGTATGACACAACTGATATCGCCAAAGCATTTTTCTTTACCCTTTTGGCAGCAGAGTGCCAGCCACAGTTTGCTTTCATGTGGTGGGGTGTCCAATACACCTGGAAACGACTGCCCCAGGGCTGAAGCACAGCCCTACCTACCTATCGGTCTTTGACTGATACGGACTGCACTGGAACAGGGTAAAGCTCCTGAACACCTGCAATACATGGATGACATCGTTGTATGGGGCAATACAGCAGAGGAAGCATTTGAGAAGGGGAAAAGAATAATACAAGTCATTTGGAAAGCTGGTTTTGCTGTGAAACCAAAGAAAGGTAAATGGACCTGCACAAGACATCCAGTTCTTGGGACTAAAAAAGCAAGATGGACATCACACCTCTGGGGCTGCAATCAATAAGATAATATCTATGTCCCCACCAGCTAACAGGAAGAGAACACAGCCTTGTCTAGGCATTGTGGATTACTGGAGAATGCATGTGTATACCAGGTTACAGTCAGCTTGTGAGCCCTCTCTATTGAGTGATCCTAAGGAAGAACTTGAGATAATATTCTGGAACTTCAGCCCTCAGTATGATTTATGCAGCAAATGAAACTTTATTTTCCTAATGAGTATTTAGATGCTGATACTTGAATGGCTTTTCTTCAAAGAAAATTGAGTTGCATCCTTCAGTACAAGTGGCAATTTGCCAGTAAACATTCCCTCGGGATCCCCTTTGAAAACTCTGACAACAATTTGTAGCTGAGCATAGAACATAATGCTTTAAGACTTTTTAACAGTTATACTTTAGCCCCTGCTTCTTCTTCCCTTCTAAGGTTTGCCTTATTCCTAAATCTGCTCACGGTACAAATCCAGCAAGCGCACGAATGGTGGGGATGAAGATTCAGCCAATTGAAGTGGATAAAAATGGGAGCATTGATATCACCCATTTAAAAGCAATGGTGAGTATTTAATTATCTTTGCTTTTCAAGGCAGGAACACTCCTTCTCCTCTACAGGTAATAGCGTTGGTAGCTGAATCAGACTATTCTTTGAAAGAAAATAGGGCAATAATAGTGAATACATGCTGGAAAAGGATAAGTAATTCTTGCCTTTTTTTGCTCACTCAGGTACTACCATGTGACACTTGTGAAATTTCCTTTAATTTGAGGATCTTTGGTGCAGGAGTGGCTCAGAGTGGTTTTCTACACAGTAGGCTCTTTTATAGCAGACCTTTTTGGTCTACATCTAGTACTTGAATGAAGCATGTTCATGAGTGTGAAGCATTTGAAACTGCACTTTAGCCTTTGCTTAGCAAAGTTCAAGCCCACCTCTGCTGGAGAAGGTGTGGCTAGGCAACTTTTTTCACTTTTTTTAGTAGACTGGCTGCAGGTGAATCTTGGGAATCCAAGGGATTAGCAGGATACATTTCCAAAACCACATACTTCAGCAGGCTTTTATGGTAGTCACAGAACTGTATTGCTTAATTAGGGGGATGATCATTGGATCACATTACCTTGAAGGCCAGATGTTTCACCTGACTTGTCTTAAGGTCCCAGAAGTGACTATTAGACATGTATTTTTTAATACTGTGCCCTCTTCTCTGATTTAAAGTTCTGATTTATTGAGAAAATACTATTTTTCTCTAAGTATTGCTGAAGAGTGCAGTGTCTTTTGCTGACTGTAAATGACTTAAGACTGCCTGCTGATAGACTTGCTTCTCACCTTTAAAACACTCGATGGCCTTAATTACAGATTTTTTGTAAAAATCTTCTCTTAAGAAGCTTTAGGAGCCTCAATGACCTTTTTTCTTTCTCCCTCCCCGCCACCAGGTGGATAAGCACAAAGAGAATTTGGCAGCCATCATGATCACATACCCTTCCACCAATGGTGTGTTTGAAGAGGAGATTGGAGATGTGTGTGAACTGATTCACAAACATGGAGGCCAGGTTTACTTAGATGGAGCAAATATGAATGCCCAGGTACAAAATCTCTGATGCAGATTTATTACAACTGGGAGTGTACATTTCCTTGGAATAAAAATAGCACAGTAGTACTCAGTTCAGACCATAACACAGCTTCCTCACAAGAAGGCACAGTGTTTGGGGGGAGAGGTGAGGCTTCCAAGAACAGTAAAAAAATTAGATGGTGGAAATATTCTCTTTTATCTGTTTTTGCCTGAAATGTGTTATAAGATGTATGAGTTGTACACTGAAATTGGCTTAGTCTGCCTGATCTTTGTCAAAGACATTGTTTACAAATTTGAATAAGAATTCCTAAAGAAAAAAAATTGTTTGCATCAATTCTTTCTTATGATGCATCACATTAAAGAAAAATGGAAAACATATAACATCTTTTTCAACCTATTTTTCTTAGATGAAGTAATAGGTCTTAAAATGGCACATGAAGAATGTTTTGAAACAGAGTATTCCCTTCATAGGTGGGTCTGTGTCGTCCTGGAGATTACGGCTCTGATGTCTCTCACTTAAACCTTCACAAAACCTTTTGCATTCCCCATGGAGGAGGAGGACCTGGAATGGGACCAATTGGAGTGTGGGTATCTCTTTATTAGCCTTTTCTTTAAAAAAAAAAAAAAATCCCTTAGTGAATCATGGTTGCCTTAAGTACAGAGCCATGAATGGGAAGGTGTACTGTTGTTTGTAAACTTCTGCCCTTCTCCAGGACAGTCATGTGCTGATCTCATGAATGGTGAGATCCACATGTATTCCTAAACCTTGACTTTCATGTTGGCCCTTTAGTGTGTATGGTAGACCTTGCTCAGCAGTCTGTTTTCTGAGTAAATGCAGAGACGACCTGTGGACTTTGAGGGCTGATACTGTATGTAGTCCAGAACGCAGAAGTGGTACATGAATTATGTGAATCTATCCTATATGCAATCATATTTCTTTAAAAGAAAATAATCTTATTCTTTTAAAAAGATAATTTTGATTTGGATAGCTGCATGAGTATCTTATGGTAGAAAGACCGAGTGTCATCCTCCATTATCACCAGTTACATTAATAAACTTACTGCTGAAGAAGACATACACCAGAATTCCTGGTGGACTGTGTTTGGAAGGAAGGTGAAGAGAAGCTACGGTTGAAACTGTCCAGAAATGGTAACACAGGAACACACATTTAAGTTCTAAAATCAATGTTTTTTGTTTTAGGAAGAAACATTTGGCACCCTACTTGCCTACCCATCCTGTCATCAAAATACAGCTGGATAAGGATGCATGTCCTTTGGGTACTGTCAGTGCTGCACCTTGGGGTTCCAGTGCTATATTGCCAATTTCCTGGGTGTATATCAAGGTGTGTAGACTTTTATAAGGAATGTCAGCTGAGGGTCTGTTTCTGTTTCAACAAGTCTGAGGACCACTGGAACCACATGAATAGGTTTAAGAGCAACTTGTCACAAGATGTTGGCACAGACTAAAATGACTATGGCACAGTCATAGGTTATTTACAACATTTGAACCTCCTTGTTTTCCAGCAGGACAATGGAACAGCCTATTGCCATTTGTTGCAATAGGAAAGGATGGCAGGACAACTGCTGTATCTATTCAGCCTGCTTAATTCTTCTGTCTCTTGTCTGTAATAATTCTTGAGACAAGTGGACATAAGGCAGAAAGCTGCAACCAAGCTTGCCCCTCCACTGCCTCAGACATCAAAGTTTTCATGTTTAAAAGCTGCTTGGTAATTACTGTTCTTCTAAGAATATTTTTGGTTGTATGCTGCAGTATTGTTTTACTTGACCTGTATGTAACATTTAACTTTTCAAAATCTGTTCAATAAGAATTTGAATTCCAGGGGACTTATTGAATTTGAAAACTGAACTTAGTTTTGGCTTTGCATATGCGACAACTGGATCATGATCTATGTAATTTTTTAATGGATTGCAATTTAGTGATAAGCCTGCAAATATTTGGTTACGTATATGGAAGTATTCAGCCAACAGAGATGAGTGTAGATTCAAATTCTGTTTGAGAAGAGGGTGTGCAGGGACTCTGAGCAACATTTAAAGCTTTCAGAAAAAGAAAGACTTGGAATGGCGAACTAAGGGCTGCGTCTATTCAGAGTAGGCTGTAGCCTGTTTGATACTCTAACCATGGAACCTTCCGCTCCCAGGGAAACCAGCTCTTCAAGAATTTGAAATGAGCAAATATGAGCTGGTACAACTTCCATGGTGTCTTTTCAGCTGTGGGTAAAAATCACTTGTGACTGTAAGGTGGTTCCTATTACAGAATATTTAAACTGTAGTAAATTTTTAAGGGAAGCTGTTTCTTTGCAATGCAATGTGCCATCTGTTTACACTGTCCCATCTAAAGGGGCTACTTTGAAGGCTGTTTTGGCTTTCTCTTTTGCCAAATTAACTTCTAAGTGCAGTGTTAAGAAATTCAACCACAGCTCAATTCCAGCACTCTCCTTTTGCTGTGCTTTTTAACATGGAACTAAGTGCATCTGTGTTCATTTGGCTCTGGTCTCTGTTAATGCACAGTATCATCTGTGACATAACATGGGCAAGCAGAGTTTGAGTTGCTGGGATAATCTGTACAGACAGCATATGTAGTTTCTTGGGCAGCTCTCTGGATGCTTTCCCTGGGGGTAAGGATGGTGACAGGCAGTGTGTGCAGCTCTTAAAAGTGTGCTGATGACATTCTTGAGTTCTGCTCACTCTTTTCTATTCACTTCAGAGCTTCTCAGTTTGAGGAAACGTTTGGGTTGTTCACTTGTTGACTTCAAGCAAAAAATCTTACACAGTAAGCAGTCTCATAAGTTATGTATACCAAAGTTGCTCTCAAGTAATCCCAGTGCTTTTCTGTGAATGTAGGGTGGAAGAGTGTAATAGCAGTGTGACTGCCTTAAAACTACACAGATGCATTAAGGTGCTGTTGTCTATCATGCTTGCCAGCACACAAATGCACTTAGCTTGCTTGGGAGTGTTTTTAGATCTCTTTCTTCATGTTATTCCTCTTTCAGACAATGGGAGCGAAGGGTCTGAAACATGCTTCTGAGATTGCTATACTAAATGCAAACTATATGGCAAAGAGGCTAGAGAAGCACTACAAAATCCTTTTCAGAGGAGCAAGAGGCAAGTATTGGACAATGTTTTCTTCTACAAAGCTGACTTTTTTTTTTCCTAGCGTAGAAGTTGGCTTGCAATATGATTCTTTTTTAATGCTGTATGACAGCTGCATCTCGAAATTCTCTTCACATTGTTCACAAGGAGAGAAATAACCCGCCACATTGCTTCTGTGGAGGTATCGCAATGAAACTGAGATACCTGGAAGTAGAAGAAAAATGCCTGTTTGTAATTAGATGAAATTATGACAAAAGATGGAGTCAACCTTGGCATTTAGATTGTTCTCCTTGAAGTCTAGTAGCAGATTAATGAACAGTAGAAAAAGGAGTAGCAACAAAGTTGAGACCAAATTTCCAATAACCAACAGTACAACAATTTAAGAACTGGAAGCAATTTTTGGACCTGTACTTTCCTTACACACTTTCTCTGAAAAAAAAAAAAACAAACAACCAAAACCCCAACAAATTTCTCTCGGTTCTGCTCCTTATTCTCCCTTGTGAGATGGGGGAGAATCCCCTTGGCAATGCAAAATATTTTAGCTACATTCTAGTTCCCTTCTGTGGCTCTCCAGTCTTACAGCAGGACAGAAGTAATGAATAAGAGGTGAAAGAGTTATCTGTTACAGTAGAGTAACTATCAGAGAATGCTATTTAGCTTGCTTAAGTTGAATAGCACCAAAGAACATTTGACTACAATAGGTACGCTCTTCAAAAGATACATCTTTAATGGAGTACACCTTGGCTAAACCTGCAAGTTGCATTTTAAGAGAATATATTATTTCCTCACAGAAGTGAATGGAAGTTGCAAATTTTGAAGGATTCAGCAATGAAATGGAACAAGGTTCTCCAGGATCACAGATATAAATTTAGATAACTTATGCCTTTAGCGTCTCTATAACAGCAGATTGGAGCTTTTCTGTGGCATAACATGAAACTGATTATCTTGTACGTGGCTAATTCAAGCCTAAGTCCCAAATGGTGTTGGGCTCCTGACAAATTCAGTTATTTTTCAGAGTACTTGTAGATTATAGGAGCTACTTTGACCATCCTTTCCTAGTTCTGATCTTGGAAGAAATGTGACGTGGGACTCAGAGGGCCAGTCTTCAAATGCTGAGTTGTGTATCTCTTATCTGATAATTTCTCAGGTTTGAGTTTTTGTGCAAGTGGATATGTTTTAATTTGTCTTTTTGCCATGTTCTCCACAAAACCAATCAGAATAGACTGCTTGGTAGATTGCGTTATTCTCCTAGTAAGTAAATATAAGGTACACTTCTTTGTTTATAGGTTATGTAGCCCATGAATTCATTTTGGATACAAGACCTTTCAAAAAAACAGCAAATATTGAAGCTGTAGATGTTGCTAAGAGACTTCAGGATTATGGTAAGTCAAATGTCTTTTTTAAAAAATAGCAGTGTAAATAAGAATTTCCTAGATTTCTTCAAAAGGGAGCCAGAAACATTCTAGTCCTGTGCTTATGGATGGTGAACCTGTCATGATCATTTCAGGTCTTACCACGTTCATTAAGGGCTTAGAGAGATATTTGCATCTGTTGAGTTGCAGTAGCTACTTAAAAGTCTGCTGCTACCTCCCCAGTTTTGTAAACTGACCCTTCAAATTTGTAATTACATGACTCAACCATTGGAGCAAGTGGGTTGGAGCCGACAGCTTAGTTAGATTCTAAGAACAGAAAAAAAGAAAAAGAAAGAGTTTCAAAGTAGGATAATAGGATTTAAATGCTTCCATCCTGATACAGTTTAGGAAGTTTTGTACACATGCTCTGAAGCACCTGATTGTGGCTACTCTGGCTGCCAGACACTATGACCCACTGAACTGCTTGATCCTATGCAACTGTGCTTCTAACTAGTAATACCTGGTCAGTGAAATAATCCAAAGCCCACTTGTAATAGCAAAAAAAAGTCCCTCCTGCTTGTTTTAAGTGGGCTGCTATGGCCTTAAATAGCATGCACCACTCTAAGTAGACTATTCAGTAGGTACAGAGGTGAGTTACATGGATAAATTTAGTAAAGTTCCATCCTCTGCAGCTGAAAGAGAATTGTCACAAGGCTGCAATTAGCAGTAGTGCTGGAAGGCAATCATGAGAGACCACCTTTTCTTTCTACCTTGTTTACGGGTGCAGAAATCTATACGTCTTTGCCATTTAGCCTCTCATAAGAAGGTGAAGTGACAAAACACTTCTACTGAAGTGAGCAGCTGGAACAGAAGTAACCCGGGAAAGAAGCAACATACTTTGGGCTGAAAAGTAACAAAGCAAAAAGAGCAGGTCTTAAGAGTGTTTCATTAAATCAGTATGTGACTGTATTGTAAATAATACAATGGCATTACCCTTCAGTGTTAAACACTAAGGTACTTGAAAAGTCTCTTACCTCTACAGTACGTTGCCAACACTACCAATGAGTTCAGTCCTGTGAAGATTATAGAAAGGGCTGAATTTGTGAATCAATTGCTAGCTAATGCATATATTAACTCATAACCTATTGACTGATGATTTCTTCTTTATCAGGTTTTCATGCTCCAACCATGTCCTGGCCAGTGGCAGGGACACTTATGATTGAACCAACAGAGTCTGAAGACAAGGCAGAGCTGGACAGATTCTGTGACGCAATGATCAATATTAGGCAGGAAATTGCTGAAATAGAGGAGGGCAGGATGGACCCCCATATTAACCCACTAAAGGTAAGATGGCATGTAGAGCAAGTTACCAGCATCAGCTTAAAACTTGAGACTACGTAAGCCTGATTCCTGGTCTTTCAGTACTCTTAAAAATAATTATGTGAACACATGAATTTCTTGAAATTTGACTTTTTTAGAACCTTAAACTTTTTCAAAATTTGAATTTTGACTTTTTCAAGTCAGAAGTCTGGCCTTTGCTGAGAGAGCAGAGAAGGTTATTTATGCAAGCACACAATCTATAATTTCTGAGGCCATCTCAAAGTAATGGAGATGCTTATTTATCTGGTTCAAGAAGGGAAATGGAATGACCTTAAAACTAACAGTAAAATGAAGACGGAATGAATGAAGATGGAATTTGTGCTGCAACTGCAGCACAAAATTGCTATAGGCTCAAGTTTTGTTCAATTCTTGTAATGCTGTACTAACGTTTTTAAATACTGAGGGGATTTAGTGAAAAACTGGAAGCATGTTCAAACCTTCGGTATTATCTTCAGGCAAACTGAAAGAAATCCAGATACTAAGTCGCTTTCTGTTTTAAATCTGCCTTTTTTTCCCCAGATGAATGGTATTCTCAAGAGACTCTCTAGACAGTCGTTATTTGTATATAGTAATATGAACTCGAAAGAGGGTTCACACTGATAAGTTCAACTGAATTCAGTGATTTCATGTCCTAAACATGTCCTTTTGCTTGTAGATGTCACCACATACTCTGAACTGTGTCACTTCTTCCAAGTGGGATCGTCCTTATTCCAGAGAAGTGGCAGCATTCCCACTGGTGAGTAAATAAGGGGATCCTATTGGTGTGGTAATACATAAATGTGCTTTCTGCTCTGTGGTTTTCTAGTCAGTTAGAAATGAAAAATCTGGTAAGAATAAAAACTTCAGAGCCATTTTTACTGTTGCTCAATTTTTATGTGTGTGAGCTCTACAATAGTTCCATTAGTTTTGTTTTTCAAGACAAGGAGAAAAGATCTTAAAAAAAGATAAATCTCTACACATGAAGTTCAAACTCGGTTTTCTAAATCTCGGCACTTCGATATTGAATATTCCTATTGGAAACAGCCTATTCAGTTCTGACATACTGCATGAGGGGCTCCTAAAACAGAGTCCCATATCCTGATGTTCAAAGCTCTGCTCCAAAGAACTTAGATGAGGGTTTGACAAGATGCATGGCCAGCATGGGGCAAGCCACACCAATGTGAGTCTGCTACAATTAAAAGTCAAATTGGAGCTGGATACATCAGACTTCTTCAGAGCACTCCATAAAATTGCTTCCACAATCTTAACAGCTAAATATATGTGTAACTTTTACTTTTCTCACCTGAAACTGAACTGCATCTATTTTATTGCTATGTGCTGTTTCAAAGAGGAAGAATTTAACTGCACCTGTGAAGTTTGCCACCTTGTTTTATATGTTATATTACAACTATCTTGAACAGCACAGGTCTTGGTAGTCTCCTCCACTTTTTCTTGGTTCCTATCTGTAAACCAGTTAGTAATTCAAAGGGTCATAGTTTTCTTTTATCCCACAACAACTGCTTCTTTGCAAGCATTTGTTAGAGGACATGGTTATAATTTTTTGAAAACCTAAATATTCTTTTGACTGCCAACTCTATTATACATGCTTGTTAACTTTCAGGGACTGCAAACAGATTTGGAGTATGACTTCACTTAAAAAAATCCACTTTTCTAGCATTTGTCATTCTTAAAACTTCTAATGTCTATTACAATTACATAGATTGTCTTGGTAGAAAAATTAAAATAGTTGTTTTTTCTTCTGTACTTAGCCATTTGTGAAGCCTGAAAGCAAGTTTTGGCCCACAATTGCTCGCATCGATGACATATATGGAGATCAACACCTGGTTTGTACCTGCCCACCAATGGAAGCCTATGAATCTCCCTTTTCTGAACAGAAGAGAGCATCTTCATAAGACTGCTTCCAGCTGCCTGGATTACCGAGTCCATCAGGATGGCCTTTTCCTCCCAGACCTGATAGGGGATTTATATACTGTGTATATTTTGGATAATCACCATGTTTGTTAATTGAATCACTGCTCAGTTAAAATGTAAATACAATCAATATGTTAGGTGTGAACAAAACATGACTGTTCCACAGCAGTTGCTGTTGAAGTTGCCTTGATTCAGTATTTTGTCTGTTTTGTGCTAAAGTTTTAACAATTAACACCCAATTTGCAAAGTGCCATGGAAGATATGGTTAAAAAAAAGTAGAAAAGGTGCAGATGCATAAGGCAATAGTAATGAAGATTAACTGCAGGAGTAATTGTTTATATTTTTTAAGAAAAGATGAAGTAGATTGTTTAATTTACTTCACATATTACCACTAGCATTGCTACTGTTAATATTTCATACTCGTTTTTTTACCTACCAATGTTAGTACTCTAATAAAATTGGTCAGAATGTTGTGTTGTCATGTTCTGGATTTCAACTTTTCAGCTGGATTTATCCAACAGTGCAGTATGAAATTATGAAGCTTAAGTTCTGATTTGTCAGAATTGCCACAGCAGTTAACAGCTTCCACATAAAGCAAAATACTGGCAGAGATTAATATTGAAATAAATGTCTGATTTTTTTAATGAGCTAGAATGATCAGTTTATGGAGCAGTAACAAACTTAACTTTCTTGTATATCACATCAATTTCCCCTTGTAGTTCCATCTAATCCTCGCCTCTTATTCCAGAGAAGGCATGAAACACCTTTTCTAACAGATTGCTAACTGCTTAGGTATGAATTAGATCTTGTCTAACAAAGTATTCTCCTTCCAGTTTCTCAAATCTCTTGTTTTGGATACTGGCTTTGGTTTATACAGTGCACTCAACTTGGCCTGCTTTGTCTTTTAAGTCTACAGCTTGTGTAAAAACTGATTGACAGCTTTAGCTCTGGCCCTCCAAGAATACCTGCAGCACCCTGAGACCAAAGCCCTACTGCTACACACAATGCCACACTCAACTACTCAGTAGCCAGAACACAGACCTTAAAACAGGAGCCTCCTCTAATCTGTTCCCAGTCAAATTTACATAGACCTGATCCACTCATCAGTTACACAGACAGACATCTAAATACACAGTGAAGAAAATTAGAATTTTATACTCTGGAACTTACTATTGAAAAGGGCATCTTTCTGTAGCTGCTGATACAGTGCTAAGGGTGTCAAGAATTGTGAAAAAACACTGCAAACTTACTTACTAGTACGAGGAAAGGAGAGTCTTTCTGTGTTGCCAGTCTAACTCCACAAAGTCTTGTCAAGCTACTTTAGTGTTTGTTAAAGGCAGTTTCATGTTGTTTTATTGTGTCTGTCACTGAGAAGTTGTATTAAATAATTGGTTTACATATTTTTTTGTATTAAGCAGAGAACTTCCCCTTGGTGACCTCAAGCTGACAAATTTATCTCATCAATTAATTGGTAAAAGCTATCAAATGGAAAAAAAACATTAAAAGGTATAAAATATTTCACAGCACTCAACTATCAGGTGAAAGGTCACAAGTCTTAAGTGCTTACTGCACAGATGCAATGATGTTACAAAGGTAAAATTACATCTGTTTTTCCCATAAAATACTGAGCTGTTTTGTAAAACATAGAAGTTCAACAGGATATAAGAATCTGTCTACAGCTCTTTCTAAACTGTATGCTTAACACTAGTTAATACCAATTCACCTACTGAACCCTCATTCTAGTAAGCACAGAAAAAGCTGAGGTGTTAAATCTTTCAAAACTGTTCAGCAGCACCTGTTTTTTTTGATATATGACTAGAGAGACAGTACCAGCACTATGTATTTTGGATGCAACTGAAATCCTAAGTAGAATGGGGCAGGGGGAGTGGGTAGAGGAAGAAGTTACTTATTTTGGATGAAGTGAATAAGCCATTAAGCTAACTTTGAGCCACAAAAACCAGCACTGCCATGTGCATCTCAAGGACCGGTTCATTACCACTCCAGGGTAAGGGCAAGATCTAAAATTACTGAGAATGACATGCATACTTCCATATATACTTCTATATATGCCTACTTTGCAGGCTATGGGCTGTCAGTGCAGCCCCATGCCTATGGTGGGAATCTCTGACTGATGCCTGTGCGAGCACCCACAGCTCCCAGCTGCACCAAGCTGGGTCTGGCAGCAAGCACCACCAATGCCAGTGGGGCAGGACAGGCTCCCTCCGACTCTGGTACAGGGATTGAGCACTGACAAACTTCCTTTAAATGCTCAGTAGAGACCGGAGTAGCTACAGGGCAGCCAATGCTATGGAGTACGTGTGAGCCCATGGATATTGGTGTCAGGTGGTTGGGGTTTTTTTTCTTAATAATTTTTTTTCTCTGAGAAATGAGTTAAGGAATATAAACCCACATGTCTGAAAAATAGGAAGCCCACCTAAAGACAGCATTTAGTAGACTGAAAAAAAAATCTATAAAAATGTTATGATTTAAATAAGTGGATAATAGTAAAAACAGAATTAGCAACTTTTCTGAATCATAAAATATTTAATAAGGTATATTTGGGGGCGGGGGGGATATATTGTATATAAAATTTCAGATCACAATATGAAGCGATTTGAACCCTCTCCAAGCTAGCACTGCCTTCAATGCCATGTAGATGTATTGCCACTGATACAAGACCTACTAAAAGCATACAGTTTAACTAATACAGAAGTGGCTTTTTTATATGAAATATTTTTTACACAACTAGAGTGTCTTGAATACCCTCTTTAAGTGCAAAAAACACAGATCACTTTACACTAATGCAGCAACAATGCATTCATATTGTTCTCATTAGTCATTAGTAGTCAACTTGCATAAGATACAAGAAAAGCACAATGAAGCTCACAAAAATAGACTAAAAATCAGCCAGTTCTTGCAAAAAAATACAGCATAATAGAAGAAAAAGACAAAAAAGGATTATGCACACCACAGAATCTGCTGTTCTTTAATCCAGCTGGCTTAAGTGCTGTTTCTGGTTTTTTTGCTGTTTTTTGTGGGTTTTTGTTTTGGTTTGGGGTTCTTTTTGTAAATCAAACCACATGGACCAGGCACAACTAATATTCAGGAGGCAGTGTGTAGCTAAAACTTCACTAACTTTTTATCATCCCCACAATTTATTTTCCTCTGTCCTGAGGTAGTTACAAAAAAACAAATCATAAATTAAGCATCAGCTAGGCCAGTAAGAGCTGAAGCTTTTCTTTTTTTTTTTTTTTTCTCCTTTAAAAACTATTTAACTGGCCAAAACTACCCTTGATGTTAAAAGACAGCTGAGAATTAGAGTTCTCACTACACCAAAAAGATGGCTATTAGGGGAAGAGGGTTAGCTGCTTCAAAATGTGACAATATATTGAGTCCCATCAAGCTGGCTGGTCCACTGTTGAATTTCCCATGTTTATTCTTCTTTACTGTCTATAAAGTCACTGGGAGAAGTACAGAAGGATCTGAGCACATCATCGTCCTTTACTGTAACCAGGGAAGAACTGGTCCAGTAGTGTCTGCAGTATCTTGTTGGGAACCATGGTGTAACCTTTTCCCAGATCATAGCGGCAGGCAGGGCAGGTGAAGACTTCAGCTCTGAAGGAACGCTGTAAACAACTCTAGAACACACAGAGACAGAGAAGTGAATTATGAGAACTTTGTTGTAGACTGACAGCTTAACCAGCAAAAACTAAGGAATCACTATAAACCAAAGATGCAATCTATCTGCTGCACTACCAGAAAAAAGGAAGTCATTACCAAGCCCTCCGGTGCCTACCTGTGCCTCTATGACTAAAATGTCCTAACAAAGGAACTCTGCTCTGGGCTGGGATGTGAAACATCGAGCTTGGGAGGAGTTAAATCACTACTGAGATTTCCCCTTCATTTCCACTAAGTGCCTTTCTGTGAATCACAGCTATGTCCGCAGCTTCATTCTAGCTTCATGGTTGGATTGCTACAGTTTTCCAGACCTTCATTTCAAGATGAAGGTGACTATACCAGGTATATTGTTTAAACAATCTCCATCTACCTCATCAGATGAGATTCAGTTAAGTCTTAAAGACATATGTAGAATAATACAATCTCTAACACATTAGCATCTGTGCTGCCCTTCTTACTATGTTATTACAGGCTGCAGATAGCCCAAGCACGTGAGCCAAGCATCAGAAATTTATCAAGGCAGATTTGTGCCCAAACAGCAATAGCAGCTTACTATCAAACTATTCCTTACAACTTTAACTGGATGTTATTTTGTACTTGCAAATATTTACTGACATCTTCAAATTCTGTGCTTTCTGAGTTGGTTGCCATTCAGCTTTCTCTTCTCAATGGTTTTCCAATTTCCACAATTCTGAATATTAAACCCTTCATAATACTTTTTGGTTTTTAAGAAGCCATAATCATTCTATGTGTGCAGGCCCTCCATAACAACACAGTGATTTTTATTGGAGTGATACATATCTTTTTGAACTTGCATTATCAAATATTGTTCTAGGAAGATAACAGTCTGAGTCCTTTTAGGCTCTTAGGCAGAAATGCTATGTATGACACACCCAGTTCAAATATGCACAATTCAGCACAGGATTCTTTACATACCTGTGTTACAAAAGTTTACTCTACCACAAATTGGATCCCAAACTCCTTACATTACATCCAACTGATCAAGATTTTAAGATACACAAGTTATAAACTGACTCCTGTGGCCCTCCTACCAAACATAAACAATGCCAAGAATAACAAGGTAACATAACTTACTCAAAATAAGCCAAAATAATTTTCTTGTATTTACCCTGCATCCTTTCAACAACTCTTAAGAGTGTTACACAATTATAAAATCTGGTTTTATTCCTTAACTATGTAAAATTAAATTAGTGTTACTATACCAACATCTAGCTCCCGAACTAAACCAATTTCAAGTGTAATTCCACTGATCACAAAGGAATGACAGCAATGGTAAACTTTGCTCACTATGTCTATCAGGAACTATACTAAACATACTTCCATTCTTTATTACATAAAATTAAGGTTACACAGCAATCACTGAATGCAAACTTGTTGCATGTTTTTTGCTCAGAATGTTAGACAATAATTATTGTCTTTCTAAAATACATATGGCTGTGGTGACTGGTGTCTCAGAGCCAAGAAAACTGCCCAGAGCAAGACTTAGTTCATTCTTACTTTACAGACGTTGTGGAGGCACTCTGTTGTCACTGGCTGGTAAACCAGCTCCTGGCAGCAGACACACATAAAAGACTGTTCCAGTTTCTTCAGAAAATTCTAGTGTAGGGCAAAGGAATAAAAAAGGCAAACTCTATTACAGTTCTCGTGAATGCCACTTACTACAGAAAGATGATGAACTTCCAGAAGTTAAGTCCTCCATACCCATGAGTACAGCTTTCTAAAAGTAATCAGGAAGCAGGTCCATAGCTGCGTAATTTCCCTGCTTTTCCACAAATCAGAGAACTAATGTTTTAAAGATTATTTACTTGTTTGTATGAGTACTGTTATAAACAAATGAAACAGACTGAAGGGCCCCTCATGATTGTTAGCGTAGGTCAGAAAATTTAGTAGTTCTGGTTAGTGACTGCTGCTAGAAATTTGCATGTCCCTGAAAGATCTCTGCTTCTCTGCCAAGGGAATTACTTCTGCTAAGAAAGCCACTTCTGTACCTCCTCCCGTGCTTATGGGTTATGGCTAGCTTCATGGCTTCTTCTCTCCTCAGGCCAAATTCTCTACAGTGTGTAAATCAACCTCCCTGGTTTCTAAATCTTCTCAGGGCATCTCTGAGGAATCTCAAGATACATTCATATCAGGTGTTTTACACAGACAAGCAAGCTTATCTCTGGCATGTCAGTGATCTCCAAGTATCTCAAGAATACAAGCTTGGGTATAGAAAAAAAAGCAAATCCACAGGTAGTCAAAGTACAGTTCTTTGTGATAATTTTTAAAATACCAGATTTATCATAAACCACATTTTATTTAGTTAAAAGGGAAGGTGGTTGCTTCAGGAAGAAAGATTTACATTTTCACAGTAGTGACGCAAAACTACCAGTGATTCCTGTTGCCTTTAGGGGCAACCAAACGTAAATCTTACTAAATCATGGGTAGGAATCTATAGAAAAGTAACTTCTCAGCCACACTTAAATTACTGTTTTCTCCTTTTCACAAACACGTACCTCTATTGCTTGTCATCATGCACAATTGTAAGAACTTAAAATTCCTTCTAGTCATTACAGACACTGGATAGAAGACAGAAAACGGTGAATAACTTTACACAGTTCCTACACAAAGACAACTGCAGCAGCATTACAGCAAGAACTAGTACTGTAAGTGGAAGAACAGGGAGTTATAGATTCTTCTTCTGTTACAGAAGCACCATAAATACCCACTGGTGATTCTCAAATAACATAAATATGTATGTCCATTTTTAGGTACCCATTTACCAAATAGTGGTTTTCACTGAGTTGAGTTTTATCAAGTTATTTTAACTTCTTAGTGCCTTGATTTCTTCTGCAAAACAGCTAAAATAACTATGAACTTGACATTGGTAAGACTAATTATCACTGAAAGACATAGTATTTCAGGATGTACTCCTTTTGTGGACTTTTTATAGTACTGTCTATATTCTCTTCAATCTTAAGCTATTCTTGCTATTTTCTTGACATTTAGGGGGAGGAAAGTATTTTCTCTCTTACTTAAGTTTCTCTGTCTACAGAGTGGGATAATCTATATTTGATGAAAATATTTCCATTTCATATCTGAATTTGAATATAACAGTACTTCTATCTTCTTAAACAAAGCAAGCAAGCTGTATTTTCCGTTATAAAGTTATCTGCTGTCTCAACAGAAAGTAGTGACTAGAACCACCTTTCTTCATGTTTGATTCCTCACATCAGCACAGCACAAAAATACATGTACTATTTCAGCAAAAACATGCTCACTTCAAAAATGAAAAAAATAAAACAAAAAAACCAACAAAGACACTTCTAACTTCAAAATGTTTTTTGAGCAAGAAAAGATCTCTACTATGCAGGTGTAAACTAAGCCATCAATAGCAAATTGTACAAGTGAGGATTATTTTCTTGAAATTAAAGTCTTACAAGAAAAAATAATGCTAGATAGAGCCTGTATTCAGCAGAAGTTCAACAAGCAAATTAGGTTTTAAGAATGACTCAAGATTTCTCCTAACAGTCTAAAGAAAAGGTAAACATTAAAAACTATGCATGCAGCAAACATACTGGTCCTTCCTTAAGAGACGCAAGTACTTCATCCCACAGTTTCTGGTTCATACAGTCTTCTCTAATCAGCCATTGCTGCTCTTGGGTCAGCTGGAAAGCCTCTCCTTTCCCTCCATCTCCCATCCTCATGGCTTTGGGTGTATTCATAGGTTCCTCTGTACCTGCTTAAGATTATGACCATCAGACACAGTAACAACAGAGTGTTAGTCTGAACTAACAAAAGGGGAAGACAAAACTGTTTCTAGATGGCTAAAACATGGATTACACCCATAAAATGTGGCAATCAAATCCCTACTCCAGCTCACACTGTTCAGGATTGTTCTGGACTGCAGCACACAGTTGCACAGAAGATTTCATTTTACTACAGAGCTTAAGAGGAAAAAAAAACCCGTAAGAGTAGTAAATAAGGTGATCCCTACACTACTACTAAATTACAGAGAATGTGCTTATCATTTTACATTAGTATTCCAAATAACTTCAGACTTCCACAACGTTTTCCTGCTACTGGCTTAATGAACGTAACATGACAGACTTTGCTGATAAATGCTAAACAAGTAAAAAGAAATACCATCATCTATTGTCCTTTTCTGGTTTCCATTACTCTGGCTGGTTGGCTCCTGTTTCACAGTTTGCTTTTTAACTTTATCTTTCTTCTCCTTACTAGCCATGGCTTCCAAATAACCTTCTGGATACTGAAATAAAAAAGCATAGATTTAAAACAAAACCCACTGGCACACAGGAATTCCCAAATACCAGCAAGACTAATTTCTAAAAGACTTTAAAACCTTGTGATTACATACTGAAATAACTTAAAAAATAATTTTTAAATCCCTACATGATGCAGAAAACATTTAAATTAGTATCTATAATTAAGAAAGTATAGTCAAGTCAAAGAATTTAATCCAGACTCCACTGTATTAAAAGGAACCTGAGATCCAGATCTATGCCTTTACAACCTTACACATCAGTTAGGCAAAGTTCAAGATGATGCTGTAAAGCTACACCATTGCCTTGCTGAGAAAAGAAACAGTATATTAATTCTTTCCATCTTTCATGAGTTCTGCAATGCCCAAGTCCTCATGGGTCAGTTTATTTCTGTGCCTGAAATACCCCACATCTATACAAAATCCTCTGTCACATGGAGAGAAAAAACACATAAAAATGCACAGGTTTTTCGATTTCTCAGACTCGGCTATAACAATAGTTGGTTGTAATTCTTTCCAGCCTAAGGATCACAAAAGTGGATTCAAACTCTTAATTTTCCAGTTCACATATGCAAAGCAATTCACTGTTAAGGCAGAAAGCTTCATCTACCCTTCCTTCCACTGTGTCACTATTACAGGATTCTTTCAGTCTGCAGATAATCTGTAGTGGGTTTTGGCATTAAAACCTGACACAGTGAAGTACAAGGAAAAAAACCTAGGTCTTTAATTTAACTGATTTCTATTTCTGGAACTTGTTTACTAGAACTGAGAATAAAACCAACTCTGCGAGTCCTGATTCGAACCTGTACACTCAGACCCAGTTTCTTGGACCGCTCCATTCCTTCTGAAGTCCAAGGTGCAGGCTCAACGTCATCTCTCCTCAGAAGATAACGCCAAACTAAAAATCCACATTTTCCAATTTCTGGCCAATATTTCACCACCTAAAGAAAAATACAAAATTTCTGTCATTATTTTATCACAAGCCAAACACATGCATATAGTCATACTTTAATTATTCAAGAAGAAATGAGAAGACTAAGTTATACATTACTATTGTACAGCAGCTGTCCCCTCAGGTAAAAAGTTTTTGTATTTTTGATAAATACAGTGCTCTTGAAAGGCACACACCTTTATTTCAGATGCCGAGAAGTCATTAAACGCACAAAAAGCTGGGATATAGTTGGAAGGAGTGAGGAAATTATTAGATTTCCAGTAATGAATACGCACATAATATGTCTTCTCAGTATATATATAAACCGTATATACCTACTAGACCAAGCTAACATAATGAACAGTAGTGTTTCTACTACCACTGCCTGATTTGACCCGTGATTGAAAACCCTTCAGAATCAGACTCAAAACAAAACATGGCTCTCAGAATGGAAGAAATAATATGGTTTATAATATGCTTCATATGTGCTCAGTAAGCACTTATAAATAGCTTACATATTCAATTTTATATATCCTGTTATGGATTATGTTCTATTATTACTGCTCTGAATAATTTCATGTCAGTTCTTTGCAGAATAAGCTAAGGCTAAAAAGGTATCATTGAGAAAAAAAAGAATTATTTAAGTAATAATGAAGAATTTGCAATGTAACACACATGAGACTTTTTAAAACAGCTGAAGAAAAATGTTATGTTGCACTCAGTAGAAATCAGAATACCTTGTAAATTCCATCATATCTGTTGCCTTCCTCTGGGGCATATTTGCTGATTCGCCGTCCTTTTGAACTGCGCACTACTCTGACTGGCTTACCAGCTCTCCAATTCTTAGACTCTGCTCCATTTTTGTCATCCAGTGGGGCATCACAGTTAAGGGCCAATGCCCTAGAAGGAGAGTCAAAATCTTCATAAACTAGATTGCTTCACACAACAGATTTTTGAGAATTAATGTAATTAAGTCATATCAATTTCCCTTGTCTAACTACACTTTATCAAGCAGCATAGAACTTTTCGGTATATTCTTTAAGAACTGCAGATGGTAAGGAAAAAACTGGGTACACGAAATAGTTTATTGTCAAGATTCCAGACGAAAACTCAGCTGAATATTGATTGCTAAATAAAACAAATCAATCCTTTTAGATTTAATAATCTTCATTTGTAAAAACAAACCCTTCCTAAATAGCATTGAGGGAATTAAAAGAAAATTGTAACAAAAGGCAAACTTTTCCTATTGCTATTCCCCACTAACTGCAGATTTTAAGACTTTTTAAGTGCGTACACAGAAGTAATGAATATGATGAAAAACACTACAGAGAAAAAAGTACATAGTAATCATCCAAAAAATTCCAAGTAACTGAAATGTCTCACATAACACATATGTTGCCTCACAGCAGGAGTTAAATAATGGTAGCCAACTCAAGGACAAGCAAGCCCCTTTATCCACTAACAACACAAAAACTCTTTTCTAGAAACCTGGAGCAAGACAGTATGAATACTTACTAGACCAAGCTGATTCAATGAACAGTGTTTCTACTACCGCAGCCTGATTTGACCTGGGATTGAAAACCCTTCAGCATCACACTCAAACCAAACCATGGATCTCAGAATGGAAGAAATAATAAGGTTTAAAAACAGCCATGGCATGAGTACAAAACCCACATTGTGCAGAACAGTAAGAGACAGGCATACAATGCCAACTTTAAAAATGTTTCTTATGTAAAAACAAAACTTAAAAAGGAAAAATATCTGGACAAGCAAAACTGATACTGATTCAACTACAGGGAATCATTATAATCTTCTTTATCAAAGTGCTTGAAAACTTGTATCAAAATCAGTAACCAAGAGCAGCACCTCGTCACACTCCATGCGCACTAATGCCTGCAAAGCTACATGGCAAGCTTTGTCAGTGCATTTCTCATTTGCCAAGAGCAGAGAAATGCTGAGACTAAGGAGTTCAGCTTTTAATTCTGTTCCCCAAAACAAGTTTGCTCTATTCACTAAATATGCTTGTAAACCTATTGCTTAAACTTACTTCCACCTTCCCTCCCTCCTTGTTCTTGTTCACATCACGTCCCCCCCCTCTCTCCCCCTCCCTTTCTCAGTGGCCAAGTCAGGCTTTTCCTCTAAGCACCACCAAAAAGCTTGAAAGAATCCCTCTCCACTCTGCTTAACAGCAGCAGATCATATCTAAAAGGAGACCTAGCAAAGAAAAGGTCTCAGTCAATATCAGCATCCCAGAGGTGTTAAGTAGTCAGCTGCGTAACAGATTATGCTCTTAGAAATAAAAAAGGATGGAGATCTCTTTATTCAGGCAGGCTTTTATAGGACGTAAAAACACTTGAAGCAGATTTCTAATTAATCTTTTGGACATGTATTTTCTTTTTCAAGCACCTGCTTTTGGTAAAGCAACACCCTAATTCCTTGCTTTTCATAGAAAACTATGATGGAAGAAAGTGCTAGCGAAATAGGAAAGACTTCTTTTAACATGGGAAAATGAACACGCTTTCTTCCTACTTAAATTTTGTAACTTATTTAACCACTGAAGAAGAAACTTAAAAAGAAACACCCAGAATGGAAAACTTCCACCCAAGAGTTTTGACAAACTTCTAATTAAATTAAAACAGAGTCCTCTGAAGGAAATTGTAGGACTATTTCAACCAGAGACATGACTACTAGCTGCACCCGCAATACAGTAATATATTTCATTGAGGTGCATGTTTCTTTAAATCAACAAAACACAATGCTTGATAAAATGCCTCTTAGCAGCAAGAGGCACTACTGTTTACAAAAGCAGCACGTACAAGAGTAAATGAATATTGCAAAACGTTAGTTTTAAATTAAAGCACTACAACCCAGCTATTTGTTTTGGAATACTTTTTATCTTCAAAACTTACCTGTTCATGTGTGTCAACGTCTGATCAAATGAATGTTCTCCAATCCTTTTATTGCCAGAAAGATCTCTACCCCCACTCCCAGTGTAAGTGAATTCATCTCCTCGATCCTGTGCAAGAAGATTATCCTTCATTTTAACACTCCAAAGTAAAGAAACTTAATTTACAAAAAATGTGACTTCATTTGTTCTATTTACTCAGACAGAAAAAAACCTACAATCCAAGGCATGAAAAGATGTGTTTTCAATTTCAGCGTCACTGTCCTACAGTAGTTGTGCTAGCACAAAGCTACTGGTCTGGATGTAACATATTGTCCGGAAACTTCTTATTAAAAACCTGCCTGCCTTAAAAAATTGGACTTTTGCATCTTTTGAAATCCTACTTTTGGGGGGAAAAAAAAAATCTGAGGAAAGGAACACATTTTAGCAAGTGGTTACTTGCTCTAGAGCTTCCATTTAGTTTACAAGAAAATTATGTTTGTAAAATACGTAATAAATACCTTGGAGGGTTCACTTCAGCTTGTGCAAGGTGCTAAGTGCTAATAAGTACAAACAGTTCTGCCTTACATACAAGGCAGGTGCTTAAATGCAGTAATAATCCTAGCTCTTCTGAACTAGTAAGAGCTTCAACTCATTTAGATTTGCATTTCGTAAGATGATACAATTCTGCAGTATATTTCCTACATAGAATTTTCTTTAAATCAAAGGAAAGTTGATAGAATCTTTTACGATGAACCCTGAGAACAGTCAAAATCTACATATGCATAAGTAATGCCAGTAATACTATTTTCTTTAGGAAATGTATCACAGAAATTCATATCACTCCTGGCCAATACAAGCATTTCTAGAAATACATATATTCTACAAATATATTTAATATATCTTTGGAGATGCAAATTTTGCACAAAGCGTGAAGCAATGGTTGAAGATAAATACTTAATAGGAAAATAATGTTTATATGAATTTTTATAGCAAAAATCTGAACATACTTGTATGCAGTAGTAAAATTCAGTCAATTTCTTACCACTATTAAAAGTCTGACATTATTAAGGATCCAGTGCAAGACTGTTACAGATATTTCATGACTGACAACAGCAGAAAAAGAGAAAGTTAGAAAGAGAAATGCTGGTTGAACAAGGCCATAGATTAATTATAGAAATTATTTTTATTTTATTCTGTGTAGGGAAAACCTAACAGAAATTCAGTATTAGAGTATTTCTCATTCAAAATTTATCTAGACATAATAACAAGCAAGTGCTATGAAGTTAAAAAAAATACTCGAAACCTAACAAAGACATACATAAACTCTGGTATTTCCTTTCTTAAAACAGTCTACTTACTCTGCTCAATGAACCTCTAAAAAATAGCAGGAATAGAATGATGGTGTAAGAGGACAATATATGAAACTACTTCAAAAGAATGAAAGACCAACAAGACAAGAACTACTTACTAAGAAAGCATGTAAAATAAATTGTATAAAATAAGGTATCACAGAATGGAGCTATGTTTAATTTTTCAGTGATTGTCAAGGCAAACAAAATGCGCAGATCACACAAAGATGATTGTGATATATATCATACGACGAATAGGGATGGTTTGCTTGATGAATCAGGCCCATTCAAACAAACTGCATTTTAACACTGAATAAGAAGCTTGTGCCAAGTTCAGAAAACCAGAAAGATGTATCTTGAAAAGTCATGAATCCAGAACAATTTAAGTTTCATAACAAAGAAGAGACTGAACGCATGTTCATGATGTAGCAGAGTGGGGAAAAGTGCTAAGGCAGTTTTTTGATGTATAAGCAGAAATAAACTGAAACTGAAAGGTGATTTTTCCCTCTTTTTAGAACATAAGGTTGAGACAAATATTGAAATAACACATATATAAGAATGTAGAAAAATAGAGGAAAGACAGAAACACTACATATGTGAGCAAGACAGAGAAAATTATTTACAAGACAAGACAGGTTCTTGAAAAATGGTTTTGTTTACCAACTAGGTAGAACAATCTTCATTGGAAGAAAGCACTGAATAGACTTTTTTTTGGCATAACAGACAAACATAAATCAAGGACAAATCACTATAGACTTAAGCCAAAAAAACAAGTTCGAAGGCATAAATGCAACAGTATTCATAATTACCTACTGGAACACACTTCTATGAAAAATGGGTTAAATGTAAAAGACCTAAAAACATCAGACTTCCAGTGTCTTCAGAGAAAGACAGAGTGGTTCTCTGGGTGGTACTCTTTAACCACAGGCAACCACACAACATTGTGCTTAAATATAGCATGGATACAAGGCCTATGCACACATGCTCACCTCTTGAACAGATTCCACACTTGATAGGTTACACTTGGCTCTCCTTAATTATCCAAGTGTTCTATGCACAAATAGGCAAAACTATATGGATCTGGGAGAAACTGGAAATCCAGGGGAAGGAAAATGGCAGAGAAATGGAACAGCTATGGAGCACAATTGTTACAGGTCAAACAAGAAGATGGCATCTTTTAACACCCCTCAGTGTAAGGAAGGCTCATTTCTGCTTTGCTTCCTGGAAGAACAATGTTCACTTATTTTACATCAGATATAGATATAGATATATAAAAGGACTGCAGGGAACAAAGGCACACATTTCCTAGAATTGGAGGAAAATGACGGAGATCTTGCCATATAGGGCACTGATTTGGACTGGATGAAAACAAATTGGGAGGACATTTGACCCTCTGATATGAGAGCAAATCCTAAACAAGGAGAGGAAGAAAGCCCATGAGAATATATAAGTGGTTGTTGTCCTGGTTTCAGCTGGGATAGAGTTAATTGTCTTCCTAGTAGCTGGTACTGTGCTGTGTTGTGAGTTCAGTATGGGAAGAATGTTGGTAACACCCTGATGTTTTCAGTTGTTGCTCAGTAGTGTTTAGTCTAAAATCAAGGACTTTTCAGCT
>JAVJGG010000074.1:51493844-51542731 GCA_035590195.1 Aviceda cuculoides
GGAGAAGTTCATGGAGGACTGTCTCCCGTGGGAGGGACCCCATGCTGGAGCAGGGGAAGAGTGTGAGGAGTCCTCCCCCTGAGGAGGAAGGAGCGACAGAGACGTGTGATGAACTGACCGCAACCCCCATTCCCTGTCCCCCTGCGCCGCTGCTGAGGAGGAAGTAGAGAAATCGGAAATAAAGTTAAGCCTGGGAAGAAGGGAGGGGTGGGAGTAAGGTGTTTTGAGTTTAGTTTTTATTTCACATTATCCTACTCTGATTTGATTGGTAATAAATTAAACTAATTTTCCTGAGTCTGTTTTGCCCATGGCAGTAATTGGTGAGTGATGTCCCTGTCCTTATCTCGACCCAGAAGATTTTCATTATATATTCTCTCCCCTGTCCAGCTGAGGAGGGGAGTGATAGAGCAGCTTTGGTGGGCACCTGGCTCCCGGCCAGGGTCAACCCACCACAGTGAGCTTCAATCTTCAGTCTGAACAACAACAACAAAAAGTCTGATTGGCTTTTTTGATATATGAAACCCCAAAATTTCATCAGTTCATCAAACCCTCGCTTCATCAGTTTCACTCAGTAAAACGTAATGAATAGAGGCTAAGCTTTTGATTAATATGACAAAGGAAAATAAAAAAGCACTAAGCCTTTTAAATGAAGTTATTAAATTCAAGACAAATATTAACTGTCAGACAATTATATTTGAAAGGATTTTCTTTCCCTAGTAGTAGGGATACCTGAAACTGAATCATGTCATCATTCATCTCCATTAAAGTCTCACAAGTCTGTATGCATGTAAGTGCTGACAAAATTGGTCTATCTGCCCAATTGCCTGATTTATTTTTGACAATTTCATGGTTTAGCACTGCAACAAAAGGTGCCAATTAAAAAAGGAAGGGCTAAATAACACATTTCATTTATAAATCAATAAACCCCCCCTTGCATTAAGTGCTAGCTTGAATTTATCATAATCAGTCCTTCTGAGTCTTCCCCACAACCACTGCTGACAGCAAGAACCTGACAGTATCGTGGCATGTTCCACCACAATGAAAACATTTAACCATTTTAGTGTTAGCCAGTCTGAAAATCTGAACAGTAAGACAGCTTCAAAACAGGTGGCTAACTGGTGATGGAAATAGGTCAACATTTTGAAAAATAACTCCCAAGTGAAAGTACTAGACAACTACTGTATGTACAGCACTTTCTGAGGTTTTTCTTACTCCTTTCCATGTTCAGTGCCAAAATGGTGGGTATTACCAGACCTTTAAACTAAACATTAATATGTAAATAATTCAGGCTACCCTATCTGGATTCATTATTTTCTGCTCTGTTCAAAATCAGTTCTGACTTCAAATGAGGTTCACCAAAGATAAAACACACAGAAAGCCTTTTCAGGTCAAAGAGATTTTTTTGTAATGGGACATTACTTAGGAGATACAACAGGTTTTTGAGACAACATTTTTTAATTACAATTATTTTCTACTACCTACCTGTTAGAGATTGCTGAGTGATTGTTTTTCTGAGGGGAAAAAATCCTGCAATCTGTATGAGTAATTTAATTAGCCTACTATAATCCTAGTTAAAGCAAGGCAAGGAAAATCTTGCCTATCTAAACCACATGCACTTACTATTTGACATTCATTTATCTCTGTACATATAATTAGAATTTGTTAGTTTCATCCTTCTTTTATTTCCTATATTTAAAAAAATGCTTAATATCATAAGAATTAATTTTTATAAGTGTTCATGTGAAAAATCTATTAAGTCCAGCAAGAAACTCATGGTTTGACACAACAAAGATTAGTATAATTATGCTGATCCTTAAGAATTTTATGAAGGGAATAGATTGATGATACTCCATATGTTGCACTAATATGACTAATGTCTCTTGAAAATGCATGAATTTCAGAAATAAAAAATTTCAGTATGTTAGGCATTCACAAACAGAAACCAAGGCCTATGTCCTTGACCTCAGGCACTGTGCCAGACAGAATGTTTCTTGGAAACCATGAAATGTAAAAAAGAGCTAAATGGTGCTTTGCTAACCATTGACGACATTAATTTCTACTTTTTAATCTGCTCTATCTTGTGCCAAACGGGTTCCTCAATGCTTTAGAAACAACCAGATATGCAAAGTCCTGCAAATGAACTCTGGAAAAGCACAGATAGGGGCAGTATAGACACAGATTTCACACCTCATTATGAAAGAAGCTGACAAATAGGCAGATAAGACTACTTTGAGAGCCGTAGTGCCAGCAGTGAAAAATGACAAAAAGTATTTGCGTAACAAAGTAAGGCTTTTCAGAATGTGAAGGTAAGTCTTCATATAATGCAGGTACAGAGGAGACAATGAAATTCAGAAAATAATGCAAGAAAGGTATTTTTTAGTATTAATTAGCATTTTGTATGGATTGATAGCTAACAATATGGAATAACAGATGGAGAGGAGACTGTTGCAGAATACAATCTGTCCTGCAAATCTGAAACACTGGTAAGAAGTATTAAACCTACTGCGCTTCAAATTATGTCAAGTATGTCTTTACTTTCAGAGGTAAAAAGAGTGGACAAGTAACACATCTGAGTGAAAAGGAAGATATTTGGTAGCTATCATATAGCGAGATACTCAAATTCTTTCACATTACGTTAGAGCTCCAAGAGAGTCCCAAACCAGAAGGGCGCTTACACCTTGGAAATGTGACGGCTTTTGAAAACAGGAAGTTTCATGGTGTTAAGCATCAGGTTTTCAGCTACATACTCAATCCAGGTAACTCACAATAGAGAGACACTCAGCGTAATGGCTGTAATGAACTTGTTATGTTGGATTCTCCATACTATTAAACAGAGTTGTGAAAATTGAAAAGGAGCTGTTCCCTTGGTAACGTAGTCAACATGGCACGATAATCCAGAAAATTTATACAGGATACTACATCTCTTTTGTACCAGGGTTCACACTGGGTTCAGATGACAAAGGTAAACCCAGCAAACTGGTTAATAAAGCAGCAGGTCATGCACACATACCTAGGCAAACTGCTAGTCGCAATGGTCTTTGGATATAAAACACTTTGGCTCAAACATGAGGCTCCTATTACCACTTGATTTGGATTTAAAGCCATTTAAGTATGCAATTCACTACAGTACTGGCACTGCACCTTTGGCACTGGTGGAACTGATCAAGTGCTTTCACTGTGCAACGCACACTAAGCAGAGGTTCTGAAACACTATATTGTCATCACAGGGCTTAGGCAAATCTAGTGAGCTAAACTTTGTTTATTTGCAATTGGACTATTTCAAACAAGTGAAGTAACAGTTGTACTGACACCTTTGAACTGACTACCCACACACAAGATTAATGCAAAGACACAGAACATTTAAAATGGACAGCAAGCCATTTCATGAAGTGGTTTGTGAATGCTGTGTTCCAGGCACTGAATGGGTTTGGTATAAAACATCAACGAACCTAAGCAATGAGTATATTTGCCTGGGGTCCCTTCTCAGTCATTAGAGATGCTATTCTCTTTTATACTCTCAGAATCTTTTACAAGAGGTTGCGAATGATCACAGCAGATATTATTCTCCAAGAGATTCTGAATCTCACTTCAGAGATTTCCCGTATGATCCTATATGTAAAAGCACTTAAAGAAGAAACAAGCTTTGTTCAGGTTAAACTAAGCATACCACACAACTAATTTACCATCTTTACAACACTACCTCAACCCAACAGAAACATGGATCTTGAAACTTTTGAAAATAATCAGCAGTTTTAACCCTGATACATAACAACAACACAAAATAGAAGGGCAATTTCTCAACACAGAAGTGAAATTTCTTCAGCTACTTGATTTGATGAATAGACAGGTCAAAATACTTGTATCATGAACACTGTGATTGCACAATCACCATTAATCTCCAATATCAAGTTTTTAAATTTTAGTCTATTCTGAAATTATTCTTAGATTTTAAATTCCTGAAAAACTTCTCAGTTTCTTCAGCTAATGTTCCTATTATGGTTACTATCAAGAACAAGACCAGGAGATCAATAATATTAACATATTCAAGACTCTAAAGCTAACTATCATAATACTGTATCTTAAATAGGTAAGCCATGTAACTTGTCACTAAAATTCAACGTTAAACTTTACAAGGGATATTAATGTGCAAACATTTTATATGCATGTAATTAAGAATGAGATTAAGCCTCATGTACAAAACAGTTTCACCCAAAGCTCATTTTATAAACTATGACTGTACCCCTTCTCAATCTTTAGGGCAAATCCTGTACTGACAGAACTCATGGTTATTGAGCTCTCCAATACATCCAGAACATCCCAACTTGAGCAAAGTTGCAGGCAAGCCTAGGTCTGCAGGATTACAAGTTTCCAAAGGCACAGCATAAAAATGGCATGGTCTGAAAACTGGACAATGAATTCTATTTCCTGCAATATATTTTTGCAATTATTTTACCCCAATAGTGAAGTGTTAATTTAAAGCCACAAGAAAAGCATTAAGATGGCACGTCAGCAGTGTGCATAAATAGCGCATAGAGTTTTTAAACATACAATAAAAGTCTTCCAAAATGTATTTATTTCTCAATTTTGTAAAAATTTATACACAAGTACCTATGTCATACCATTGAAATTCAAGCAAGAGTCACGTCTCTTCTTGTTCTCATATAATAAAGTGACTAGATGTGATCAGAGGATTTTATATGAATTTTTATTAAAAAGTTTCATTTGGGGAATGAGATACTACACTTAGGACACTTATAAGTACAGAATTTGATTTTTCTGTGGGTATTTGTACAGGAGTTTAATTTCAACCTTTTCCAAAAACCAGGGAAAATGGATGTAAATTGGGAAATAAAATCTAGTATATGAAAAAAAGAACTAAAGAAAACCTAACTCCAAAAATGCACCTAGAAAAAAAATATTTCCGCCCTGTGTCCTTAGATTAGAGAATTGCAAAAAAAGCTGACATTCATACAAGTTTTTAGGGCATCTTCTGTGATATTTCTCCCCAACTGTGCTTCTTCAAAACTACGTATGTCATATAGACTATGACAGTACTTAGGTGTCCACAAAAACATATGATCCCAACATCACTTAGGTGAACTGGAAAAGACATGCAAAGGATCCAATTAAGCTTATGAAATATTTTGAATAATTACAGCAGCAGAAATAAGGCAACATCAGTATCACCACCAAAAAGGAAAAAAAAGGAGTCTGCAGCACCCCAAAACAGCAGGTGCAACTACTGAGCAACAGTGATCTTGGGATCCGCTGGCTAAGGGTTGTAGAGCTTGGGTTGGGGTTGACTCTAAGGACGTAGTAATCAAGTACCTCCTCGTGACTTTTTAAAAAAGACTCCTTCAGAGGCAATACTCTGCAGCAGCAGCAGCTGGCAGGTGCCATTGGCAAAGAATACATTCTGATGCTATTTCAGATGTTTATTTCTTTCTCCAGTGCCTTTTTCCTTGTGGTTAACAGCTATGCATGGTTTAAAAAAACGGATTGCTTACTGCTTTATCCTTCACCTGATGCATGATTCAAAATTCCATCTCATGGAGCAGAACTTCAGGAAGGGATATACCCTGTGTAAACATTATTTAATTCCAGAAAACAGTAATCTATTCATAATTAAATGCTGGTCAACATCATGAGATGAAAGCTGGATGCAGTTACTGTTTTGTTTAGCAGCGTAATAGGTTTCATTGCACTACTTAGATGTTAACATCAAAGTAGAATTTTTTTCCAGCGACTTCGGGGATCATAACGCAAGATACCAAGACCTTCCTAAGAAGTTCTGAAAGTGCTCTTAAGTAGGAGTCAAGAACCTTCAGAACTTCATAGAATCAAGTAATATGTACCTTTTATTCTTGCTTCATTAAAGTAAATGTATTGCATATTTAAAAACACAACAAATCCAAATGAAGAGGCATCTGTCTTGAAAGCAATAAAAATCATGGTCAAAGCAGAACATAAAACATATTAGTTGCATATAATTACACTACCAGATTTTAAGTAATACTAGTTCAGACTCTGAAAGTATACTGAAATTTAACTACCCTAAACAATGTAAAATCCAGCTCTAATTGACGTATTTTGCTTAAGTATGAGCATAAACATTCTTTAAGGAAGATTTCCTTACACATTTTTCCCCAAGATACTAAAAGCTATTCAGTTTGTAATCAGCAGTAGTTATTTTTTTCACCATCATATTTCCATAAACATTAGTTTTAGGATCAACAACAAACATAACTCTATCTTTACAAACATTGACACATTAGAACAGCAAAACTGTTGCTTGCATAAACGACATACCACTTCATCTTCAAATCCTCCAGCTAATACAAGAGAATAAGCTCCATCATTACTGCGCCCATGGATGCCACCCACATGTGGTCTGTGAACACCTGCTTCGCTCACCTGGTAACAAAAAAAAGCCAGTTTCTAGCATTTTTTTTTCCAAACAACCAGTCATCTACAATCACTTTTAGCAATCAACTTACTGCTTAAAATATTGTACAGAGCTGTTTGTGTAAATAGTTAAAGTAAAACTGTGATTAAAGGTGAGAATTCCACTTGTTTTTAAAGAAGAAAAGCCAAAAGTAAGGACACCGAAAAAATGGAAGGACAATGTAGGACAGTGGTGGCACCAGAAGATATAAAGGTACATTTTCTTCTTTGGGAAAAATCTCCACAATTCATTCTATAACCAGTATTTAAGACTGTATTCACTGCTATACCCCACTTGCACAGTCATTTAGAACAAACCAAAGCAGATGGAGATCTGCCAGTTTGGTAACATTTTACAATTTTTAACTTAGGAAGATCACAGTGACCAGTGTAAGGATCATTATGTCAGGTAATATTAAGTTAACACAGTGTGTGACCGGCACAAAGGAGTATTATCACATTGCCTAAGGAAACACAAGAAGCCATTCCAGCAACATATGGATCATAAGCTAGATCTCCAAACAGGATAACTCTCTGGTAATGAATGTGCAACTAAGCTGCAAACAGACCACCTGAGAGCTGCAGCTGTACCATAAACTGGCAACATCGCTAAACTCTGCTGGAACATCTCTCCCACAAAAAATTATTTAATAATTTTTTCAAATACCAAATAATATTAAATAAACAGTACACCTTCATGAATAAAAAAGAGGCTACATACTAAATTATGTATTTTCTCAGTACATGATGCCAAAAATACTATTGATAAAATGAAGGTTCCTGGCAGAAAACCAATTAGGATCCTTCTTCCTACCTTCATACCCTCCTTCAGACCTTGACTTTGCCTGTTTCTCTCATTCTGCCTCTCTGACTCCTGAACTCCTTTTCCCAACCTAAACTTTTAAGCAACTTCCACGTAACTTTACAATCTTCTGCTATAGTCTTGTACTTTCATAATACAATACATCAGATCAAAGGTCCAACTGGCCAAAAATGCTGTCTCTAGTAATAGACAAGAGCTATGCACAGTATGAAAACTACATAAGGACACAATGATACTTCCTTGCACAATTTCTCAACACCCAGCTGTCTGTGGCTCAGACTTCCAAAAAATTTTGGATTCATAGTATTCAAGGGAGAAAAGAGTTCACAGTGGTACCATTTCTCATATGAATTAGTACTACTTTTGTTCATTTTGAAGTGGACAGCTGACCTTTTTTTTGATGACCCCCTTTTGCATTACAAAAGTATGTGTATTGGTCCCCAATCACTTTTTTCATACTATACATCATTTTGTAGCCATCTATACTACAACGCATTTTCAACATTCTTCCAGAATGAAAGTCTTTCCAGTTGAATGAAAACCATTCCATTCCTTTAATCATCCTGTTTGTTGTTCATAATAATATATTTTATTTTCCTGACCCTTACAAATTATACAGTTAGAACTGTTCCCCACCCCACATTTACTATCCATAACTTAGCACTCTCACCTAACTTTATCAGTTATTTGCCAGTTCTTCCAGAGCATTTATGACTTCGCTGAATAAAAAGGCCCCACTATTGCACTATTCTTTCCTGCTGTATCAAATATCCTTTCATTCATTCCTCCCTCCCTTCTTTCATTTCCAGGTTTTATCAATTAAATTTAGGTTTCTGGTAGGTGATTCACCCCAAAGATGAACTCTGGTAAGTAATTCATGCCAAAGATGCTCTTCAGATGCCCTCTCCAGAAGCAATACTTAGTCAATTTCCTTGTAGGGAAAAGTGAGTTTGTGTCATAAAAAACTATGCAAATCAGAAATAAAGAAACTACAGTCTCTAAATTCTCATAGATTTGCTCAGACAAGCTCACTTCTCATACAAAAGACTAGTCATATTAGAAACAAAAGTGTAATTTAGCTATGTAGAAAGCATTTCAATCTTTAAAAAAAAAAAAGACAAAGTATTTAATTTGTAACCAAAATTAAATAATTATGTAGAAATGGTAATTGCCTTTTGATGTCTAGTCCACACATAGATATAAAAATTAGCACTAATTTTCTGACAAAAGTAGTTTAATTCTGTTCCTTTTTCCTACCACCACTAGAAAGGTCTGAAAACTATTAGCTTTTGTGTTACCAATGGAATTCCTTACAAAAAGGTGAACTAATAATTTCAATTATTGTTGAAGCAGTGAAAATAAAACTTGATTTTGAGTTTGTGTAAGTGATTTTAGAAACTTCTCATACTTATGAGACTTTACTTAATCTGGAAGCCAACAAAAAGATAACTATTTATTTTAATTCCTTTCACAAAAAAGTTCTTCAAACACAGGAGAGGTCAACAAAATATCCCAAAGAATCAAAATTGAATTTTCCTCTTAAGCAAGTCATTTCATATAAAATCGCTGGTATGATGAACAACATAATTTTACATTAAAAATTTAATTTGCTTCATCTAAGGCTTGTATTGATGCTATTGTTGACAATGGACATCAAGGTAAGAAAGGATCAAAAGAACTAATTTAGGTTTCAACTGCTTCACTGAGATTTCTACCAAAGAGAGAAACCGAAAACTGTTGCTAAGGGGAAAACGCCTGCTGCTAACCATATCAGCCTCAAAACTTGCATGGCCTTCCAAATCCAGAATTCTTCACACAGTACTGGAAGACACTGCCATCAGAGGAAAATTGCCTACCAATTTAATAATAAAACATCTGTTTTCTTCTCATGAGAAAGCAGGTGATGAGAAGTTCAGAAAATAAATAAGAGGCTTTTGGTTCTTGGCTTGCCCCTCCTCAAGCAGTTTAAAAAAACCTGTTTCTATTCTTCCAAATATGATGGAAAGCATTCAGTTACAACCATTTACACATGCAAGACACAAAGAACTGATTTTGAAAATAAAGCAGTATGTATTTCCCTGACTAAAACCAACAAAAAAAATCAAAGCTAAATCAAAAATTAGTACTATCCAATACGGCTGAGGGAGAAGGAAGTTTGCAGTTTGCTGCACACTTTGAAACCACAAAAAATCAGTACCATAACAAAATGAAGCTGTTCCTTCCTCCCTGCCCCTCTGGGTATTGGCACTGTGCTTATATAACCAAAATGTGAAATGAACTGGGAAAACTAGCTCCCCTCCTACAACAGCCAGGATTATTTTTCCGGCAGTTTTTTTACCAATCTAGTTTACCGTAAAGCCTAAGAAATATTTGCAACAGAAAATGAGACAGTGCAAGAACCAGCAAAGGCTGAATGGACAGCTAATTTCAGTAGCAGTACAGGCTTACACTGGTTTAAGCTGTTCATGGGCCTAAAAGAACGCTTGGACATCTGTTATGTATGACCAAAAAACCCAACAGGGAGTCACTTTACAGTGATAACATCTAGCATTTTCAAAATCTACAGTCTACATCTCCTAAGTGGGATAATCAGTTCACGTGAAGTACACTTCAGAAAATACTTGACTTTATTCACTAAGTATCCCACTTAGAATTTTAACATATGAAATTTGTTTATCCTAATGACAACAGACTTTTTATTAAGTTGTATTGTAAAATCAGTACTTCAACCTTCACTACTGTTGGCATCACTTCCAATATTAGAATCATAATGTATTTGCTTTATTTAGTCCTGGTGAAAATGGCGATTGTCGATCTAAATTTATTTTAGTGCCTGACCCATTCATTATTACTGCTACTTACTTCAACCACAGCCAATACTGAAACAACATACCTGAACTCTGAATTTCCAGGTTGTCCCAACAGGAACACCAGGTATAGGTCCATAATGATTTGAAGGAACAATAGTGCATTCCTTAGTGCGACCAACACAGGCCATGCCCTAAAAATACATTGGACAAAATGAATTAGTATTATAATATAGAATACTATTTGCAAATTCAATGCAGATATCAAGAAAACTGATCATTATAACAAAACACATAATTTAAAATATGTTAACAATTATTAAAAGGATTGTTAATTAAGTAATATGTGTTTAGGGAAGGGATCGGGGGTTGGTTTTTTTTGTTTTTTACATCTAGTCACCTTAATAATTCTTCTACTGCTTTAACTGCCAGTAGATAGTGGGCAGGATTAAACATTGTCTTATTGTCTGTGCAACCCAGTACTGAATTTTGTGTAGTGCATATATAAGTAGAATTATAGATGTAGCACATACATGAACAATCAGAGTAACAGCTATTTCTAAAACACACTCTACCTTGCCCCAGTCTCTCTGGCTTTCAGTACTGGCAGATGGCATCTTTGCTTTCTTTTTACTCTGTTTGAGCTTTTCTCCAGCCTTTACAACTTCATTAGAATCATTTTTGCAGGAAGGACAATACCTAAAAAAAGGTTTTAGTAAATTCTCCATTACTTCATAATAATGGCAATACATTTCTTGTAGCCAAAATAGTGTCAATTTGTTTATCCTGACTGAATATTTCAAGCTAGCAAACATATACCAGTCTTAAGCAGCTGAAGCCTATGTCTTAAAAAATGAACCCAACATGAACAAATAGTGTCAACTTTTAAAAAAGGGCATTTCAGTATCTTTGAAGGTAGAGTGCTAGAGGCAAATCATTTAACTATTCTTTCTCACATGATATGTGAGAGGTCCCCATGTCTCCTGCATTCTCTGTTCATTCTGTCCTCCTTCATTTAGACCATGTAAAGGAGAAGACAGCTGAGATTAGAGTACACTATTAACCAGTACTCATGGTTTATTTCTACGTCCTGCCCACTCTACCCTTATTTTTTGCTTCTAGTGCAATATATTTCACTGCAGACAGCTGAATGTCAATAACAGCCAAGGTATCATGTAATGTGTGTAGAGACACACACACATACATGCACACACTCACTCACTCCACGACACTGAAGCCACTTGGAACATAGTGCTGAGACTCATTCCAGCTAACACAAAGACATCCTGGTAGGAAAGTAGGAGATACTAGAATGCAGTGACCACAGCAGAGAGAGAAAGGGAGTACACTTCTCCTTCTGCTGCTTGTAATAACATTTTTATCCCATTCAGGAATGCCAATGCAAAGGCAATTGTCCATGTTTCTGGCTCTCATAGGCTGGGTTTGGCCCATATGCCACTAGCAGAGGAAGCCTGATCAACACTAACATTGATAAACTAATTTAGATAACTACCACTACTACTACTGCTACTGGTTGTGATTTATTAATTAACTTTTGTATGTGGATATGCGTAGAAGAATTAGTGATTAATGTCCACAGGAACAGATTTCACTACATCAATAAAGGTGTTGAGCCATTAAGACCATGAAGCTATGTAGATAAAAAGAAATTAAAAATAACATAAGATGCTGAAATTGTCTAACACTAAGACTTTTAATGATATTACAGCTGTTTAAAAAAAAAAAAAAAAAAGTACACAATGTACACAATGACCAATTAAAAGAAGGAACATGACATAATGCAAATTCACGAGCAGGCATTCACTGCTTCTTAATAGGGTAACCGGATCACCTTAATATTTTTTAAACTGAGTTTTATATGGAATATTAAATAATGTTTCGCATGTAGAGCAGCTTAATCTCCACAAAAGAAACTCATCGTCCTTTCCCGACCTGCAGGCTTAGCCCCTGCAGTTTGCTGAATTTTACACTGTAAAAATACTAATTGGAAATTTTTCCACTTCTAAAACAAACAAAATCTGTCAAGAAGTTAAGGATCAGACAGCCACAACTCTTTGCTAGTATGCACGAAGGGAGAACACAGGCCTCTTCTTTAGTAGGAGACACTGCTTTGCCCAGTACAACTGCACTCCTTCTACAGATGACCAAGCATTAAGATTGCACAGGGCTGGCATCACCAAGTGTCCCAAAACTAATTTCACAAGCCAGTTCCATAACAGTACCTCTCTCACCAAGTCACGTCATCCACAGATGCAGCTGTCTACTTACATGAAAGAATCTTAAGACTCATATTATTACACAGCACAAAAAAATAAATTAAAAAGCTTTACAGCCATTTTTCAAGATAATTTAATTATATGAATTGAACATCTACTAGTGGAAATCGATAATTTTTTGGCCAGAAATGTAAGTGGAAGGGTCTACTACTTGTGGAAATCGATAATTTTTTGGCCAGAAATGTAAGTGGAAGGGTCTAAATGTGCACTTAACACATGACCTGAGGGACTCTAAGGACGATGTTCTCAATCAATTTAGCTCTTGTGTGGTTGTCTACAGAGCACCAAATCTTCCATATGGAGGAAAAAGACTCCTGGGGCCCTATGCAGTGCAGTTAGAGTGATATTATTGGAAGTGGGTAGGGAGATCTGAGTGTCAAAGGTTACACTTTGAAAATTTCTGTTCTTCAAACTTTCTCTGTAGCCTTCAGAAATAGATGTAGGATAACTCATAAGAATGTTTCATAAGAAGCTTTAGAAAGAGAATGGGTGCCAGTGAAGACTAGAACACTAATACCTAATCTGAAAAATCATTTGAAGCACCCAGCAGACCAAGATAACCTTAGCACACTAACTATACCAAAGAGACACTGACAGATGGTGAGATTTCAGTATCAGTATCCTGATGATCCTATCAAGCTTTCTGTGTATTTGAGGGTGTAGAAGAAACTAGAGAGAATAAATTGTCTTCAGGGTAGAACAAAGCATTTGGGTTTTTTGTGGGAGCGGGTCACTGATTTAAGGCATGTATATTTTCTTTATCAGAAACTTTCCTGTGACTAGTACTGGAAAATAGATGAACTTTACTGTTACTGGAGTACTCAATTAGAGCTGGTTCTAAGAGTAAAGGGCAACTGAAGAATGGATAGACCGAACACATGTGTACTTCCACACGGCTGCTCCCATTGAATATTCTGAATGAAGGAAGTCAAAAAGAAACTTCGCAGCTGCTATTTCCAAAGGTCAGGAATCAGGTAAGAATACTGCTTACGCAGTGCAGTCAGTAATAAACTGCTTGCGTGTTGAGAATGGTTTCCAACACGTGACATTAACTCACTTATGTTGACAAGTAGTAGGAAGCAAGATAATGTCATGCACAGAAGACCAGTCTGACAGTAGAAAACTTGCGGATAGTTCAGACTAACATGCTGTGTAATAAACACTGCTGAATAAATACTGTAATAATTTTGCATATGCAAGAAACGGAAGGCACATAGACAATATTCAAATAAATACTATTTTTAGTTCCAATGACCCATACGTATTTCTAGTAGGTACTGAAAATATTTTTTATGTAGTGTTTCAAGCCAGCAGTTCCTCCAAAAATAGCGAATACAACTCTTCCCAGTGCACAAATTTCATGTGAAAAAGATCAACTTCCAACAACAGTATCCCTGTGGCCAAATGTACACACTGAGAAATACCTATCGATGTTAATGGTCTCAGTCACTAAATCACACATTGGCATAAACACAGAAGGAGTTCAGAAAAAATACAATGCCCCAGAAGCCACAGAGACCATTAGGAACTGACCAATAAACAAACATACTATGGCATCCACTACAGTACAGGAGATTGAGTTATTTATTTCCAGAGAATGTTAAAAATTCCAAAGCACTTACACAGATTTTTACACAAAATTTAATCACAAGGTCCAAAGAGATTCCATAAAATGTATCTATAGACATCTTGGACCTTCCCTGCTGTCTATGTAACAGAAAACTTTATGAGAATAAATTTCTGTTTATTGCTCATATATAAAGGGTTAGCATCTCATGTAAGTCACAGGCGGGTGATAAATATGAAGAGTGCAAATCGTAGATAGCTAATAAAGACAAAAAATGGTACAGAGCCCAACATAACTTAACGGCCTGCTAATATAGGTCCATGCAGATTCACTTCAAAATAAAATTATCTTGATTTAACAATGCCAGTTAGCTTGGTTTTCTTGCTGGCAGAACCAGGGATAGTAGAAATGAAGAGTAGCAAGGTGGTGGTCCTCCTACAGCAGGAGAAATGAATGGACTAGAGGCAACAAGAAGACACAAGAAGGGCACAAGGGCAGCAACAGGGACAGAGGATGAAGGGAAAGAGAAGGGTGAGCATAAGAGAGTTGTTCAAGCAGTGAAGCTTCAACAAAAATAAAAGGCTGGAGAACAAGCATTGTTGATAAACACAATCAGATCAGATAATGTCACAGAAGATCATAATGATCATGATTAATAAAATAAACATACCAGTTTTGAAATTCCATAATGGTCATTAAAGCTTACTACTAATTCTTTGAGAATGATTTAAAAGAATTACCTTGACAGAAAACATAAGGCTTATATTAAGTAGATGGATGAAAACCACAGCAGAATTAAAAAAATTCTTCAGTATTGTCTCTCACAAGGTGCAAATAACAAAAGGGTACCGCGTATAGAATGTCAATACAGATAAGTAAATCATTCTTGTATATTTACCAGTCCTCATCTTCTGGTATCTTGCTTAAGGGAGGGTTCAGGCAGTATATATGATAAGCCATATTACATTCATCACACAGGAGTTGCATATGAGCATCCTGTTTTCCACCACACAAATAACATGAACAAAAACGGCACTCCTTATCTGGATCAGCCCTACAGTGCTTGCATTCAGGGCCACTTTTTCCTGTCAAAAACAAACAAAAAAGACAAATGCCATGTATCTTAGAAAAATGCATTACTGTATCTACAGGAAAAAATTACTTCTGCACATGAACACTGCCCTCTTGAAAATGTTTTTTTCTTACAATGAGGTATTTGACTATCTAGGCTAATAGGACTTCTTCTGCTGTATAAACAAGCAGTAAAGAAAACATCTAATCAGCAGCTTCTCTTATTTTCTCCCCTCCCATTCCCAACATGCCACCTGCACACTCTCCCTACAGATGGAGCCTTGCACAGTCTCCCGTTGGTGTCCTCTTAAATACAGCCATGAAGAAATTCCAGTGAGATAACTGGTTACAGCCAAGTGAAGATGAAACTACAATTTGCAACAGCTCTCTTCCCCTTCAATTAAATTTACAGTTGGACAGAACAATTAGTAGTCTGAGACCACAGACAAGCCCAAATCAACAGCTGTTTCACAGCAGCAGCATAGTTTACACACGAAGAAACACTAACTTCCTGTTTCAGTTCACTTGGAAATTTGGACCCATGAGCCCCACTATGAAACAAAACCATTGGCATTGGTTCCTCTATCAGGGAAAAAAATGCTTTTACACATGAGAAAAACATTTAGATATCTAAACTAGATATGAAAGAGGAGAGGGAAGAAACAATGAATACCTGCAGCAGAATTAACACTTACAGAAGAAATGTTTGAAATAAGGAGTAGGTCCAGAGAAATGAGAGACTTCAGAAGAGAACTTGATCACAGGCCAAAGAATTCCAACATTAAAAGTAAAAAAAATTCATTTATATGTTCTGTGCAAAAGTCATCTAGAAATTACATCGAACTGAAGTTGAGCTTAAACTAGTCTAATGCAATAATTAACAGAGTACTTCCAAACTTCTCTGGAAGTAGTATTTTATCTGAAAGAAATAATTGGCTTTGAATCAGAAGACAAGGAAAACTACAAAGACTGTTTGAGAGTTCAGAGTTGGAAGTAGGAAGCTGGAGAATCTAGACACCTGAGATTATAATAGATTATTTTTCTTAAAGTTTAGAGTAGGCCAGAAAATGTTCTTTCAAGTACCATTCTGAAGAAAAAAATAACCACAGGTTATAGAAGTTCAGAAACTGAAACAGCTGGAATACCAACACTTGGGACAAATTTTCTTGTAAATCCATAAGCAAACTATCTGAGGAACTTCTGAAATGTTTGACAATGTCTACTCAAAAGGGCAACTGGCCTTGAAGGACAGTGTGATAAGGACAGACAAACTTATTCCTGTTAAAATCTTTGCCAAAAATACCCAAAAGTCATTAGCCATAGAAAAAAACAACACTTTCATTCTCTAGGACAAAACCTTACTGAGTATGTCCATGAAATCACAAGCAAGTTCATCAATATGGAATCTGAAGAACAGCCCCACTACAAAAATGAAAACAACCCCGCCAAACCCAAAGCCCCCTACAGCACTTTGGAGGCAGCATGAATATCAGATACGTCCACAGATGCCAAACAGACAGCATATTAGACAAAAAAAGAGAATGGCACAAGCAACAAATTGTAATATTTAAGAGAACACCACCTGTTTCCATGGAAGCTTTAACCCTTAGGAAAACACAGAAAATTTTCATATTAAAAGGTCTGCTGCCTTTCTGATTCATTTTTAGGGGAGATAAGAATTTGTCAAACCCCAAACACGGAGAACTACCCCAGGTTTCTCTGATTAGCATGAGAGAACAATATTCAAGGACAAGCTTCCATCTTCTCTCAGCTTTATTTTTTATTTTTCTTCACCATGAATCAGTCTAAGTTCAACTTTAATACATTTTTAGACTTAGGACAAAATGTTACAGAACTTTTTAGATAAGCTGCCTGTAACTCCTTCCTGTGGTTGTGGGGAAGATGAGGAGGTATGGCATAGTTATTTTTTTAGAAGATCATGCAGAGCCAAATAATAATCCAAATGTTAATTATCCCTTTTTTTCATGGTACAAGCAGCTTTGGCACAAAAGTTGCTTATCTTTCATTTTTAATTCTGACATAATGACAGGGTTAAAGTGCATCATTACGGACTGATTCTACCTTTGGCACTTATTAATTTATTAAGAGTTTAAATGACATGTCAATTGCAATAGCAGTTTTGGTGCCCTGGACACCTGTCTAGGAACTTAACTGAGACTATGAATTAATTCTGCACAGTTCATTTTGAATGTTATCAGCTGTTCCTCTTTTTCCCTGCTTATGACTGATAGCACTAAGCTGTTTCCATTTTCCGAGTATGTCAAGTAATAGAGCCACCTTACAGTAAATATAATTTTAGAACAGAAATCTAAAAAGAATTCTATGTTATTACTTTCCTGAACACACAAAACAATTATTATTACCTCCGTACGCTGATCCTTCTATTTTTTTAAAGAAGCATCATTCAATTCATACTTCTATTCAAATAATAACAATAATAATAATAATAATAATCATACTTTTGAAATCTCCATCCCCAAATGTCAATGGATAGGCTCCCGGCTTTTCAATTTTGTACATTTCCTCTATAAAAAGGATTTTACAATCATTTATTGTGTCTTCTGGGCCTCTGAAAAACAAAAACAATAAAAAGTATATTCAACGTAGTTCCTCAGACCTAGAATCTGTACTTCATGAATCCTAAGCAATGAGATAAAGATAACTAGCACCTTTTTTTCTTCACTGATAGGATACTTTATTTCAATTCACACACAAAATTCAGCCTAGTACTGTAACTTCTAAGAAAACCAAAACACATACTTAAAACTCAAGTAAAGAAAAGACTACCCCATTACCCTCAGACTACCTGGCAGCTGAGTATGTCCTTATAGACAGGCATCCATAACTTGGTAATTCTACTTCTAAAACCTCAAAATGTTTGGGGTTTTTTTCTGGCTGAACACAGCAGATCAGGCAAAATCATATCCTCTCAAATACAGCATATCAACCGTTACTACAGAAATATAGTATGAGAAATGAACCAGAAACATGACTTATAAGACACAATAACAGACGCTACTTGGAACCCACAGAGTAAGAAAAGCAACAGAAAGCTTCAAAAACCCTTCTATGACTTCTAAGTGCTTTGGTAACCTAAAACCCAACCCTGCAAAGACATGTACAATACTAAATTGTAGTCCTGTTAATGTCAGGTTTCAGTGGAAAATCTGTTCACCGTATCTCAGTGATGAGTAACAAATACTGCATGACTCCACAACACTAATGATGAAAGACTTCTAGAGAACAATTAGGAAATATTAAATACAGAATAAATGTTTTCACCTCCTCTTATCATATTTCTATTTCAAACGTAAACGTATCTAGGAAGAGAAGTCCATAAAATCACCAACAGTTTTAAAGCACTCTCTGTTCTCCCCTCCTCGAGATGATACTGTGCCTTCTTCAATTGCCTGTTCTACCATTTACAACTTATTACCTAATCTAGAACTAAGCAGAATTTTTCAGTATAACTTGTATTGGAAGTATTAATTACTCAACATTGTCTCACTGATTTGACTGAGTTTACATGTGTCATTACTGATTTCAGAACTGAGCAGTTTGACAAGAGAGAAAGGAATTTACTAGCTGGAGAGCTCTATTTCTTGCAGGGTGAGACCTTGTCATTAAAAAAAAAAACAAAACTGAAGGAAATTTGGGTTTGTTGAACTACCTTCCTCTTCAAAAGTTAATCTAATTCTGCTGCACTGCTCAGTCTGTTTTGGTTTTAGAAAAACATTTCAAAATCTGAAGCCACACAAGCAACTAATGAATACAGACCACAAATACCATAGCTTGAATTATTAAGATTATAAAGTTTAACATTTTACCAAGACTGTGATGTTTGTAGTTAAAATGTCCAGTAAGCATCCTGCAACACAAGAAATAAAATAGATCTTTTTCTTCTTTCCTATATAGACATCAGATGTACTGGACATAATAGAGAAGTAGTAGCACACAGTCAGCCTAATTCCACATTAGAAAAGAGTGAAGATTACACAGTTTATTGAAGGCTTTATTATGAATGAAAAACCAAACTATTGTATTGGTTACTGTTCAGTATTTGAAGGAGGTTGTGCAAGATTCTGCTAAGCAAAGCTGAAGTGCACTGCACCACTACAAGTGTTTCTTCAGAAGCAGGGAAATAATGAAAATTAGTAACTGTAAAGATAATGATTAAATATTGCCACACTGGAGATTTATTTTCCAGGTGAAAACCACCAGTAAGTTAAAACTCTATGTTTCTTTCAAATATTTAGAGTGTAGAAAGGCCTGAGAATATGTCTGAAGCAGGTGAACAGGTCTTCTAAGCCCTATTTGTAGGATATCTGTAAGAAAAAAAAAAAATCACAGAGGTGGCTTGACAATCCTTTTGAAGAAAGTCATCCAAGTCACATATCCCTATAAAAAGGTCTAGGCTGCAAAACTAAATCAAACTACAGACAGGCAGGGAAGCAAGTTATTAGGTCCATATTAAATAAGGATTACTGCAATAACAGAACACCTCCAGAAACACCAGGCTTCAGTCTGGGAACTGTTGCTACCCGCTCTACCTCTTTGTCTGCTCCCACCACTTCCTTTGTGCTGACTCCAATTCTTGGATATTGCCACATGCTGACTTACCTAAGAAGAAAAAAAACTAAGCCAGGTAAAAAAACAGGCAACAAAGCACTTTTTGGTGGCCCTGGGCACTGCAGTGTTTAGGTCTCCATGGAAGCGGTGTTGAGAGGAGTCTGATAGTGTCTTGATTCACTGTAATTGTCTTTTAAGTGTACCAACAGCTGTCTACTTTGGCATCTGTATTTATTTTTACCCTTTTTCTTCTTTGCAGTTTCCGGAGAGAGAACATTCCCCATTGTTGCTCATATGCGTAAACAGAAAATGCTAACAAATTTCAAAGATTTGGGGTATTTCAACAGAACATACAAATGCTACATTAATGCAAATACATCCATCAGATAGAGAACAGTTCATTTTCCTGACCAGGAAAATAATGCATTTAAGATAATCTTCATTTGCACCCTAGGAGGCATTACTTAAAAGCAGTTCTGGCCATTGTGGGTTAACACCCCTCAGATTTATTCAGGTTTCCATACAGCGCCATGAACACAGAAGTCTTGATTTTCTGCACCTCAGTCTGGATGAGACCACATGGTCCAACCACCCACACTAGAATGGTGGACACCAGCTTCTGTTACCACAAAGTATTCCTCTGACAACATAAGGTTATGGAAACACTTTCAGTCTGAGAACAGCTACAGTACTTAAATTCCTCCAGCTGTTACCAAATCTGCAGCTCTACTTAAGGCACAATTTCCAGGTTTCGTTTAAAGTGAACTAATAAACTAGAAAATTGTCCTGAAACAGATAGAAGAGTACTCCCAAGAAAAACTATCCCTCTAAAAGGACTGTGGGTGCCAGTACACCTCTGCAAGGAAGGTGAGAGTGGAAGCTTCTCTCTTCTGCAGTAGCATGCAGAATTAAATTATCTATTAATACATGCCTATTAATTCACAGTCATAAAAGCACTATACATTCAAATACAGAAAGGACAAATTGTAAACATAATCTCTGGCAGAAAAACCAAATTAACAAATACAGACTGAGCATCAAGTTTTCCCTGGTTATTTTCTGTACCTTGGAGAGTCTTTTCTTACCTATCCTATGCTTTCTGTTAGTCCTAGTTTATTTAAAATTCAAAGCAAAACAAATCTCCTGACACTCTTTAATGCTATAAATCTAGTTACGTTAGGACCTTCCTTAGCTATACCACTGATTGCCTGCCTATCCAGCTTGATTTCTCCAGGACTTATTTCTAACATAACTCAAAGTAGTCAATGTATTTTAAAACCAAAATACAGAATTATGCTTTCTTTCACCTAAGTAATATGAAATTTTATATTCATATAAAAAACGTGTATTGGTTTGTATATCTGTATGCTTACAAAGCAAAAGTTAGAAAATAAACAAGCACACTTTAAAATTTAAGCAAATCTGTATGGAAGAGACAAAATCCTCATAGAAGTTGAATATGTTAGATATTAGTAAGCATACAACTACATGTGCATCTACAGAAAATTTAAAGCATAATTAATTAAGTTAAAACCTCATCAATAAACAATAGTGACAGTCTCAATGTAGCAGCTACAGACATGATTTTACCCATGTCATGGGATACAGAGATATTCTGAAATTCCGGTACACTTCAGACAAATTTCAGCATATTTATGCAGTTGTTTTCTTCCCCAGTTTTTGCATCTTGTAAATCTTCAGTGTGCGTGTAGTAGATAGATACACTATCCCTATTATGAGCAAAATTGCACCTAGGAAAAACTTGAAACATCTCCTCCCTTCTCTCTACACTGCCTTATTGTTTAGAGCTGTTCTACTTTAATTTATCCTCTTTTATACTGCATTTTCCCCAGAAATTTAGGAAGCAGTTGTTTAAAAAAAAAAAAACCAACACTTTTCATCACATGTAATTCTCTGCATACAGTCTTTAGACAAGGAGGAAGATGGCAAAAGATCATAAAGCTGTAGTCACAAATCTACAGACACTTGTGTTAGTCCTATCCATACCTTTAAGAAACAAGCCAAACCTGAGCTCAGTAGAATATTTATTAGGAGTAAATTCCACTGGTGTCAATTTAAACTATTAAAATCACTTTCAACTACAATGATTATCACATTGTTTTCTTGAAAGATACCATGCAACGATTTGCAAGTTGGTTCAATGATGTTAGCATTCTAAAAGGCACCACAACAAAAAGTTTTTGTGAAGTATGCAGAAGCATGGATTTTTATCATCAACTTTATTACAAAAAGATCACATGTATATTATCTCAACCTCAAAGTGTTGAAGCGCAACATAACTAATTATATAAAAAAAAAAGTACATAAAACAACTCCTCTAATTAATACTAGAAAACACAGAACTCTCAAAATAAAAATAAATAAATTCAGTTGCATGGAGGTAACAATTGGTAGAAGCATGTTTTTTTCTCATAGCACTGCAATCCTACTGACATAAGCAATACTATTCCCATATCTAGATGGAGCTGATAAAATAGACAGAATTTATCATTTCTGTATCACATATTAGGTCATGGTAGACATCCCTTCTCTTTTGGGCATCTCCTATTTTTCCTTTGGGATAAGCGCACTCAGAAAGTAACTTTCAGACTAAGTTTTCCCTAAAAGATATCCAGTATTCGAATCAAAGAAAACCTTTTATTTTCTGCTGTGAGTTATGTAAGGAGCAAGCAAATACTATCAAATATCTTTACAAAGCTGGTATGTTCCAACAAATGCCACAGCTGCATATCCAGAACTACAGAGGAAGATCAAATACCACTGTGACAAATGATGGCTAATAATAAATGGTTAAGCCTTACCAAAGCTAAAAACTTCTGCTCAGCTAGTTGCTCTTAAAAGACTAATTCTTCTGCCACATTACACATACGATAGCTCTAATAATAATCAGGCTACACATAATTTGTCTTAAAAATTATGGTTATCTAACAAAACTGTGGTTGTATTACCCTGTCAAATATATTCAAGAAATATAACCTTTCTTCATTTCTTCACCTTACCATACCAAAAATGAGATTAAAAAAATATCAAATTATACATTAAGCACAGTAAATGGGACTGCATTTGTATTTCACATATATAAGTACATTAAATAGTTTAAAGAAAGTAAGTCCCAAAACAGAGCCAGACCTTTCAATACAACAGAATTTCTAATACAAGCTTTCCTTTTAGATAGGTTAGCCACAGCCGGATAGAAATCTTCAACTGAACCTTCTTATATTTGTACTTTCCCCCCCCCCACCCCACCCCCCACTACTTTTTTTTAAACCTTCAGGTTGCAAAGCACTCTAGATATACATAATCACAGCTGACTAAAAAGTATGACAACTGGGCGTTACCCTGGATATTTCAAAGGTCCCCTTTCAAGAAAATAAAAGCTGCTAGATGACAATTACCACACTGTGAAAATTCTATCAGTTCTTACAGTCTGAGAGATTCAGTTACAATGACCAGATCTCTGTCTGGAATTTTCTGGTTTTATCACTTTACCATATTGAAATAAGAAGAAAAATATTTCAACAAGCACTAAGAGTTAAAATACAATGCTGAATAAAAACAGGGGGGAAATTACTATTAAAAAAATACACACAAAGGTTATATTCACTCAAAGAACTGTAAGGAAAAGCATCTAATGACAATTTATCTTTAGGCCTCCTAGGAGCAAAACCTTACTCACACCAAGTTATGTTTACCACAGACAAATAATCCATTTGTCAGCTTCTATGGTTACTGTCAAAGGGTATTGGCCAGGTCAGCAGAGAAACCTCTACAATCATAATAAAACCTAACAGGATATAATTGGCTACGCTCTCCAAATGTATGAATTCAGTTAACAAACAATATAAAAATCAAAACAGGACCAAATTTACTACCACTTTCAGCATCTATCTTTTCATAAGCACTTTGTTTACATCCCATTTATGCTCAATCAGCTTCTATTCTGCTTTTGCTAAGCTTTCAGCCAGCAGCTCTTTATTTTCCCCCACATCAAACAATAGTTGGATAACTTCTCCAAAAATAAGCAAAAAGTCTTTTAAATATTACTATTCAAAATGCTTGTTAGAACTTTTACTGTCATCCCCTTAGAAGCAGTTGAGCCACTAGAGTTCACGTCTAGTGTATGTATCAAGATCATTTTATTGCATCTTTACACTTTGTACTTTTACATTTAACAGCTGCATGAACTTGTATCCTGACTTACTCAATATACACTTTATTAAGGGAGAACTGTTTTAAGAACACCTTTCTTTGCCTTTGAAACAAGAGAAACTGTTCCTGAACTGAGCTCATGAATTGTTTATCAACTTTTATTATAAAAACATTAAATTACAAATATGTTAAAATCATTAGGCTAGAGAAATAATTATGTGCTATTGTAACAAATAATCTCTACAGAAATCTACTCTTAAAAACAGAACTGTGTTGTGATGTTCACGTCACTATATTCACTCTAAGTCACTATCAGCCAAAAGATGTTTTGAAATTAAAGCAAATACGGGTAACAGCATGCATATTTCAAAAGATGTTAAATGGAAAACACCTCAATCTGATATAAAATATTGCAATGTGAAAATTACTACTGGTTACTTTACATTTAAACATGAACTATAACTTAGGCTAAACTATAGTTTCAAACTGCAAACACACATTGTCTACACAGAATGAAACAAAGGCTAAAACACACCCATAAAACAATTACAAGCCTCACCAAACATGACTGAAGATTTGATTTTTAACAGGCTTGTTTTAAATGTATATTACAAAATGTTCCCACATGATGATAGCATATTACATTGATAATTTGACCAAATCCAGCTAGGTTGCACTGAATTTACAGAGAGGTTCTTTTACTTTGTGTTGTACGGAAGCAGAAAAACAGACAATATTTTCAAGATTTTTTCAGAATATTCCACACCCATTTGGTTTATCATGAAAATACAAATGCAGTTACAAAATGGGACAGTATTAGCTGTACTTTTAATTCAGCTTTATTTATGTTTATTACACAAGCCACTATAACGACAAAGACACAAGAAAAATTTTCAACTATGCAAAGATTTTATTACTATATATATAGTGCTAAGACTAAAAAAAAAACCTCTAACACACCACACACCACAACCCCCCATTTCCCAGGATATGTTGAAGACATATTACTAACAAAAATGTCTTAATCTAATACAAACTGTTAAGGCCTTTAAAAACAAAACAAAGGAAACAAAACACGCAGACACACAAATCCCAAAACTACAAATGCACATTGTGGATACACACACAAGCCAGCCAGGATATTACTTTTTTAAACCTCCGTGCTAGGTGTAATGCCTGATGCATTTACAAAGCAATGTAAATTTATAGTTCATGGTGCCAGACTCTGGAAGCAGAGATTTGGATGCAGGGATTATCCTTTTTTCCTTAGCCTGGGATCTGTAAAGGAGACGAACATTAGAAAAGTAAGCATAAACTTCATACCTGGGAAATAGGGAAAGGGCTTGCCTGAGAGAGTGGCAAGTTGCACTGTCAGACCCTAATATGATTCTATGATTCTAATCCATTCAGCATAGTAGCTCAGGAGCACGACTCTGCCCTGCGCCATGTAGTCCACTGAGGAGGCAGAGTAAAAGGCCGGGAGCGAAGGCAGACCGACCCCTCCAACCCACCAGCCAGCCAGCAGAGCCAGCACTGCAGACCCGCCGGTGGCCGGCCGTGCGGCGCCCGGGAACCTGTCCATGGTACTGCAGGGAAGCCAGCGGCTCGAACGGCGAGGGGGCGCGACCTGCAAGGACTGACCACAACAGCTCCCTTCTTGAACTCGGTTAAGCGTGTGGCTGGCACTACCGCCATGCTAAATGGGCATCCAGTTTCCAAATCCAGGCTCAAACATGCAGATGTTAACTCCTACTGGACCTAATGTCCATAAAGACCAGGTAAAAAGAGCTGGTTGAAGACCCACAAAGATGGAATCCCAAAGGGTTTTCTTCATATGTGAAAAACAAAGCTACGGGAGCTGTGTTTGGCATCAGAGGGCATCGCCTAAGCTCAGTCCACTTCTCTATGTATTTGTGGACTGAATTGCAAGACTCATAACAATGTAAAGCACCTGCTCCGGACATCATTCCAGGGGTCTGGACTAGTCAATAAGCTCTTTTACGCTAGGAAAAGGCAGAGAAACAAACGGGCAATTCGTTAAAAGCTTCTGTCCAGATTTTACATCATGTTACAATTCTTAGAGAGATGCAGCACACATACTCATCAAGAGCTTAGATACAGCTATAGGACACCAGTCTGTGTAACTAGCTGGATTAAGTGAGAATCTCAATTAAAAAACAAAGACATGAGAAGGAGTACCTCCCTTCAGAACAAAGACTCAACAGTGATACTGTCAGGATGGAAAGGCCTTCCAGAAAACAAACAATAGCAAAGGAAGAATCTTTAAAACACAGAAACATGGTAAGTATGCCATACAATAATAAAAATAATACTAAGTGAATAAATAAATGTCCTTTAAAACCAACAACAACAAAAAAAACCAAACCAAGAAAGAAAAAGATCTGAAGGTATCCACCATAAAACAGTAAACACAAAGACATTTCCCATAGAATGTTTCATATGGAACCAAAGGCAAATAAGAATTGATCTCAAACAAGGCCAAACCCACATTTCTAGCCAAGAAAGTTAGTAATGAATGGATTATCACAGCTTGAATGTACACGACAGCATTACTTTAATGAAAAAGCTTAGCATCCAGGGATGCTCTTGCTCAGAACAGGATGAATCTCATCTCACCCACAATTCCTGAAAGTCAGAAAGTACACAGTGACCTACGGAGCAAAAAAGTCATAATTAATTTGGCATTTAGAGGGCAGTAGCTTATTTTGAAATGTCTTCACTCCTTATATTGCCCAATTCTCTTCAGAAAAATTACATCAAATAGATGTGCCATAATGTCTAATTTCACCAGTACATGATATTAAATGCTCCATTTAAGTGCCCAGTGGCTACTACATAATGGTAATACAGCCTTTCTAGGCCTTATGTGTATGTTTGGAATCTGTGATGATGCCATTATTATTCATTTTTATGTAGATATATACAAATGTTCATAGACTTCTGGGTAAAACTGTTAGATTCCTCAACAGACAAGTGAGGAAACTGTGGATGGGGTAGGCAAGCAAAGGGCTTGGGGTGATCAGAAGAGAAGGAACATAGCAATCAACAACGACAACAAAACAAAACAAAAGGCACAGAAGTGCGACCAGTTGAAGGGTAAGCATGTAAAGAAGGCAGTGCCAGCAGAGGAGCCTTACGGGGAAAGCTCTCATGCCCCTTCTGGTGAATCAGCACACTTTGGTGCCTCCCTGAAACACTCATACAGCAATGCATACAGCATGGGGAACAAACAAGAGGAATTACAGAAATCTGTAATTAGTGCGGGTCCATGACCTCACTGGGATTATAGAGACATGGTGGTATAGCTCACATGACTGGAGTGCTGTGACAAATGGATATTGATTGGCTCTTCAGGAAGGAGAGGCTAGAAAGGCAAGGAGAGGGAGTTACCCCTTATGTGAGGGCAGGTCAGGAGCCAGTCAAGAGCTTACAGGTCAAGATTAGCAGACAGAACAACATGGGTGATACTGCAGTAGGTGCCTGCTATAGACCTCCTAATCAGGGACAAGTATATGAGGCCTTCTTCAGACAACTGGAAGAATTTCATGTTTACAGGCCCCGTTTCTCACAGGGAACTTGAAGCACCCTGGTATCTGCTGGAAGGCCAACAGAGTGGAACACAAACAATCTAGGAAATTTCTCGAGTGCAGTGATAAATTCCTGACATAGGTGATCAAGGAGAGGTGCACTGCTAGACACAATACTTACAAACTAGGAAAAACTGGTCATGGGACATGAAAATCAGGGCAGTTGGCTGCAATGATGATGAAATTATGAAGTTCGGGATCCTCAGAGGAGGGAGCAAGGTAAAAGGCAAGACAACCCTGGATTTCGGGACAGGAGACTACAATTTCTTCAGAGACCTGCTTGGAAACATCCCACAGGATACAACCCTGGAGAGCAGAAGGGTCCAGTAGAGCTGGGTGATATTTAAGAACCACCTCCTACAAGCTCAAGAAAGGTCTATCACCATGTGCAGGAAATCAAAGCCAGCAGGAAGGCTGCATGGATTAGCAAGGAGCTCCCAGACTAAACTCAAGGCACAAGAAAGAAGTGTGTAAGAGGTGGAAGCAGAGGCAGGTGACCAGGCGCAGTAGAATTCCTGTCCAATTGTGTAGATATAGGGTTGGGAAAGCCATAGTCTACCTTGATGTGAATCTGGCAGGAGATGTGAAGGGCAACAAGGAAGGATTCTACAACTATAAAAACAGGAAAGGAAAACCAGAGAAAATGTGGGCCCACTGCTAAATATAGCAGGGCCCCTGATGATAATAAACACAGAAAAGGACAAGGTACTCAGCACCTTCTTTGCCTCAGTGTTAACTGGTAGGACCAATGTTCAGGAATCCTAGGCCCCTGAGAGCAGAGAGAATGCCTGGAGCAAGGAAGACAGCCTCAGTGGAGGAGGATTAGGTTATGGAGCACTTTAACTGGACATATATAAGTTTATCAGGCCTAACAGCTAGTACCCATGAGGATTAAGGGAGCTGCCCAACATCTGGACAAGGCTACTCTTAGTCATCTTTGAAAGGTCATGACAACTGAGTCACCTTCCTGAGAACTGGAAGGGAACAAATGTCACTCCTATCTTCAGGAAAGAAGATCTGCTGACAGACTGGTCAGCCTCAACTCAATCCCTGGGAGGGTGATGGAGCAAATAATCCTGGAATGATTTCCAGATATGAGGACAAGAAGGTGATCAGGAATTATGAGCATAGACCTACAAAGGGGAAATCATGCTTAACCACCCTGACAGTCTTCTACAATGAGGTGACTTGCTTGGAAGATGACAGAAGAGCAGATGTTCACATGCACTTTAGTAAGGCTTCTAATACTGTCTCCCATAACATCCTCACATATAAGCTGACAAAGTATGGGTTAGGTAAATGCACAGCAAGGAGGACTGAAAACTGGCCGAATCCACAGGATTGCGACCAATGGCACAAAGTCCAGTTGGAGGCAAGTCTGTAGCACACCAGGGGTTGACCCTGGGGCCAGTACTAACATCCTCATGAATGACCTGAAATGATGGGAACAGAGTGGACTCTCAGCAAGTTCACAGATGACACAAAACCACAAGTAGCCACCGATATCAGATGCATGTGCCACCTTTCAGAGTGACCTGGACAGAGAGGAATTTCCTTATGTTCAACAAAGAGAAATGTAAAGTCCTCCACATAGGGAGCATGCACCAGTACATGCTGAGTGCCAGCTGGCTGGAGCGCAGCTTGGTAGAGAAAGACCTTGAGGTACTTCTGAACAACAAGCTGACCATAAACCAGCAATGTGCCTTTGTAAGCAAAGAAGGTCAATAGCCTGCTGGACTGCATCAAGCAGAGCATTGCCAGAAGGTAGAGGGAAGGTTAACATTCCTCAGGTTAACCACTCAGCACTGGTGAGGCCAGGTGTGGGCTGCCCAGAGTAAGACAGACATGGGCTTACAGGAGTGGTTCTAGAAAAGGGTCACAAAAATGATTAAGGGACTGGAACATCTTTGACATGGGAGTGTTTAGCCTGGAGAAGAGATCTCTTATCCATGTGTACAAACAGGGCGCCAGACTCCTCTCACTAGTGTCTACTGCGAGGACAAGAAGAGGTAAAGAGGCCCAAAGAGAAACACATTAAATTCCCTCTGACTGCACAAAACACTTTTTTACAGTGATTGTCCAGAGAAGTTGTTGAGTCTCCACCCAAAAAGATATCCAAAACCCAACGGGACACAGTCCTAGGCAATCTGCTCTAGCTGACCCTGCTTAAGCAGCCTCAAGAACTCCTTTCCGTCCTCAATGATTCTCTTAGACGTATACATATATTTCAACACCACTCCTTTTTAATTTATTTTCATAATGCTTTTCCTAATATTGTGCTCACCATCAATTTTTTTTCCTCACACTCTTTGCCTTTTTGCACTTGAGTTTGTCTTCTTCTGTTCCTTCCTCTTCTGTTTGGAATTACTTCCCTCAGTGGGAACAACTAAGCTTCAAAATACTTCTAAGAATCACCCTCTAGAAAGCAAGTCAAAAGACTCTGTGGTTCCAAGTGTGCATGTTTATTAGAGAAAGGGTACTGTTACAAACACTGAAAATATACTTTATGTTCTGGGAAAACAAACAAAAACATCAAGATCCAAGTCAATCCATTCTTCACCTTCAAAAGATACTTTTATCTTATGGTAATTATGAAATGGTTATGAAACCCCAAAGATTCCAAATTTTAACACTTGGTACTTATGTTTTTTTTGTTAAAGCAATTAATGCTTTAACACATAACAATTAAGTAATTTAAAAGTTAAGCTACTGAATGCAATCCAAAGAACTGATTTTCTCCCCCTTTCTTGTCATAATTTATGTCCACCATCTCCAGTCTGCCTGCCATGTACCACTGTGCTCCCACAACCATCTCAGCAGCCCTTTGCGGAATTCACTCTACTTTATGTATCTCTCTTTTGCGCATTGGCGGGGGTGGGGGGTGGAATCTAGTATTCTTGATGCAGTCTAACTCACACTTAGTAAAGGGGAATAAATCACTTTTCCCCAGTCTTCTGATTATACTCCTTTTACATAAGCCTGAATATCATTAGCCTTCATTACATTCTGTTGGCTCATGTTCAGCTTGCTGTCTACGAAGACATACAGGTCCTTCTCATCAGAGCTACTTCCCAACCAGTATTGCTGCAAGGGGCTCTGCCTTCCCAGGTCCAAGAAAACTCTGCATTTATCCATGTTGAATTTCATGAGGCTCCTGTCAGCCCACTCCTCCTGCCTGTTCAGGTCCCTCTGATTGGCAGTACTACCCATGAGTTTCCATCAATTTGGTGTCTCTACAAACTTGGTGAGAGTGCACTGCACTGCCACACTGTTGCTTAAGATATTGAACAGTACAGGTCCCAGGATACACCCCTGCAGTTCCCTGCTTGTTATCACTTTCCAGGTAGTGTACAACCCATTAACCACTATCCTTCAAGCCTGATCATTCAATCTTACCTTTTTTTTAAACCCATCTCATTGCCCATCCACCCAGATTACAACATCCTAATTCGGATAGGATGTTACGGGACCCAGACAAAAGACCTGCTACAAGTTGAAGTATATGGCATCTGCTGCTCTCCCCTTGGCCACAGAGATAATAATTTCACCACAGAAGGCAGACGAGCTTCTAAGGCATGATTTGCTCTTTGAAACAAAGCCACCCTAGCTATTACAAATCATCTTCACATGGCCAGCACTTCCAAGAGGACTGTCCAAAAGTTTTCCTCAGACTGAAATAAGGCTGACTGGCCTCTCTGAAGATGGATGCAACATTTGCATTCCAGTTGTCAGGGAACTCCCTGATCTCCATGATGTTTCAAATATAGTACAGGGGAGCATCACTACAGCATCAGCCAGTTCCCTTGGCATACTTGGATGCAACCCATCTGGTCCCATGGAGCCGCACTGGTCAATGTCTTGCAAGCACTCCTTGACTCAGTCCTCATCCACTGCTGAGGACACTCCTTGAATGCTTTCACTAGGCACAGCTACCAGAAAAAGCTTGTCAATGAAGACTAGGGCAATGGAGACAGTGTCTGTTGCTACTGAATCATCTGTCTTTTTCATCAATAGATCCCTATTTCCCTTGTTCAGCCTTCTACTGCTAAAGCAGTGGTAAAAGCTCTCTGCATTGCCCTCGATGTCTCTTTCAAGTGTCACCTCTAGATGAGTGTTGGTCCTCATAACACCATCCTTACATGTTCAAAATTCCTCCTTCTTACACTGCTCATTTCCAACTCCTATATACTGACCTTTTGCATTGGAGCTAAGTCATGAGACTCCTGTTCAGCATTGCCAGTCTCCCAGTACAACTATTAGTTTCTTGAGTGTCAGGATGAACCAGTTTCGCATTTGGAGGAGGTTGTACTTAAGCATCTGTCAGCTCTGCTGAGCTCCTTTACCCTTCACAGTTGCCTCCTATGAGATCCCATCAACCAGTTCTTTGAATGAAACTGAAGTCTGCTCTACTAAATTCCAGAGTCTATGCTCAGCTACTCTCTTTCTTCAGTTCCATCAGGATCTTGGTATCTACTATTTCACAGTCAGCATAGCCAAGGCTACCATTGATCATCTGATCCCCAGGCAGTTGTTGATAACAAACAGCAGATCCAGCTGTGCATCACACTGCTGATCTATCCAGTACCTGTACTAAGAAGTTATCTCCAACATCCTCCAGATTATCTCCTCCATCCTTGCTTCTTAACTGCTTGCATTCCAGTGTTACCCTGCCAGCGGATGTCAGGGAATTTGAGTGCCCCAAGAAAATCTGTGCGTGTGATTTAGAGACTTTTAAAGAAGGCTTTATCCTCTTCCTCACCTGATGGGGTGAACTACCACCACAATGTCATCCTTTTCAGACTCTCCCATCCTCATCCACAAGCTCTAAACCAGACTGTTGACATTCCACTGAAGAGCTCCCTATATCCAAACTTCTTCATGTCATGGCAGCCCTGCCCTCTTTATCTCTGCTTTTCCTGAGAAGTTTGTATCCATCCATCTCCGACTCGTCATGTGAGCTGTCCCGCTGTGTCTTCACTATGCCAATAATAGCATAGTTCTGTGACTACATGCAGAACTAATTCCTCCTGCGTGTTTCCCAGGCTGTACATATTTGCACACATGCACTTGAGATGGGCATCCCTCTTTTAACAGTCCCAAGATCCCTCTTGTTCCCACCACTCTGTGCACTTTGCTTTCCATCCACATGCCAATACCTCCCTTAACCATGGGTCATAGTGTCCCTTCACCACCTAAAGCTCTACTCACCAGGTTGGCCAGCCTGTTGGCATAGATGCTCCTGTCCCACTTGAGGATCAAGGACTTTCAGGGACAGATGGGAACCCAGTTATGGGCCCCATGGTATTAAAAGCCAAAAGCCCACTGACATGAGCTGTGCAATTAACCAGGTTTCGATCCACAGGATTTGCCTGCTCCTTTCTCTTGGGAGGATTTGTCCTCCAGTCTTACCCTTTCACCAGCAGGACTGAGAAGCTCTTACATAACTGGGCTTCTTAGCTTGAGAGAGGACACTATTTCTCGTAAGGTACATTTGGTTTGCAACTCAAATTTTGAAATGTCAAGACAAAAGAACAGTATATTCACAGTCCAAAACACTCAGCATGAATTACAAGCACCTAGTCTACTTTCCCTCCATTTTGGGAAAGCAAACTGAAATGATCAAATATCATTTTCTCCATATTGTCAATTAAGACAGGCGATGTGCAGGGATATGGGACAAAGGACAAATAAATTACTTTCTACGCTTTCTCTTTAAGAATCGTGAAGCGGGAAGTATCAAGAGATAAAATATTTCTTCCATGTAAGAAAAATAATTATGGGTAAGTAACCTTAAAACTATAATCCTTCCACTCCTCTCTGCAGAATGGAACCTCCTGAAGAGTCATCCTCAGTATAGCAGGAAAACAAAGCATGCAGGAAAATAAAGTGTACGAAGGAACAGCTATGATCTGTGTAGAACCTGGCCACTGTAACTATTCAGGGAGTGTTTGTAAAATGGCAATTTTTGTTTGTAGGGAGAGAAGGGAAAGGAGAAAGAGGAAACATGAAAAGGGTATCTGTAATAACAAGTCTGTCAAATACCCTTCAAAATGTACTCTTTCAGTTCTTTCTAAGCTTGCTGCTTTTGATTTCATAGGTGCTGAACCAAGGTACTCTATCTCATTTATGACCTTGGTGGAGAGGACAATTACCACAGTGAGTGGTTAAAGGATTCACTCTGTTCATGCTCTGTTCATGAACTATTCGCAGTCAGATATAGTTCTTCGTTCTTCTGCCTCTCACATTTGACCAAAACAACAGATCCTGGACACCAACCTTTCTCAAGCCCCAGTTGACCAATATTTCTCCAGTTTCAGCAGCTGATAGTGTGTTCCAATACCTTCTGGGCAGTTTGTCCTGCACCTCAGATGCCTTTTTTTTTCTTTTTTTTTTTGCACAAGAGGCAGCACTGTATGCTACTCGAAATTCTCTTTAATAATATTCTGTCCTCATGATCATTGTATTTTCTAATTCTTGAGTTTTTCCTCAAGAATGAAATTACGACTGCAGCAAGATCAAAAACCTAATCTGGAATTTAAAAATAAACAGTTTGATTTCCAGTAAACTTCACTTCTTATGTTCAAACACATAATTCTTTTCACACACACACCCCACCCCACCCCAAACATGAGTTCTTTTGTCCAACAGGATAATTAAGTGGGATCCAAAACACTCTTCCTGTTATTAGAGTAATTCCTGTTAAGAATTGCGAGATTATTACCAAAGGCTGTGTATCACAAAAAGAGCCATCTCTAGCTGTAGAGGCTAGGAAAAAGCAGTTCACAGAAGTGCTTAAGAAGTTCTAGGCATCATATCTACAGAATCACCATGAAAAATCCCAGCAGGTTTCTTGGACACTCAGAATCTATCTTGATTTGAAACAGTTGCGTTGATGCAAAAGGAGGTCTTTTCTTCAAAGGAGGTGACCAGCTCCACTGAAGTCATAAGGAGAGGAAAGAGGGAAACACAAATTCATCCCTTCAGAAGTTTTGTTGCCTAGAAGAAATATGCCATTTTTACACCTGTGCAAGAAAGCTGCAGGCAAGTTCTTCAACAATTAGAATTCTTATTATTGGGATACCTGCTGATAAAGCATGAAAGCTATTTTAAAAAATGGCTCCAAGTAAATCTTGTTAATATTCCACATATGAGCAAAACAATGTCTTCCCAGATCAACCAGCAACAGTCAAAGATGCTACATGAAAACAAATAAACTGGGAAGTTATTTTGGGTAGAAAATTATACCACAAAAGTATACAGGCATCAGTAAGGGATAAACCACACGGACAGAAATTCCAGGCCTAAAAGAAGAAACACAGTATGAGAACTACACTATTGGATACCTACGAATTATGACAACAACTGTGACATATTGATCATCACAATACATACTGAGAGGGATAGGAAGTATGGTACTGTTATTTTTCTAAGTGTCAAAACAAACTACAACTGCCAACAACATTTTTTTTTGGACCAGCTAGATAGAAATCCACAGAAACACAAGAACTCTTTGAAAGCATCCAAACAACGTGCAAGACTTGTTTCACTGTTAGCTTGCTATTCTGTAACATGTTTAAATTCTGCACCCTTGCAAAGCTATAAAAACAAGTATTATGTATGACTTCAAAAATCAGAAGTTAAATATAAATGGGAAAAACTTCTTCAAAAGAAGTAAAAGGAGCAGCTAAATGTAAAATTTGTACAGGTAGCATAAAGACTGTGTAAAAACATCATACTGCCCTCTGAGAGCAAAAACATGCCAGACATGAACAAAAGGAGTCTAAAAGAAGTTGAACAAGAATGTATCCTACAAAAAAAAAGAAAAAAAAAGAAAAAACAAAACAATACAAAATAAAAAGCAGAAATTGTGTTCAAATGAGGAAGGCAAGCCCCAGTTCCAGCAGGTTACACAGAAAAACATAATAAGTATATTTTAAAATTAGAGAGATCAACCTGAAAACAAAATAATCCTTCCTTTTTGGGAGCTGGAAGCCTCACACAAAAACCTGCAGAACTAAAATATGACAAATATAAAACTGAAAATTTAGGAGCCTTTCTATTACTTTCCATTACCACTGCTTGGGTAAAGACCTCAAACTCATTAAATATGCACTTAGTCAAAGAGGTATAAAATCTGCAGAGTGAACAGATTTTTCTGATATTCTTGTATAACTCCAAAAAACTAAACAAAATACGAGTCTTGGTATTGACAGTCCTTGCTGAAATCAAACTTTAAAAGGGTGACTGAAGAAAAGTAAGAGCTGATTTTGCCTCTTGAAAAAAAAAGAGACAAAATCTTTTTGTATCTTGAAGTCTAGCAAAGAGAAAACACAAAGCACCATTTGAACTACTTCGGTTTGATTTGGTGCAGTGACTTCAATCATGTCAGCCAGTTCCAATGTTAAAATAAATTGTGAACAGTTTGCCTCACAGCTACCCACCAGTAAGAGGCATTTGATACATGCCCTTTAAAGTGCAAAGATGGTAAGTCCTATTACTCTGGGTTACAAATAACGGCTTTCATCACGAAACAGCATACGCTCCCAAAAAAGAAAAACAGAAGATGTTAAAAAATAGAGGTACACTCCCAGAATTTAGTTGACATCAGTTCAGAGGTACCACACACAGAGAGACCATACTGAACTGTAAGCACCCACAGTCATGGGAGACCTGTGGTCCTAGGCCCATGTATATCCATCCCATGGTCAAAGCACCACTGTTTCCCTAGTATTTGTATCTGAGACACAGTAACTCCACTTCAGATAGGTTTTAGACATCCTGCAATTACAAATTTCAGTTGCAATGCAAATACAGTACAAATGAGAATTATTAACATGTGGTCAATTCTTCTGTATAATGATGTCTTTTTATCCCCTGTTCAGTCTCACTCCTCTCTTTGATAATATTCTCTACTTAGTATCTGTTTCCCAAAAGACAAACTAATGATGACAGACTGTACAGGACATTTCCTTCAGGTTATAACTGAGACTGTTAGTAAATGTAACACCTAACAAACACGCATGTCAACAGATAAAGCCAAAAGAAGTACTCATCATGTGTTCTACCAGCTCCAAAGCATTACCACAAACAGTACATGTTATTACCTGCCATTGTGCCAACAGCTTCACAAAATCTTTGTTAGAAGCAGTCAAGATCAATAACTCAAACATTCAACTATTGCATACAAAACTGTTTTGTACAAAGCCTCTTTTGACATAATACCAGAAAGGGAAAAAAGTCCAAGCCATGAATACGTCTGAAGCAACCCTAAGAACTCTTGCCTCCTTTTACTGCCTGCTAAGGTTGTTCTTAAGTAGTACACAAGTAATTAGTCATTAAAACACAATCAATTAATCACTAACATATACTCATAAAGCATTCAAAACAGATTTCACCTTTATTTAAAACAATTAACTAATGCTAACATTATAAGAACTCTGATAACATATCAATATCTTAAATTATTGAATACTTCTATATTCAATATTATCAACAAAATATTATAACAATTAATCTCTTCTCCCTTCCAATAATTCAATCTACTCAATTTCTTTTTGCTTTACATTTGAAGTTCAGGTTTTTTTTGCTTTTGCCTACAAAACAAGCCCATAAGCCTGCTCTACTTAATACAAGACCACCATAATGCACAGACATTGTCTAATAAAACTCCTGTTATTCTAAAATTAAAAACCATCCACAAAACAGATTTTCATTTACTTGCACGATTTACCAAGTCAACATCTCTCCTATTTCCTGGTACTAGATATGACTGCATTTTTTACACAAAATATTGACCTGCACCTGATCATAAGTCTTCTGTGTGTCTCTTCCAATTAACCATGCCCTACATTGTAAGTCTTCCTACAAATACAACAATTCTCCTTTCTCATAAAGAAAACTGCACTAATATGCTAATACTCCAATTCATTTTAAGGATATACTCCCAGAACAATGATACTACTGATTGGGTAAGTATGGGATATGCCAACCTTAAATCAATCATTTCTTAAGTAAAAAGAAATGTTTTTTTTTTAGTTCCAGTTTAATTTTAAAAATGGTTTCACTCCTAACATATAAGTACTCATACAACCCCCTCTTCTGCAAGGATGTATGTGGCAGACTGGATCCATTTGTGTTTAGTTCTTTTGTGTCAGAAAAGCATAATGTTAAAGGAATGAGGAAAGCTAATGAGAAGGAGGAGGAAGGTTACAGTGAATTCCTCAAGGGGACTGCCAATAAAGACTGGTCATCTGTTCATCCCTAAGAAGGCAATCACACAGCTTGCTGACAGTAATATCATATGGATTTCTGAAAAAACAAACAAAAAAACAAACCAAAAAACCCAAACCAAAACCAACCAAAACACTGTTCCTAAAGAACTATACGTAAGTTTTTAAATTAAATAGGAAAACAAAGCAAAAATACTCAGGTGTGTTCAGCCACATGAAAACTCATTATTCCCATGCCCCACAGTTCCACATTTTACTTATCAGAAGCTGTAATACCCACATAAATATTTTACTCTTCAAAAAATTGCATTAGCCAGTTCAGAGACTTTCTCAAACTGTCAGAGATGACTAATACTCAGTGAGACCAGGGGTTCCCAGTTATCTCAAAAATTACTGAAAACAGATTTTTCAGTTTTCAGTAGAATTGAACATATATATATATATGTTAATATAAATGTATAAATATATAACATAAAGGAATATAAATAAAAACACACTCTAAACAAATTGAATCACAGATAACACATGAAACCTTATGGTTGCCTCCAGCAACCTCAGGAAATGTAAAAATTCTGATTTATAGCTATGTCTGCACACTGTAAAAAAACATGCACTATAATTCCACGACTCAGCTGTGGAATCAAAGTATGACATTAATTTTAATCTAGTGATGACTAGTATACAAAAAACCCAACAAACATACTTTATATGATATGTAGAGATTTTATGAGTTGGTCAAACAAATCTTACCCCAGCAGAATTTTAGCATGAACCTCTTTGTTAGTCCTTGAGATTTCTCTCAAAGAGGTAATTTCTGCATCAAACCAAAATCCTCTTTCTTCTGGAGTCTCAACATTGTAGTTAACCATCACCACATCACCCACTTTTAGTTCACTCCATTTCAGAATGGTTCTTGCTCGTGGTCGAAGATTACTGGTGTCCATTTCTACTATGCCATTCTCTGGGTACCTTGAAAAGTAAAACCAACAACAGTAATGATTACGACCTCTGTAACCGTAAGAAGTAAGTCACAGACAACATTTTTCAAAAGTGTAAGTTTTTAAATGTGCTTTGGGCATATAAGAAACATAGTATAAAAATCTCACCTAATATCATTTTGAAAGTTTAGTTTTCATCTAAACACACACCAGGAATTTTACTAATCTCAGAGGGAGAAAACAGCCTCCAAGAGTGTTTTCTCAAAAAAAATTTAAATAATTAGGTAAATCTACAAGCACTAGATGACTTTTTGATGGAATGTGATCAAGTTCAAGGTTTTGGCACACACATGGCCCCAGTTAGCTACCAGTAAAGTCAATATTCCAATTAAAATGACAATGAAATGTAATGAAGATTAAAACTAGGTTTTTCAACTCAGTACATTTCTAATTTAGTTTTGCTTTCATGCATTTGTTACATTTCCACTAACTTCAGTAACAACACATTTAGGACAATTCTTAAAAATTTGACCCTACAAACACAGTATATCAAATTCATGTGGTGAATACAGTTCAAGTCCACATTCCATGCACCATGTTAAAAAAAAAGTCTAACTACAAAATACGGTGAGAAACAGAACTAAGACTCTCAATGAGATACATGAACTAAGAAATTGAAAATATTTCTGCTTTTAAATTACAAAACCAAAAAATCTAGAAAAGAGATGTGGGAATCATCCCTTCTTTTGACACTACACTTCTCTTGACAAGATGTAGTAAGGAATGTAAGATTAAAAGAAATTAATGGTTCACTAAATCATAATTAAGAAATCTTGGTTGATTTATTTTTCACTGAAACTCAGTGACTTTTTTTACACACGTAATATTATGTAAAATTACCCATAAATTGCTACAGTTTATAAGAGATTGCTTTCTTCCTCCTGTGTTGCTGTATGCCATCACAGCACATACAGAAAAATCAAGGAGTACAAAATAATTTCTGAACAGCTCCAATCCCTTTCCAAGTTGAGAAAGGCTCATTTAGCAGAATTAAGATAGTGATACTTGACAGCACTACAAATAAAATCCAAGAAAGAAAGCATTTAAGACTTGAGATTAACTCTTCAGTTTAACACCACAGCCTTCTTAAGTCCTCTGTATAAATGCAATATTTCATGATAGTAGAGCCTGTATAGTTTGCACATATGCTGGAAAAACAGCACAATATGGACATGATGAAAACATTGCTTGCAGAAAAAAAGCTAGCCTGTTACAAAAAGTAGCAAGTAAGATGCTAGACTAAAATGGTGAAGTTCCTTTCTGATACTGTCTGTAAGCAAATAAAGAATCTTCCACCATTTAACTGCTACTAGATGAGGTCACAGTACAAATTTAACAGAGAAAATGAAAATAAGTCTACTGCCTATAAACAAGTGCTATTAAGAGTATTCATTTTTCCTTCTTAACAAACATTGCTGAGGATGATATATTGTAAATTACATTTCTACCAAGCAATTATTGGTACTTTAGCAAGAGCACTCATGCTTTATAGTTAATATACCTTTATCAAACAGCACTGTTAAATCATAAGGGCAAAATCCCACTCTACTAATAAAAGTATGGCTCTGTCGCTTTCCAGCATGCCTCCCTGTAGCGAACAAGATCATTTAAAGGTCTTGGGGAAATCACACATTGTAACTTACTACATTACTACACAAAGAAATACTAAAACTACTGTTATTAACAGCACAAGGCTCTGATAGACTATCGCCTGAAATCAGGATGTCTGCCCCTAAACAGTTGATTGAAAGCCCAATGATGTAATTGGAGACATTTTAAACAAGTTCATTTTGCTTTGTTTTATGCCTTCCACTAAATCTAACACACCAGTTTGCTACTACAGCTAAGGGAGGTGGGTGGGGCTAGTCCTGGCATTCTATCTCCAAGCATTCCTTTGTCCTCTACCATGCAGATATCTAGAGTGCCTTAAACCACAACAGTTTAAAAGTGGCTGTACCTTTAAAAAAGTCAATGGCCAAGTAAAAACCCATATCCTTAACTACTTACAAAAGTTAAATCCAAAGATTGTTTTTTCGCCAACATTTTCAGATCCTAATAATAAAAACCTGCATGACAGGAATTATATCATACAAAGACAGGTGCTTGGGATTGAGCCATTATCCAAATGACAGTTTCATATGATGTACCTCTCCACAGTTCCCAATTTTTTTTTACTTGGTTTTGTTTCCAATTTGAGTGTGTACTGCAAAGCTAACATTTGTGTTTTTACCTTTATGTCATGCAGTTTTTCCTTAAAAGAACTATTACACAATTCTACTATAATAATTATGAATGTTTTAACTGTAATATCCACAAAAACCGTAAGACAGATTCAGCTACAGGTAATAAGACAAAGCAAGAAGCAACTACAGAGATAATGTCTATTTTATTGAGTGCCTAAATAATGACATTGAGTTATAGTACAATGGGCCACTGAAATCTTAAGACAGCTATGTTTGAGCTACTGGTCAGTTCCAATCATCTTACAATAAACCCTTCCTAAAGACTGGAGAAGAAAGCAAGTAGCACACAGTAAATGAAGACTCAGTTTACTTGAACTCCAAAACAAAAATAGGGCTTAAACATCAGGAAACTGAAGAAGATAGATAAAAAATAGACATCATTTATGTACACAGTGAAATAATCAAGTGAGAAGTACACATGAGATCAGTGGGACTGTAAAAACAACCAATACATATTAAAAGAGTTCCAGTTTCACTATCCCTCGCCCCCCTGCCCCCAACCTCCCAAAAAATCAAAATGTGTGACTTACAACAGTTTACATTCATAGAAACTTAACTTTGATCAGAAAAATCTGTTCTCTTCTAAAACTAAAATTCCTTCTGGTTATTTTTCCTGGGAGACCTTTGGACAAATGTATTTTTTAAAGTATTTTTTTCCCCAATTCAGATTTGTGTCATCTTTCCCATCCCTATACAGCTCAGAACAGAACCTTTCCTACTGTACTGCTGAGGAACTTCAAAGATTGTCATGGTTAACAATGACTCTACCTCTGTGCTTGCAAGTGTCTGATGAAAGAACCCAAACAAAGGAGACTGCTTATCAGCATGACTAGAATAAGATCACTTACCAAAAGACACCCCCAAAGTCCCCTTTTACAGACAGAAACTAACTGTTTTCCAAAGAAAGAAAATGAAGGCAGACTCTTCACTGAGTAGATCCTTCCTCTTACTGGCTGGTCACAAACTTAAGCTCAGAAACTTGGGAAGAAAAAAGATAGCATACAAAGAGGTGAGATTTCCTATGTCAGAATTCACCTTTCTTTTGCCTCAGGTTCCAGACACTGAGTGCTTTGCTGCTGTGTCTTTACACATAGAAAGCTGCTTTTATGGACTTTGGTGAATGCTAGCAGATAGTTAACAATTCACGTTTGTCCATAACTTGACACCCTGAGCAGAGCAGCAGAAACAGCATTTGTCACAAGATTTTGAGTTAGGCTCAAAATCACAGTGTCACACTATGTATGTTAAGCACTGTACCACTATTCCTCATTATACTAAGCAATAAGTAAACAATACTGCCACAGTAAACTTGTGCGCTCAAATGTACCTCGGTTTACCTAAGTAAGTATGGAAAAAACACTCACACAAGAAAATGTTACTAACTCCATGTTTGTTTTCCCGTTATTTGTAAAAATCCCACATTAATTAAAACCTAATCTCCTAAATATGCAAGAGTAATATTTAAATATAGTAACACAAAATGGGAATACGTGGACTTGGGTAGAAAAACCTTAAAGAGAACAAACATGATCTTTTACCAAGTCTCAAGAATGAAGTGAAAAAAACATTCCAGCAATCTATAATAAAGGACTACTGTTAGACATGAATGTTTACTGAAAGTGTTTTCTTATTTATTGAGTCACTTCTAAAATCCTAAAATGACCCTCAAGAGAAAACAGAAACATTTTCACAGCAGTGTTCTAATCAGACTAGTGTAAGTTTGGTACAGTTGAAACGATTATGACACAATTCAATCTTAAAACAGTTGTAGACATTTTCTTGGTTTTCCATGTTCTTCATGACACTTGGCACCTAATATTGAAAAAAGCAGACATCATAAGAGTAAGCATAATCCTACCAGTTCAATGAATACCACCCATAAAAAGTCTCATGTTCATCGTTAAACTGTATTTATTTCCCTGTAATATTCCTAACTGTAAATACTAACACTAGCATAGCAAGGATTTCTTAAGATTTCCTATTTATGTAGACAGTTTCCATAGCAAAGAATTATCTATGAAGTAAAAATTCCAGTGTTTCTTGGCAAGGTCAGTATCTGCTCATTCCTAAAATGCTCAAATACTAAAAAAAAAAAAAAAAATTAGTTCTATGTCAGAATATACACAAGTCTGCTCAATTTACTGAGAACTTGCTTGCAACATACCCTTTAACACTTTTCCTAGCTGTTACCAGAACAACTGGAACTGGAAAGATAAAATTCTTGAAACAGAAGACTTCCCCATCCCCTCTCCATACTATTACAGTAAGGAATGTTAGTGCAGATGTGCAATTTCTTAAACTGTTATTTTCCAGTATAAATAGAATGAAAGCATAATTTATTTTCCCAATCAACTAACTGAAAAGAGTCATTCAATATATACTCAGAATGAATGAACAGACAGGCACAAAAGAAGAAAGAAAAAGGAATTAACTCACAGTGGAGGTAAATATGATTAAGAAGGTAAACCTGAATAAAAACTACATTCACCCCTCCCCCAACAATTTGCTACCTGAGTAAATAATGAGCATAATTACAAATGAAAAAAAAAAACAAAAAACAAAAAACAAAAAACACTGGCATAATAAAGCTATGCATTTGCACTTCCAAAAGAAGGCATGGAGGTCTGACAACTTGTTATTACAAGAAGAAATTAAAATATTTCAAAAGACAGTCTGGAAGGAATAATGAATATCAATAAAGATAAAAATCAGTCACATGAACATAAACAAGATCTTGAAAACCCTACCTAACAACTAACAATTACAGAATTAAGCAACTTAAACACTGAGAAACCATATTAATAGCTTGAAGAGAAATATCTCACTTTCCTAATGATTTCAATTCTGAGTATTAAGAAAAATTAATCTCTAGAGTTACACCATTGCACTGTGTGGACAACATGGATATTCTGAAAGACGACAACCTGGAACCAGAGTATCAAAACAGCAGTTCAGAAGCTGTAAGAAATACATGTAAGGTTGAATTTTTAATACAAAACTGTTGTAATAATGACTCTAAATACTGTGAATGTAATGAAAAACAGGTCATCCTGTGTGCTAGCTAGTGAAGTAAACAAGGCACACAATTAGTGAAAGACTTATTTTTTGAAAAACCTTTCCTCAGGTGTTCAATTCTGTGACTGTGCAAGGCAAACACTTACAGCTAATTATAGAGAAATAAGTAGAAAGAATTCAATCATTCTCACTAACACCACCATTCTTTCAGCCAAGTATCAGTTTTAAAGGGAAAAAAAAAAAAAAAAAAAAAAGAGTTTAACTGTTGACATCTCAGTTTTTCTCTCAAACAACTACTAGGACAAAGCTTCCCTCCCTTCATTTCATATACTTTCTAAAGAGGCACAAGAAACACCTGGATTTTCTCCTCAAATATTTCCTTTTCAGTTTGCGTAAAGTGTCTACATCCTTAGAAATCAAAGCCTTACAGTTAATGCCAGTTGTGAAAACCCTTATGACTAATACATGCAAACACTTTGAGATTATAAAACACAGATTATGCAGTCAGGAAATCCACTAAAAAGGGGACAAGGAATCTTAAAAGGAATCGACTTCTTGAAATCAAGAGCAGTAGTGTGCAGCCTACTCTCCCAAAATACTTTGAAGTTTGAACTAATATGCCTAGACAGCCACATCATAGTGGCACTCTTTTTCTAATGAGGATGTAAAGAATGAAGACTTCCATGTGACCTAGCAGGTCTCCTATTGTTTTAGCATTGTCTAATAATCTTTATGAGAGAAAGTTTTGAATGAGTAAGCAAACTAATCACTGATATTAGAGACTAGAAAACAAAATTATGCAGCTAGGAGAGGTGCTCCAAGTAGTCACTCACACCAATTACAAAAAAAGTTTGTTAGTGACAGAAGGTCAAAAAACCCATGTGTCTCCCTTAGGAAAAGATTGTCTTGAGATATGATTCTACTGAGCAGATGATACAGCTCTCGTTCCTCTTCCTCTTCTGAAATTCTGAAGTGGCCAACATGAACCGAAGATAACAGGTGCCATAATGAAGCTATGGTTTGTAGCTCCCAACATTTCTTCATATTTCTACCCGTTAACTTAGTATCCTTCAGAAGAAATCACTCCCCAATCTCTTCACTTCAATTGTTGCGACTACTGCCAGGAATGTGACAGCATACACCTTCCTGATAAGCACTACTTCCTGTGCTCGATAAAGAAAAAAGTCAAATACTTGAGTTAAACACAATTACAAGGTGTATTTGAGAAATACATTGTGTGTAAGGGGATCTATTTTGGCATTTCTTTGCAGAAGACAAAACAGAACTGCTTGCATGATGCAATTCCACTAATGCTGCTCCAAAGCAGCTACCTCTCAAAGAGCAGTGATTCTTTTTCCCCTGTTCTGCTCCCACTGTGCAGCCATTGGGCAAATTCATTTGACTGGATCAGTGACATAAACAGTAATATCCACTTAGTGAACACTGGGGTTTAGATATTCAGGAAGTAAGAACACATCACTGTACAGCCACACAACTACCAAATTCAATGCAACTTAACTATCAGATGTACATAGTTGGGAAGTAAGGTAAGAGGAAACAGCAGTGGCCACCTCATCTGACAATGGCCCATAATGTCTTTTGGTATCCAAAATCAATTTATCAACAGTGCTACCTGTGTGAATTCTCAGATACATTCTATTAATTCCCAGCCTACTACCTTTATTTGAACATTTCACATTAAAAATATTATGAAAAATATACCTGTTAAGGAAGTCTGATCTTGAAACCATTCCTTGAGAAAGGAATAGCAAGTTTAAGATTATTACCCTCTTGACGATCTCTTCAGCTAAGCAGACACTTTGAAGGAGAAAGCGATTATTTTTCTTGACCAGGTAGTACTTAGAACTTTTCTTCTCATTTCCTCAAAATATTCTGTGCTCTCCAACTATCAACCTGTGTCCTGCATATCATTTACACAGCACAACTAAAATTATTGACCTCTATGACAATACGGTGAAATCCTAATTTTAATATACATAAAATTATTATTTCTTATATAAAGAACATGCAGAATTGTGTGTAAATTCATTATTTTTCAAAGGTTAATGAATATAAATGAAACTCACCTGAAACAGGCAAGACTCTTTTGGTAAGGATAATGGCTACAGCAGGACAGAGCATTTTAGAGTGCTAGGCTGTCACAGTCTTTCAAACAAAATACCTTAGAGTTTTTTAAATTTTGTCTCCTCCCTTTATAAAAATCATGATCAGTAATACCTTTAGCCTTCATTGGGAACTGTTTCTCCTCACACCACTTTCAAAGTGAACTTCTCTTACTGTCTGCAACCCTGATTAGTCCTGAATAAATAGAATAGATATGTAAGAAAAAGGTTTAAATAAAAACCCCTACTATTCTTGACAATGAGAACTCCCCTTGTACTTAAAGACCTTCTCTTCCTGCACTTTAAATATTTTCAAAGCTCCTACACCATAAAATAACACAGGAATACATGTTTTCCATTTGAGCAGGATGAGATCTGGAGAGTGAACTTTTTTTTTTTTTTTTAAAAAAGAAGTATTTCAAGTAGGATCCCTCCGAATTTTTTTCCTCCTAAACTGTTTTTTTATCTTGCACTGTTCCTCATCTGTCCAAATAGTTTGTTGCCCAAGTTCCTATTTTTTTATTTCTTTCAGCTAGCATGAAGCATCTATGTCCCTAACATGACTCAAACACTTCAGAAGCAGAAGCAAATAAGCTTAAAATGGTAAAAAAAAGGCAGCCAGTCTTACAAATGCTTCTCAGGCAGAAGCAGAAACAAAATGAAAACACAAGGAGTTTGCCGGGTTGAGCTTGAGTTGCCGGGTCAATGCATTTTAGTAGTGTTTAACAGCAAACCTTCCATCTTGAAATGAAAGCTACCACTGACAGACTGATAAAACTGAATTAGTTCAATTTACAGTTGGGAACACAGGATTCCAACAGGTGTCCTGGATCACTGAGATCAGTCCCCTTTTATTACAAGCTACCATATATACTAATCTTCTCTTGGACTCCATTTATGATCTGAGGATCTAAAATTACTGTAGTGTTTTCCTCAATTTTTATTTTTGTGACATTTTACACAGCTTATGGAAAACAACTGGCTAGTGAGAGAGACATACTGGCTAAACCTTACAGGTATGTTGATGGCATATTTTTATGTGCTGACTTTTGCCTGCACAAAATATCTGTCGGTTCTACTCAACTTCAAAACCTCAATAGCATACAGGCTCCAGGATAGATAAATGACAAACATGCACTTGGAAATGATACCTCAGAGAAAGCAGTTGCTCTTACACACAGCTTCTAACTACCTCCATCAGTCTACAGGCACAGTCAGTAGCTCCCCACACCCACAGTTCAGACAGAGCGGGTTTCCAATTTCTTCATTACACAGTAATTACTGTAGGATCACATCCAAGTACAGCATAGTTTCTAAACACATGTAGTAGCTAGTACTAATATTCCACAGATATCCAGAATGGTGGCATTCTTTAATACTGGCAGAATTTGAAGTATATTGCAACTTAAGGTCTGCCTTAGCAGTCTCGTAACAGATTCTCAATTTAACAGCATCCGCTGAGAACATCTCTAAGATCTCTGTATCTTTTGAACATCCAGCTAGCAGCACAAAGAGACACAAGGACCATCTGAAGTAACTGTTCCCAACCAAGTTGGACAATGCCAACATCATCATCTTCTGTATTAAAACACAGTTGCTCGGAGCAGAATATAGAAATGTACGATAGAAGTGTATGAAACTTGATAGCACGCCCTTGACTTCCAAGTCTTCAATGGCTCTTCGTGACACCAACAAATGCAAAGGCAAAATGGAAGACAATACTGGTAGAAGTAGGAACACACCTGTAAACAATGTTGTTTCCAGGGAAAAGGCTGCATTCAGAAACTGAATGCAGTAGATGGACTATCAGGCAAAAGGTGTATAGCCACAATTCGATGCCAAAAGAATTGGTACTGACTGAAGGTCAGCATTGATAAAGCTGATACTTTGGTCTCTTCCATACTGATGAAGATAGGGCTCTTAAACAAGCATCACAAGCCTTTTGCATCTTTGAGCTTATCAAGAACTGTGACTCCAGTTTCATCTGGAACTGAGAAGTTCTGTTCCTCCAAATGGCACTAAGTTTTCTGTAAACAGAACCATCTCTCTGCAGAAATATGTAGGCCTTACAACTACTGCAGCAATTTATTTAAATGCTAGGCATACAGCCTCTGGGCGGAGGTGGGGGGTGGGAGGAAACCGCAACAGAAACAACTCAGCTATCCTGTTCCATACAAAATCAAGGAGGGATAGGTAGTACCTCCTATCTGTAGCAGTCACAGCTGGTAGGAGAGTTCTGTTCAGCCGTAATGTAGTTAGTTACCCCTTTGAAATTACTATAACTAAGCTCTTGCTCAGAAAGGTTAATTTCTAGCAAAGAGTATGATTCAAAGAAGAGCTCTGCCGTATTTTCCCATTTCACATTCACTGTAACTACACTATTTAAACAAGAAGTGGAAATAAGAGAGGAACAAATGAAAATAACTCCTCAGAGGAGGTACACTCCTAAGAAATGAAGGATTAGAAGAAAGTGGGATTTACCAAACCTAAAACTGCAAAACAATGTGTTTTAAGTTTTGTACAGAACTTGTGATATGTAAATCTAGCAGCACTACTGGTAAAACCAGCTTTCTCACTTAAAGAAGGATAAGTCCTGCTTCATCCCTTAAGAACAGCTGTTCTTAGGAGAACATGGCGACCTAAAAGTTACCTTGTTGAGAAAGAAGAATTAATGATTGATTGGGTTCTCCACTTGATGGGACTGTCAAAAGTTTCCAGCTTGTTGTGGTTTAAACCCAGCCAGCAACTAAGAACCACGCAGCCACTCACTCACTTCCTGCCCCCAGTGGGATGGGGGAGAAAATCGGGAAAAGAATAATGATAACGATAACACTAATAAAATGACAACAGTAATAATGAAAGGATTGGAATGTACAAATGATGCGCAGTGCAATTGCTCACC
>JAVJGG010000074.1:51547989-51561822 GCA_035590195.1 Aviceda cuculoides
TTCACCAGCTTTGTTGCCCTCCTCTGGATGCATTCAAGGACCTTCACATCCTTCTTAAATTGTGGGGCCCAGAACTGCACACGGTATTCAAGGTGAGGCTGCACCAATGCTGAATACAGCGGGATGATCACCTCTTTTGACCAGCTGGTTATACTGAGTTTGAGTCACCCCAGAATGCGGTTTGCCCTCTTGGCTGCCAGGGTGCGCTGTTGACTCATATTGAGCCTACTGTCAACCAGCACAAGCACCTGGGATAATGTCCTGTACACATCATGATGGACATTATATCCAGGCCTCAGCTGAAACGAATGATTTGTTGTATATGTAGTATCAGAGCTGTGTTTTTTTCTGCAGTTAAAGTGCCATAAATTTCATCTCTGTGGTGAATTTCTCCTCATGGAGTAACTTTTACAGTCCATATAGATGCAAATTTTGTGCAGATTAGATGGCTGTTTCCAAATCTGATTATTTGGGATTTTTGCTAGTATATAATAAGTTTCAGAGTTAACTATGTTGAACAGTGATATAAGAATCACATAAGAACAGTAGTGCATTTGAGCAGAATGTTAAGGAAACTGAATGACATTTGTTTAAGGTACTGAGTTAGAAAAATACAAATGCAAATATCATATGAAGTGTCTGGCTCTTAGAACAGCAATAAAAAGGATTTAGTATAAGCTGACATAGAAAGAGTACCCTTTTCTGCTTAAATTTATTTCTTGAATCCAAATTGTTTCATATTTATAGTGCATGTTGCATAATTTCAGTATATTTTTAGGCCAGTAGGAGCAGGTTTCTTTAAACAGCAGATTCCTCTTGTGTTAAGAAATATTAGTTGATCAGCTTAAATAAGTAAGTTTTAAATTGAATGAATGGCTTAGACTTATAACGTTGTGTGATTTAGTATGCTATTCACTTGCTTAGCATGAGTAGCTAGATTTGCTGAAGCCTTGGGCTGCAAGCTGCAAACTTTCACACGGATTTGCTGAACTTGTACCGAATTTGTATCTGTTTGTGGTGGGTTGACCCTGGCTGGGTGCCAGGTGCCCACCAAAGCCGCTCTATCACTCCCCCTCCTCAGCTGGACAGGGGGGTGGCGGAAAGTATAACAAAGGCTCATGGGTCAAGATAAGGACAGTTTAATAAAGTGAAAGCAAAGGTTGTGCAAAGGAGGGGGAGTGATCGAGCGGCTTTGGTGGGCACCTGGTGCCCAGCCAGGGTCAACCCACCACACACCCCCACTGCACCTTGAGCATGTGCTGTAGAATAAAAGAACACTGTATACCTTTAATTTGAAGAAGAGAAAACTTAGCCGAATAGAAATGGTGGCAGCATGGAGCATTCCTATTGACTTTTTGTAAGTGGCAAATCTGTAGTTCATCTCCTTTCATTTTAGTAAGGTTGGATTTATGAAGTAGAAGAACTTTTCAGCTAGATTTATTATGTATGGGACATGTAGAATGGCAGGGGTTTCAGCTTCAGTTTCCCAGTTGTTTTAAAAGATCAATCCAAATCTTTAGATTAAAGAACTATATCCTGCAAAATTGAATGGAACTGATCACTCTAAAACCTTTTATGGTCTCCTTTGTGTTTCTGAAATCTCTAGGCATGCTATTCAACTCTTGTGTAGTCAATAAAAAAACTCATCTCACCTTCAACACTGTGATGAACTGTATTTTACTTAGTGAGTTGGCTGAAATGTGGAAATATAGTTCTGTTTTGAGAGTATGTGAAAAATAATCACAGTGAGAATTTTTACTGCAAAATAACCTACAAAAACAGGCTAATAGTAGAAATATCAAGGTAAATGTAATTATCTGAGTGTTGTGATATCCAGTGCTAATGTTATGTTTCAATAGAGTTTAATAATTTAATTGGTGTAAGCTATTGTAGACTTCTTGCACAATTACTGTTTTATCCATGTAACACGGGACCCCTGGATTCTTCTGCACTCCCAGTAATGCAGAGAGAAAGTGTATTAACCAGATTTGGAGGTAACTTTTAAAGAAAAAAAATCAGAAAATAATCTTTTCAGTGGTTATATTAAACAATAAAGATGTGTGGAAGCCTTGTCACTCACACCCCTCAGGAAAGTTTCCAGAGTTTGGGAAGGCATGTTTTTACCATATAAATCTTAGTTTTTCTACTAGAGTTATTTCTCCATACATGCAAAAGGACTCAAATGGGGACCCCATTTGTACAAACCTCTTAAGAAACTTTATCTAAAATACTGTTTAGCATTGTCAGGACAGCTAGTTTAGCTACGAATAGGTACAGAAAATGGCTTCTAGGGTTATCTACAGAATAGAGAACCTGTCTTAGATGACTGGAAGTGTTGAATTGTTCACGGCTAAACACAACAAGTGAACAAAATGAGAACATAAGAACTATGTGAGTTCAGGTACAGTGTTCCACAAGGACAAATTAAACCTTCAGAAAATTTGGAACCATTTTTAGGCTGGCAACTAAAAGTTGGTTTCAAATGGGCAGAAGTTGAGGCGTAAAGGAAGGTCTTTATTTTTAGATTATCATACAGCAGTAGTATTCTGCATGTTTTTTTAATGTCTCACCAAGATGTGTGAGATAATTTTATATGGAAGGTAGTTGCATGATTGATGGCTTTGCTACATCAAGTTGGGTCAGCTAACTGTAGATCAATCCAGAAAATTAAGCTGGACCCAGAATCTCATCATTTCTCTGTGGCAAAACACTTCTCACTAGAAAATCATTATTCCCACTGACTTCTGTTTCATTTCTGGTTTGAGTTTTTAGTGCCAGTTTTCCTCTAAAAATCTTCAGATAGGTTGGAGCCTTACTACCTAAGATATCGCCATTTCTGCATTAAGTTGTCACTGTAGGACTAAAGCTGTCCCATGATCTCACCATAACACTACCTTGTCAACTTAGAGCATTTCACATTCCAGTTCTTCTCCAAACTTGACATGATGGCAGCATGTTTAACCCAACTCAGCAATTCCTTGTGGATCCAGGTATGACAGTAGGTCAGCTGGGTCTGGTCAGCCAAAACAACAATATTAACCTTAACCCTTATAACAGCTCCCAGTAAGACAGCACTAACCATAGTTTATCAGTCCTAAACCTTGTTCCTAGATTAATATAACTACAATCCTAGTACAGAAAACTCCGCAAGTGCAAACACTAGCAATAGCACATGTCAGGAAACCACTTTCATGTCTAAACCTAGGCCTAATGACACGTCTCAATAATTTATAAATATGTAAGGAGCCAATATTAGCATGGATCACATCAGTCTAATTCTAGGTCTTTCATTAGCTCAACAATGCCCACTAATCCTCCCTGAAACCCTAGCCCAGCAGAGTCAGCTTCCAGCCTGATCTAGCCTTTCACCCATAGCAGACCAGCCTTTACTGTAGAACATCACCCTTTGCTACTCTATTTCCAAACTGAAGTGCTAACTTCATTTTAATGCCTTTAATTGCTTCTTATGTGTCTGTTAACCTAGGACTGAAGGTTTTGTTTTTGCAATTATGTTAGTGCATATCTTCACCTCTGATAATTAGCACTATTCTGAAAAAGAAGGTGGACCTGTTTGGCCCCATCAAAAAACAAGGACAAAGCTGGTAGCTCTCAAACAATGCTTTCAACATTTTACCAGTTTACTTGGAAATGAGCATACAAATACTTGAAACCTCAAGCACTGATTATTTAATCCTGTTTGTCTAGCAGCTTTAAAAAGTGAAAAATGCAAAAAGGAACATTTCAGGTAATTATATCTTAATTATAAAAACATACATTTATGAAAGCTGAAGTAATTAGTCCTCATTAGGGAGAACATGCTTGCTAATTTTTTTTTAAGTACAGCTGTTTTTTACTTGCATAATAAAATGTATTAAGTTTGATCTGCTGAAAATCTACTCATTTATAAGGGTGTATTTGTCCTTATGTAGTGGTCAGTTTATTAACTAAATGTCAGAGAGAAGAGTACTTCAAAGCTGAAACCGTGTGTAGCAAGGCCAGATTTTTTTTTTCTCAGCATCATAAGCTCCAGAAAATACAAGTTTGCAAAGAAACTAGAATGTCTTTCATAATCAATTTGTCACTACTGTATATTGCTTCAGTATAAGGAAATAAACAGCAATCAAAATGAAGAGGATGTATCCTAAAAAAGACTAAGTGCTGCAAATACATAAGTAATACAAGGTCAGTTGAATTACACTATGCCTATTCTTGTATGGTTTTGCAGAACCACGGAATTATAGAATGGTTTGGGTTGGAAGGGACCTTTAGGTCATTTAGTTCAGCTCCCTTCAATGAGCAGGAACATCTTCAACTAGATCAGGTTGCTCAGAGCCCAGTCCAGCCTGACCTTGAATGTTTCCAGGTATGGGGCATCTATCACCTCTCTGGTGGAAACCAGTGTTTCACCACAGTCATTGTAAAAAATTTCTTATATCCAGTCTGAATCTACCCTCTTCTAGTTTACAGCTATTACCCCTTGTCCTATTGCTACAGGCCCAACTAAAAAGTCTGTCCCCATCTTTCTTGTAAGCCCCCTTTCAGTACTGAAAAGCTGCAATAAGGTCTTCCCAAAACCTTCTCTTCTCCAGGCTGAACAACCCCAACTCTCTCAGCCTTTTCTCATAGGAGAGATGTTCCAGCCCTCTGATCATTTTTGTGTCCTTCCTCTGGACCTGCTCCAACAGGTCCATGTCTTTCTTGTATTGAGGACTTCAGAGCTGGACACGATGCTTCAGGTGGGGTCTCAAGGGAGCGGAGTAGAGGACAGGATCCCCTCCCTCAACCTGCTGGCCATGCTTCTTTTGATGCAGCCCAGGATACAGGTGGCTTTCTGGGCTGCAAGAGCACATTGCTGGCTCATGTCCAGCTTTTCATCTACCAGTACCCCCAAGTTCTTCTCCACTGGGCTGCTCTCAATCCCTTCATCCCCCAGCCAGTATTCATACCAGAGGTTGCCCTGACCCCTTTATAGGATCTTGCACTTGGCCTTGTTGAACCTCATGAGATTTACATGGGTCTACTTCTCAAGCTTGTCCAGGTCCCTATGAATGGCATCCTGTCCCTCAGGCATGTCAACCACACCACTCAGCTTGGTATCATCTGCAAACTTGCTGAGAGTGCATTCAATCCCACCATCTATGTCATTGATGAAGATATTAAACAGTACTGGTCCCAGTATGGACCCCTGAGGGACACCACTTATCACTGCTCTCCACTTGAACATTGAGCTGTTGACCACTACTCTTTGGATGTGACCATCCAGCCAAGTCCCTGTCCACCGAATAGTCCATCCATCAAATCCATATCTCTCCAATTTAGAGAGAAGGATTTTGTGGGGGGCTGTGTCAATGGCCTTACAGAAGTCCAGAGAGATGACATCGGTAGCTCTTCCCTTGTCCACTGATGTAGTCACTCCATCCTAGAAGGCCACTAGGTTGTTCTAGGCAAGACTTGCCCTTGTTGAAGCCATGCTGGCTGGCTCATATCACCTCCCTGTCCTCCATGTGCCTTAACACAGCTTTTAGGAGGACCTGTTCCATGATCTTCCCAGGCACAGAGGTGAGGCTGACAGGTAGGTAGTTCCCAGTGTCCTCCTTCCTACCCTTTTTAAAAATGGGTGCAAAGTTTACCTTTTTCCACTCACCAGGGACTTCACCTGACTGCCATGACTTTTCAAATATGATTGAGAGTGGCTTAGCAGCTACATCAGCCAATTCCCTCAGGACTCTGGGATGAATCTCATTGGGTCCCATGGACTTATGTATGTTCCAGTTCCTCAGTTGGTCCCAAACCTGACCTCTTACAGCGGGAGGAACTTTGCCCCCTCAGTCCCTGCCTCGAGGTCCATCCACTTGAGAGGCATGGGACCTTGTCATGACTGTCTCATGACTGGAGCTTGCCAGTGAAGACTGACTTCTCTTCATCCATTGTTACCAGTTTGCCAGTTGTGTTTGTTGCAGGGGTACACCTTTGACCTTCCTTTTCTGGCTGACATGTTTATGGAAGCCCTTATTATTCTTTGCATCCCTTGCCAAGTTCAGGCATGGGTCTTTTGTGGCTTTACCTACAAATACTGATTATCTAAAAACTAACAGATTATGAAGTTGTAAAGAAGATGACTATCTATTTTACCTCTTGGGAAGCTTTATAATTTTATCAATTAGTTTTTAGTGGTAATAGATTTTATCTTTTTAGAAATATTTCTACTTCTGACTATTCATCAGAGAAGTGAATCATGAACTATGCACAACCCAAAACAGCAACATGCAAGGCATTTCTAAATGATTCACATTTGGTCCTCTTTACACAGAAAATGCAGAACATTCTTGTCCTTTGTGGCTATCCCACAGGCCTCTGAGAAAGTTGGAGGGCTTTCTTCTGCCAGTAGTTCACTGGAATCACCAAACAGCACAAAACTTTCTGGTTAAACAGCTAGATGTTTGTAATGATGGATAGGATAAGTGGACGTAACTGCAGCAATGCAATACCTGGCACTTCTGGAGTTGAATGTAGACCTCTGAGTGAAGCATTTAAGCTAACTGCACATCATGTGCTAAAATTAGATGCCCAAGAAGGTCATCCAAAACAGTGAGTAGAGAGCTACTTAAATTCAGTGTGGACAGTTTGTATCTGTCTAGATCTAGAAGGACATAAACAATAAGGGAAATCTTAAATTCTGTTTTGCAGGTAATACAAACAGCACAAGCAGCTAATTCTGGATCCCCACTTAGTTACTGGGACCGACTTCTAAAAACAAAGGCTTTTTAAATTTCTTTCAAAGATATGGACAAAGGACACTTTTTTAACAAAAAAAAATCAAGGTTATGTGAGGATGGCAAAGGATACTGTTGTTACCAGTTCCATTTTTCTAAGTCATCTTTTGCAAGATGAAATTTCCTGGGACATACCATGAGTATTTATGTCTGTATATATGTGTAGGTATTTTATAAGCAATTTGTTGTACTCAAGTTACACACCAGTTTGAAATGCCCTTGTTTAGTTGCACAGATTCTGCAGTTGTGAGCCAAAGAACATACCTTATACGCAAAGCCAAGAATCTACTGTTGGTCTAAGTAAAATCTTAATAGTCCAAGTAAATTCTTAATCAAGAATTAATATTAGTCCATTTAAATGTGTATCACTACCTATAGTTCAGACTATGTACAGTTAAAACTGATATAAATAGACTTTCTAGTATCTACCCCATTCTTTCATTGGATGCTAACCTTTCCACTGACTGTCTGAATATGAAACATTAATGGCTTCAGTTTTGCGGCTCCATCTTTAGTCCATCACTTAGAGGAGCATGATATTGATGGTGGGGTTTCTTCCTCCTCCTTGCTAGCAGGAGTAAAATATTGCTGCTGATTATTTCCTTCTCCTCACTCTAGGATCTGTTTGGAACCACTTTTATATGCTTGTTAAAATATTTTATACATTGCTCTTTTTTCATCAGACTACAAGTCCAGGGTAGACAAAAATTTACTGTAAGATGTGATTTACATATGTTGGATACTTGTTCTTTGTTCTGTCACCACTAGACTGGTTTTACCGAGCTCCCAAGACTGCACTCCTTTAATGACCAGTAATAGACTGCTGAGTTGCTTGTAGCCTGAGGACCCCATTATCATTCTGTACCTAGGCGTCTACTGCCATCTGATTTCTCTAGGCCTTGATCCTCTGTTTTATTATAGGGTCACAGATATTTCATTCTACAGAAAATAATTCTTCCTGTTGCCATCCGTTAGTTCTAAAAGGCAAAAATTTGTTGCAGTAGGCTACAACTTCAGTGTGACAGCAGGCTTTACAACACACGACAATGCAGTGCTAAGCAAAATGTAAAGTGTAATACAATAATAAATAATAGTCGCCTACATAAAATATGGTACAATAATAGGTAATAGTCACCTATTGCCTAATACTGGATAATTACCAAAAGAGTTAGATAATTGCTTGTAGAACAAAACAAACAAAAGCAGAACTCCAAGTAGGCCAAAATAAATCTAGGCAAGTCCTAAGGCTTGCTTTGTTAGCTTAATACAAAGCTTGTGTCCTATTACAAGCATTTGCATGCCACATTTACTGGGCTTTAAGGCTACAACTTTAATATAACTTTAATACAAGCTAAGAAAAGCACAGGAAACACTGCATGTGAATTAAGAGTAATGTTTGCTGTTGCTCAAAGTAGTATCGTTAGTTGAGTTTGCAGACTTGGTGTTTGCAGGATACATGTTTTAAGCTGAGAGTCAGGAGGAGCGAGATTCCTCTGCCAGGACCATGGTATATTAACACTCCAATGGCCATGAAAATTAAATGGGGGATTGTCTTTGTCTGAAGTAGAAACGTTTTCCTACTCTATGTCTCAAAAATTTAACTGCCTTAGTTCTTCCAGTGGCAAGACATTGGGGAATAGCTCAAAGCCGCATCAGGGGAAGTTCAGACTAGATATTGGGAAACAATTCTTTACCAAGGGGGTCATCAAACACTGGAACTGGCTTCCTAGAGGGGTGGTCAATGTCCTAAGCTGGTCAGTGTTTAAGAGGCATTTGGAAAATGCCCTTAATAACATGTTTTAATTTTTGATCAGCCTGGAATTGGTCAGGCAGGCGGACTAGATGATCATTACAGGTCCCTTGCAACTGAAATATTCTATTCTATTCTATTCTATTCTATTCTATTCTATTCTATTCTATTCTATTCTATTCTGTTCTATTCCTTTCTATTCTATTCTATTCTATTCCGTTCCATTCTATTTGCAGCATATTACTATGTCCACCATGACAGACCAATTTAAAAAAAAATCTGAGAGAGAGAGAAAATTAAGCACCCTGTTTTGTTAACTAATGGCTGTTCTGATGACTGCTTGAACACAAGGTCTCTGTACTATCTAATTATAAGCTTAAGTATATGAAACTTCCATAGCTGTATGTAATGTTATTTACATAACCAGTATTCGCAGCTAGAGCCACAACTGATCCCACCCTACAAAAACATAAAAGAATACGTGTAGTATAGTTCAACTGACCTTACACTACTTAAAAATGTCTTAGTTACAAGTGCAAATATCATCAGCCTCTTGTGGTAAGATAGGTATTGAAGCCTTTTAGTAGAACAAGCACATTATTCCAGACAGAGAGGACAATACATACCTGCATTCGTGGTCCCATATTTTGCAACCCATTCTTGGACCTCCTCTGCTTTTGTTCTGCCTGTGAGCCTCTGGAATTTAGTCCAGATCTGATCTAAAGATTGCCTATTCCACATTGGAAAGTAAAGGATTTTATTTCACGTAAGAATCAAGTCTCACCACTGTTGCTCCAGCTGTTCTGAACATCTGTGGATAAAGACATTGCTTGAATTTGTCCTCAATATGCTTTGACACAATGGTAGGCAAGTAGACAAGATTTTGCCTCTGTTTATATTGATTCTCTGTTTCCATCTTCAGTTATCTTATTTCATTCTGTAAGTAATCTACTCAGTTAAAGAAGGAGTTATAAACTAGGCTCAGCCTAACTCTGTAGCTGAGCTGGCTATTCAGGGAGCTCTTCTCATTTTTTATGGAATCTGGCAGTTTGCAATAAATAGGTTGAAGTTTTCTTTAACTAAAATCCCTGTCTAAGTACAGTAAGGTATCACTTCCTAAAGGCAATGTAAGACAGTTCTTCCAGCTGGCTAATTAACCTGGTATATGTGACTGTGAGTGTGATTTGCAGTTATGGCATTCTGAGCATTTATATGTCCAGTGTGATATAAAACTATCAGCCTTCTGTACACCATGGCTGCCATCCTTCATTTTGGAAAAATAAAAGTACGTTTTTACATCCCCATGGTGCACACACTTACATGTCCATTACATTCAACACACACAGAGTGACACATTCAACATGTTAGTAACTATAATGTATTAAAACAATTAAGACTGAAAAAAAAAAATAGAGTAAAGGTTGAATGCTATAGTGGCATTACAACATTCAGTAAAACAGTTCTTGGATAACAGTGGAGTTTTATATGAGTAAGGGATGTAAGATCGTTTCCTAAGAGAATGAATCTGTGACTGGTGACAGAATCAGCCTATTATTGCCATTATTTTTATGATGCCTTTATTTTAAAATGTTTCATTGTCTGGTATTTAAGGGAATTAGCTGAGGCAAAAAGGAAGAATTAAGTCATTTCATACTGTTCTATGGGGGATAGACTAGAAATCGAAGACATCTTAGGATTTTTTTTTTGAGACATTCAGTAATTTTATAACTCATATAGGTGATTTTATCAGGTAATAGACTTTGCAATAAAATCTCTTTAGGAATACTGCTAAAAATGCAGCCAAATGGAAAAACAGAGAAATAAAAAAAAAAGGCTTTAGCCTTTCAACACAGGATGTGGATTTTCGTTACACTTTACTCATGATAACTGAAGACCCTCCCTTGTGTTAAATTCTGGAGATCATACAATCACAGTTTTTACCGTCTGATCTAAAACTAAGACATAAGAAAAATTCCAGCTCTTTGATCTGACATACCCTGCAGTAACACTATTGCTAGATCCAACTAAAGAAAGGAGTGAGCAGGGCTGCCTTGTTTAGGGTCAGCTTGCTGTTAAAAGTAATGTGAATCCACAACTGCAAACTCGAACTGCTGCAAGGACCAATGTGTACGCTGACTGACACCTCTCCTTTTTATCATTCTTGACTCCCACAAGCTGAGCATTTTCAACATGCCTCTGTTCCTGATTTTTCTTTGCCATGTTGCCTTTACAAGGTTTCTCAGGAGGATGGATTACTTAGTGTTAGGATGACTATGTCTGTCACTTGTTTAGTGCATTATAAGAGGATGGAAGAGCCAGAATCAAACTCAATTAATTTCCATTTTTTGCCAGTATACTCTGTGGGTTTGGGTTTTTTTGGTTGTTCTAGTTGTTACATAGAGCTGTTCCACTGTCTTTTACACTCGCAGATTGTAAGCCACTCTGTTGTGCAGGAGGATGAAGTTCATTGTTTTGGGAGGACATCTTGCACTTGCAAATCTGCAGACCACGAATGGAGATACTTTTTCATTTGTTCAGAGCAAAGTTTCCTGAGGCAGTGGAACTCGCCTCACGGTAATGCGGTACTCAAGGAAATGCAAAACTGAAGAGTGGTAAGGGAGCCATCCAGTGGATTGTTGCGAAACATACAGCCAAGACAAAATTTATAATCTGAGGGGTTTTTTTCTGCCTTTTTGGTTGCAAAACGTTGGGTGTTGTGCTTTTGTCCAAATCCTGTTTGTACTATTAAATGCCAAATTCCTTTACTTTTTGTGTTCATTGTAAAGAACTAATTTTCCAAAAACCATGAAAGTTTTTGATGATCAGGATATTGCACTGCCTTTTCTAGAATACTCATTCAATTAAACCATGAACACCAAACTCCATTTTTTTTCAGCATATATAATGGAAAGGGAAATGTACTGTATAAAAATGAATTAGATTGGAAGGTATTCATTCATCCTTTTAATTTCTATTCTGAATACATTTTAATCCTAATGGTTTTTAAGTGTGTGATATTTTACTGAATTTAAAGGGTTTCCAAATTCTCATTAGAGATTTACCTGGATTCTTTTCAAAGATCCTTACAGATGATTTATGAATGATTTATATATGATTTGTTCACTTACCAAAGTAAACTGAAAAGCAATGGAAAATATGACTTTTAATGCTCATAGCAGTACAAGATCTGCAATCCAGAAAATTTTAGATTATAGCTCAAGGAGTAAGGAGAAATTACCAGTCTTTCCTAAGCTTGGAGAGAATGTTAATTGAAAAGAAAATTAAGATTCATCTTTATTTCCAATAACCTAGCACATAGTAGATTTTTCCTATCCTTCTTACTGATAAAAACTTGATCAGGGATTGACCTTCAGTAAAAACGATTGGCTTTGTTTCTTTGCAAAAAATGGCTCAAATAGTTATAATGTTAGATATAATCACAAAGTCAGCAAACATGCAACTGAACAACTGTAAATTGAAAAGGTAAGCAGGATTCAGCACAATACTAGAGATGGCTTTCAAATTTTTATTCCTTCCTGTATGGTATGCTCCTCTGAAGCATCCTTCTCTTCTGATCACCATTAAAAATTTGAGAGCTTTAAGGATGCTTTAATCACTCTTAAACTTGTTTATTTATTTTACTGCAGAATCTGGAAGCCCAGATCTAAAACAAACACACATACAAAGTTGAGATCTACATATGCAGTAGTACAGGGTACAATTTCTTAATGCTGTAGTATATGAACTATAACTCTGGATGACATAGCATTGCAAAGCCTTATGTTAGTTTGGTCAGCAATTTCCTCCTGTGAATTTTGTCATATGTGCCTATGCAAATTTGCCTGTTAGACTAATAAAAGCCTGGCTACAATTTATGTTCTTCTATGTTGGCTGAAAACTGTGCTCAGAGTTGTGTTACATTGTTATGATCATGTTTTTCTCCTGTTTCAGTTAATTCTTGGACTATTTTGGGACCACTCCTTTAGTTTATGAAAATGTGTTTGTTGCTGTTGCATTCAAAATACAGTTATTTTATATTTCAGTAAGGAAGAAAGACTGGATGGGGTAATTCTTTTCATATTTATGCTAATATTAATATTTTTTTTTCATTGAGAAATTAAAGGACTTGAAAATCTTATCTTCCAGGAGAAACACTCCTCTTTTTTCAACTTTTTACTGCCCTGTAGTTTGGGATGGTTGGCTGGTAACAGAGAACTGAGCAGGTGCTTTTCTTAAATGCAGTTTGGTCCCTATTCTTTACATGACCACCAAATGAATTCCATGTCCAGCTCAGGTGGTTTGCTGGTATTCCACAAGTCCAAACTGGAAACTGCCTTTCTGTAAGAAAACCACAGTATGTAGGCAGATCCCTTTGATCAGGAAGAGCAATACCTTCATAATAGTTTTGCAATAGGTACAAATTGCATTTGGACAGAGTTGTGCATGTGTTGATTCAAAGGCGCACAATGCAGTCCTGTGCTGAATTCTCTCATTTAAACAAAAAGTGAGGTAGAAAGTCGTGTATCAGGATCCTCTGCACCAGGGATAGCCTCCCGTCGTTACCTAACTATACTGTAAGACCAGAACATCTTGAAATGTGGTGCAAAGTGACCATATTTCACATACTTACCTCACAGGAAGTACAGTTCTGTATTTTGAATAAAACAATGCCATTTTATTTTGTCTTTTCTTTCTGACAGTCCAATAAAACCCAGTTTAGGCTGTTTTAAAATATATTTCCTGCAAAATAACTACTTTTAAAAGCAAACACTAAGGAATTGTAAATAACATACACTTAGTTACAAGGAACAATATAATAATTTAATTAATGCTGACAAAACAATGCTGCTATGAGATACAAGGCTTTCAGACCTGATACAGTATACACTGCATGCCATGTTTCCTGCTAACTCAAACCAGATACAAAAAGGTGCTTTCTCTTTTCTCATGGTAATTTTATTCCTTGGTCTCCTTGCTTCTTGTTTTTCTGTTTCTACTATCTTTTTTTTTTTTTTTTTTTGGTAGTATTGGCTAGAAGAATACAGTTTCTTGCCAACGCTGAGCTTTTTTGTATGTTGGGGGAGGAAAGATCAACAAATACACTGTATTGATTTCTAGCAGAACTGAGAGGAAGTAACCCAAAAAGTATCCTTCTTGCATCTGTTTGTAAAGGTCTGGGAGTAGTGACTAAAGTCTGACTTCAGAATATGTCGTGGTTTAACCCCAGCCAGCGACTAAGCACCACGCAGCCGCTCACTCACTCCCCCCCCACAGTGGGATGGGGGAGGAAATCAGGAAAAGAAGTAAAAC
>JAVJGG010000074.1:51561922-51577601 GCA_035590195.1 Aviceda cuculoides
GCCTCACCATGGTCTTCCCCACGGGCTGCAGGGGAATCTCTGCTCTGGCACCTGGAGCATCTCCTCCCCCTCCTTCCCTGACACTGTTGTCTGCAGGGCTGTTTCTTTTACGTGTTCTCACTCCTCTCTCCGGCTGCCATTTCTGTCTCCAGCAACTTTTTTCCCTTCTTAAATCTGTTATCCCAGAGGCATTACCACTATTGCTGGTGGGCTTGGCCTTGCCCAGCGGTGGGTCCATCTTGGAGCCAGCTGGCATTGGCTCTGTTGGACACAGGGGAAGCTTCTGGTAGCTACTCATAGAAGCCACCGCTGTAACCCCCCACCACTACTAAAAACTTGCCACAGAAAGCCAGTAGTCATTGCTCAGTATCTTAAAGAAGAGGAGACTCATGCTAGCAGAGAAACCAAAGAAGACGTAAGTTTGCTTCTTGAAGCACTTGAGTGGAGGTGAGCATTGACAGTGAGAACATAAAAGAGGATGACATGGCATAACCTCCTCTTGTAGCTAGGGGAGGGAAAGAACATACAGATGATCCTAGCTAGAAGTGTCTGTTGGGAATGTGGTGCAGATAGGGGAAGAAGGTGCCTCGGCAGCTGGAGCCCGTACAGCTGGGTGGTCCCTAGGCCAATATTTCACAGTTCATAGTGCCAATAGATGATAGTTCCATAGTGCCAATACACCACTACCCAGTGTTTCCATGAAAAGGGGCACTAGTGATGAAGGACCGCAGAGAGAAGTTTTGTCTTGGAGTAGTGGTTACTGTATAACCTCAGCTTAGGTGGGCAAGGACAGTGAGATGGGTATCGGCTGTAGCAGTGAGTTACCCTGTCGTGGTTTAACCCCAGCCAGCGACCAAGCACCACGCAGCCGCTCACCCACTCCCCCCCCCGCCCCTCAGTGGGATGGAGAAGGAAATCAGGAAAAGAAGCAAAACTCATGGGTTGAGACAAGAACAGTCCAACAGAGCAGAAAAGAAGAAACCAACAATGACAACAATAACACTAATAAAATGACAACAGCAACAATGAAAGGATTGGAATGCACAAATGATGCGCAGTGCAATTGCTCACCACCCGCCGATCGACACCCCGTTCGTCCACGAGCAGCGAACAACTCCCCCCCCAGTTTATGTGACGTTCCATGGTATAGAATACCCTGTTGGCCAGTTTGGGTCAGCAGCCCTGGCTGTGTCCTGTGCCAGCTTCTTGTGCCCCTCCAGCTTTCTCACCGGCTGGGCTTGAGAAGCTGAAAAGTCCTTGATTTTAGACTAAACACTACTGAGCAGCAACTGAAAACATCAGGGTGTTATCAACATTCTTCGCATACTGAACTCACAACACAGCACAGTACCAGCTACTAGGAAGACAATTAACTCTATCCCAGCTGAAACCAGGACAGAATATAATAACAGGTTTTAAAAAAATGGTAATTTAAGAACCTGTAATCATTTTCCATGGTAGAGGTGATAAATAAAATACTCAAACTGAAGCGACTGTTCTGTTATAAAATATATTCGATTGGCTTGTTTTTTCTGTTAAAAATATAGCAGTATGTTATAGGATTCATAGCTAGTGTATGAGCAACTCCTTTATAGAAACTAAACTGCTAGATAAGAAGGTAAACCAGTCCTTCTTATTATCTTTTTCAGCATCTAAAGCAAAAAGAGACATTTCTTTCCATCTAAGGATTCAGCGGGTTTTATCGTCTTCCCATATAGTTATTAACAGTGAGGCAGAATAGCTGAACTTTTCCTAGACTGTGATTATGGGGCAGCACCAAGCTGTATGTGATTCATCTGTTTGCTGAACTTACCAGTTACGGGCAAATACAAAGCATTTTCATAGTGCACCCTGAGAAAGGGGCACTTTATTTTTGAGATTAAATTTTGAGCCCATGAAATCATATTCCAGTTAGGGACATATTTTCAAACTAAATTGTTTTTGAAACATGAGTTAAAATTACTTTTAGGTTTTACATCTGCCTCTGACCTTCTTCTGCCAAATAGGAGGCTTTAGCACTGTTTTTTCATGTTTTAAGCAAAGTTATTCCCTTGTTGTTATGTTAAAGATCCATTCAAACAGAAGAGGATTGAAATACAGTCTTCATTGTGCAGCTGAACCATCAAGTGTTCAAGAAACAGAACAGTTACTAGGCGATCTGAGAAACAATAATTCACAGTAACCCTACAGCCTTTCTAGAGTCTGCCACTGCCAACTCTAGCAGGTTCCAAACGAAAAACCTCAGAGCCACCATTTTCATAATGCCAACTCCGCAGCCCTGCCACCCCACCCTGGTTAATCTGGCCCAGAAACTGATATACTTCTTTTTTAAATATCTCAAGTACTTATGCATTACCAGAGTGCACTACTTCTTTAAAAGTGTGATTGGCGAGTTGGGTTATTTTAGGCCAAAGTAAGAGCAGCGTGAAAAACACTGGGATTCTAACGCAAGCTGAAGCATAACATTCAGACCCAAGGAAACTGATGGTGGCTGTACCACCGTGTTCAGCAGTACAGTTGTACTTGGCATCTTTAAACGTAGCTGAGCTTTACAGTTCAGCAGTGGAATGTAGAGGAGTTGGGGGCAGCTCTTCCATTAGTGACAATGGAGTTCATTACCACTACATCTTCACAAGGAATCACCTTGGTTATATATTTACTTTGTGCTGAACACAGACAGAAGCAGTCCGAATCCCAGCAACAAGGTGGGCTTCACAGCCATGGAAAAGGCTGGTGCTGTAGCCGCCTGGGAGCTGGGGACTGGCTAAAATGTGCCAAGTGTCACTGTTACATCTCAGATTAAATCTTACATTGCAGTCTCTCTGTATTCACCCAAACAATACCTTTATCAGAATGCCTTCTGCCTTCGTCAACAGTTAAGAAATGCACAGAACAGATTTATGTAATAAAATTATTTTAATATTAACCATTTTTAAATTAACATCTCAGTGTACAGCCAATAATGTCTTTGCCAAATGCATAACCCACTGTTATAAGGTTTATAACTGGGTTTAACAATGGAATTACAGTAATATGTCTGTGGATTCTCCTGCGGGGAACTTAGATAAACAGTAGCTCTTCTCTTCGCTAGCACTAATGCTACAGAATTGCCCACAAAGTAGCTCCATGCTGGGAGTAGGAGAATCACTTGTCAACAGCCTATTTCATCTTTACTGTTAAAAAAATGTTATTGTTAGAGTTGTTAAAAGAGTAAATGGGTTCATTGTATTTATGTAGTGGTTAAGGGTCCATATTCAGAACTGGAACCTCACTGAGATGTTATTCAAGCATAGTTTTTTTAGATTTCTATTTAAAGTGAGGCATGATAAGAGAGTATAACAAAGTATAACATAGAGAGATTAGGATTAGAGCCAAGAAAGGATAAGGGTTATAGTATATTTCTGTGTCTGACCTGCTGTCTCCTGTAGAGCATTTTGCTTTTTGTGGATTTTAATGCATTTTGTGATTTAAGGGGAAGCATAGGGAGTAAAAGTCCTTCTGGGCTAAATGATTAGAAACTAAATGTCTTTTGTGCCTCTTTATTTCATGACCAGACTTTATGACTCAGCCAATCCCTTCCATTTCCATGGTTGTTCTGTATTTACAAAGGTAGTTCATAACTTTCAGCAATCCATGGTAAATTCCTGGCCCTAAGAAATTCAATTTCAAAGTCAACTTCAAGTCGTATTACCAGTTCTAGGGTGTTACCAGATGGAAGCTGAAAAATTATGACAAATATATTGAGATTAATCTTAGGTTGGAAAGAAACAGATTAGTTCATAATAATGAATTAAAGTAGTGCTTTCAAAAATTGAACAGCTGACTAAAAGACAAAAGAGAAAATTGTAATATTTTCTCTTTTCCCATAAAAATACTGGACTCTGTCCTACTGTATAGACTACAGGACTGAAGCCTAAGATATACTCACTTCAGTGTGAAGCTAAATATACTGCCACTTAGGTTTGCAGATAGCTTATAATGAAGATATGGTGTGTCTGTATTTCTAAATTGTCAGTACAAAGCTACTAAAGCCTTAAATGTATTTTGAGTAATCAAGAGGAAAGCTCCTAATGTTAGCTCATTTTTCCTGATCTTTGTCACCTATTAAAAAGTACACTGGAACAGACCTAAGACAAATATATGTAGGTTAAATTTTATGGCTAAAATTAAAGCAAAAAAAGGATTAAAGAAATAGAAATGTGTGTAATAGGACAAAGCACATTAAGTATGCTTTGACTTATTTAACTAATTGTTTTATAAGGAACTAAATATTTTTTTATGTCTCTGTAAGGAGACCCTGTTTCTCTGTAACCACCCTCTGCAATTTCTTCCCCTTACTGAGTGCTTGACTGCTTTTGTTTAAGGTCAGCTCACTTTCCCTTGCAGAAAGGCTGACTCTTGCTGCTCCTCAGCAGATTATCTGCCATTTCTTCCTCCAAGTGTCTGTTATTAGTGCCTCAGGTATCTCCACTTTTTAATAAAAATAAATGCAAATTCCAGGAAGTTCTTTTGTAGGTCTCACAGTCAAGTTAACCTAAATAAATTGATCAAAATATTTTTGAGTGCAAGAGCTTAATAAAGACCCATGATACAGGTTTGCAATTATTCTGTCTCTCTGGGGAAAAAAAAACCGAACACAAACCCCCTGCATTTGGAAGGAGAGATCAGGTTTACTTCAATAGGGTTTGCTGAAATATGTTATAATTAGAACACTGACAACTAGTAATTTGATAGCAAATTTCAGTTGCCTTCTAAAAAGCTTTTATTAATCTGTTAAACTTGCCAATTCTCTGGTGCCTAAATTTCTATATATATTAATTTCTGCATTACAGTAAAGGCAGATAATGTTTCTATTTTTAAGCAATTTCTGACAATTAGAATCATATATGAAACTTTGTAACACAATGCTGGCAAGTCTGTCCACAGTTAAAACTTGTTAAATTTATTGAGATTTATATAGTACACGTATACCTAAACGTTGTAGATCATCTCATCTGTTAAAACTAAGTTCCAAAAAATATTCAGGTTGAAGTGCTTTCTAGCTCCCTGTCAGTAACCTGTTACATTTCCTTAGAATAAAAAACATATGAAATCACTTTCATTTCAGTTTTGAAAAAAGTAATTCAATACTGAAAGGTCAAAATCAGTCCTGATGATTGTACATTTGCAAGACACTTTGCTTTGCTTTGAATTTTATATTCTAAAATGTTCATACTCTGATACTAACAGAAAATCTGTTAGAATCTTATTATTTACCTGTAAGAATGTGTGTGGAGGTCAGACATGCCACAAAGCTGCAATTCTGCACTAGAACAATACCAGAGGAATGTGTGTAGGACTGGGAATCATGAGTTAGAATTCTGGCTTTGCCATTTGCTGTTGCCTTGTCTTGGCTAGGTCATTTTTCTGTCTCTAGTTTCCTCTATTTAAAATATGCACAATAAAATTTGTATTCACCTTTATTGCATGTTAATATTTTACAAAATTTTGACTCATAAAGCACTACGGGATTGTGAAGTGTTATTGCAGGCTATACCAATGCAGTCTGTATCCCTGTTTAGAATACCACAACTTCAACCATTCTGCTTATTTACAGTTCTAAGATGTGGAATAAGTGGAAAAAACACAGTGAGTTTCCACATTTGGAGCATGATACATATCCAGTAATACCTTGTGAAGGTATATGAATACAATGAGAGTTAGGGAGCTAAATTTATAGTTTTAGTACAGATGGTGCAGCTACTGTTGTCAGAATGAATTTTTCAGTTACCTCTAAAAAAAGTAGATAATACAATACTGAAAACACTGGACACAGAATTAAGAAGACATTGTAGAACTCTTACAGTAATATAATCTACCAACAAAGAGATTACTTAGGGTTCATATTTGAGAGTTTTAGCTCAGTGTCCTTCTGAACAGAAAGTGTCATACAAACAAATGTTTTATTTTCACCCGAAGTATTTTTATCCAATTCCTTGTTACTGATGTTCCTCCCAGGAGCAATTTTTTTCCGCAATAAATTCCTTTTACAAAGCAGAATCACCAGCAGTTATCGTAGAGTAACTGAGGTTGGAAGATAGCTCCAGAAATCATGTAGTCAGCTCTTCTGCTCAAAGCAGAGTGAACTCGAACATGTTACTCATCACTTGTGGTATACATCATCAATTTTTGTCTAATTCATGGCTGATCTTGAGATCCGTCTGATCATCAGGAACAAATCTTAAAGTTCTCATTTCATCTACTGCAAGAACTGGGTTTTGTGCTGCGTCCAAATTACACTTTGTAAACTCCAGTTTCAAAAACATTGAGCAATTACTTCTGTTAATTATTAGACTCATTTAAATGACAGATAATAGGAAAGAATGAGTACTGTCTAGATGTTGAAATGCCTCTAGATACTTTGTCAGATGGTCTTTAAAAGCATGGCTAATTGTTGTCATCTCAGTATCATGGTTTCGGAAAAAAGAGTTATAGCAAGGGCACGTCAGTGTGTCATGGTAAACTTAATTTCTCTACTCTTGAGACAAACCCATAAAATAGTTTTAAGGCTTATCTTAAGAGCGAAGCTTATTTGTCAGCAAAGATTGCCTAACTTTGTAAATACAGAACATATTCGTTCATAATGTTAGCAATCAACATGTGGTAGTGGTTAATACTAGTTTTAATATAATGTATTAGCATGACTAATAGTCTAGTATTTAGTATGACTTTATTCAAGAGAGTTACATAATTACAAAGCAAATATTAATTTCAGACAGAAAATGTGGAGCTGCCAGTAAAGAAAGCAGCTAAAGGTCAGAATGTATGGGTCTTCTAAAACTGTATTTTGAATTATATATCCTCTATTTCTAAATAAGACTTTATACAGAGAAGCTCAGACTAATAACAAAGCAAACTCATAATTAGTTACTAATTAACTACTTTCTGTCTTTCTAAGCTATCAAAAAAATGAAGTCGAAACCAGATGGAGAGATCCTGCAAATTCTGTAGTAAAGCTTCAGTGAATAATGAACACATGAATTTCTAAATAGTCAGAATGTAAGTACCCCACATGCATGCATAGCTATATTTAATTATTTTTTTTTTTCTTCTGTGTTTCTTCTTATACAGGAAAAAAAAGTAATCTCATATGCCACTTAGTTAACATGATGCCTAGTGAGGAGCTAAAGCTTCAAACAACAGGCAATAGATTTAATTTCTTTTGTGTAAGAGCACATACCTGTTATCTCACAAACACACCCCAGGGCACCACTTCCGTTAGTCTGTCTTATTTGCAGCTCCTTGTACAACTGTAGAATAACCTGGGGCCAGAGGGTGAGCACAGGGGTAAAAGAATTTGTTTAAACATACCTTTATGATTTCTTTGAACTGTGATTTGCACTCATCGGGGAAATGATCAGTACTATGATAAAAGGGCTTTGGGACCAATACAGAGATTTCAAGACATTATCCTCTGCTCAGCTGTGTGAGAACTACAGATTTTTACCCAGGGTTGGTGTAGTTAACTCTTCTATTTGTTAGTTTTCTAGAAGGAGAAAGGAATGCACATAGAATCATGCTATTCTTTCTGTGCTTAATTTTCAAACTTTTTCTTTACCCCTCTCCGTTTTATACCTTTTAGCTATTTTTTTTTCCTTGTGTATCTTTCTGCTCTCCATACTGTGTCTTTCTGTTCTCATCTGTTCTCTTTCTCTGTATTTTTCTCTCCAATTTCAATCCCTTTTCTAGACTTCGTCACCCCTTTTTTCAGGTATTTCTCTTATTCAGTGTCTGTAAAACACCATAGAATCCTTTACCAACAAACTGGCAGCAAAGATACATTAAACAACACTTTACCTTTTCCTATCAGTGTCTGCTAATCGCTTCAGTTATCTGCATTGACAACAGTTAGGCTTGAAGCCTGCTACATCAACAACTTGACTAGAATACTGGAAATCTAGTTGCTTTCTCTTTCTAAATATTTTTATTAGAAAGCAGTGCAAATGTCAGTTTTACTGGTGTAATGCCTAACAGGACAGTCTTAATGTTACAGAAAATATCATGCCTGTCAGCCACAACTTCAATGTCTATGAGAGAAAAATCTATTTATTACAGGAATGAATTATCCTGGTAGTAATTCGCATGAATCGTGAAATTTAGGTAACACTTGTAGCTAGGTGTATTAGATCTTTTAGTTTTAACATTAATAGAATACCTAATGTACATTCTGATTCCTTTAATAAAACTGTGGTTTATTCATTACTTTTAATAGCTGTGGTGGGAGGTGGAGAGAATCCTTACAGAACTGACCAGACTTCGATACAATGAAATATGCTTACTGTTACTTCCTGAGATCATTCAAATGTTGAGAAGACTATTATTGCAAGAAAAACTACACCAGAAACAATCAGGTAAAATGACAGTAGCTTTTAAATTCACCTGATAATCATTGCAATTACCTTTCATTTTCCAAATTAACCTTGTTCTCCTAATACAGTTTTCTGCTTTGAAATAGCCTATGTGTTTCTCTTTGAGTTTTCTGGAGATCAGGAGGGAATCTTTCTCTTGTTATGACATTTTTTCTGACACTGAATATCTTTTCCCCTGGGCTCAAGCCTGCATGTAGTCATGAAAACATCGTGCTTTGGGGTGGGATCAATAGGATTTATTTTGTTTGCTTTTATGTGGTTCTTCTGTACGTTTGTCTAGGTTGCACTGAATACTTTCACTCTGGATTAAATATTCTGTAAGTTCTAAGACACTGAAGCTGCCTTTGAATCATAGAATCACAATATAATTTACATCGGAAGGAACCCCTGGAAGTCTCCTGCACAAAGCAGGCTTACCTTCAGCATTAAATGGGCTTACACAGGGCCTTGTCCAGTTGAATTTTGAAAACTCCAAAGGTGGACACTTTATAATCACAAAACCTGTTCCAATTCCTACATATCCTTATAATTTTTTTTTTCTGTACAGGCAGTCAAAATTTCCCTTGCTACAATTTGTAACTACTGCCTATTGTCCTTCTGCTGTGCACCTCTATGGGAATTTTGATTCCATCTTCTCTACAATCCCCCTTCAGCCAGGTGAAGAGTCACCCTTCTCACCTCCCAGTTGGACAAACCCTGCTGCCCTAGCCTCTCCTCCTCAAATGCTCCATCCTCCTAACCATCCTCCTGCCTCTGTCCAGTCTTGCTCTAGTATGTGCTGGAAAGCCCAAAATGGAACACAGTGCTGCAGATACGGCCTTGCAAATGCCAAAGGGAGGGGAAAGATTTCTTTCCTTGACCTGCTTGGCTGCCCCCTTCAGTCATTCCAGACACAGGAGATCTAGGTCCTGTGATACAGATTGGAAATAAATATTGAGGTTTGGAAAAAGTAAGAAATTTTTTGTTTTCAGCTGCTGAGAACTTTTTTGTAGCTTGCAGATGTGATAAAATTTGAATACAAGGTTACTACCATTCAGCTGAAGTCCACCAGACGGTGCTAGAGAAGGAGGGCCTCAGTGAACTGTATGTTAACATACGAGCTGTACATTAACAGCTGCTGTCTTTTGTCCTCGGTACTGGTTAGCCCATGCAATTTGCCAGAAGCAATGAAGAGGGGAGCTGGTAGAGAATCCGCTTGTCTGCAGCTATTCATATACACAGGGAATATGAGGAGTTGCATTTAAAACACGTGAACATTGGAGGGATTTAGCCTGCCTATGTTTTCTTTGGTTAGACAAATTATGGGCAAATAGAAACAAAAACAAGATTACATTAAAAACATCTCTGTTTATACACACCTTCTACTTCAAAATTCATGCCACGTATATCTAAAAGCAGCAACACTCAAGAAAGAATACTCTTCTGTCTAAATTGGTGGGGAACTACAAGATACATGTATATTATTATATCTATTGTAAAGGCAACATAATCACATCATTCTATCTAAGAAAAAAGGGCCGTTGACTTCAGACTGGGAGTGACTGGAAGAGTGAGAACTTCACACCAGGGAAGAGGCATAAACGAGTATTTGTGTATTGGTGTGTTGTGTTACTAAGGATCCTTAACAGAAACTGTGTGATTTGAATTACTTACAAGTTGTAGTACTGTTGCAATTGCACTAATGCTAGATTGTTGTATTTTATGTAGACTGTAAAAGTATTCATTAGACTAACAATTTCTAATTCTAACTTCTAGTTCTTTTGGCTACCCATAACGAAGGTGGTGTGTAACACAGTGTATACTAGGCACATATTTCGGGGCTAGCAAGGCTGGCTGCCAGTCTCTTTCTTTAACATATGACAATTGTTCCTAAACTCACACTTTAGTGCAGTCATTCTTTTACCAGTCTTCAGTGGTTTTTTACTGTAAATTTTTTTTTTTTCCACTGTAAATGACCATTCCCTTCTCCACGATTGAAAGAACTCTGGTTTCCTGAAAAGATAGCACATACATCCTAAGAAGATATGGTCCCCTCTTTTACATATATTACTTAGGTTAGCTTTTGTCAGATTAACTAGCATAAGGATCACATTCTTTATAGTTATTGATATTCTTCTCACAAGTTTTGTTCTAACAAGTCACAAATATGGTCAAAGTACTAGAAGTTATATATGAAGAATACTTGCATTAAATTGTTCTGCAGCAAACAGAATGTGGTATTTTCTTTAAGGCACAGCTTTTGAGGAGGATAAAAACAAGAGCAAAATATTTGTATTAGTATTTTAATAATTTTTGCATTTGCTAAGTAAAAGTTAAAGAGTATTAGTACTGTTTTGAAAATAAACTGCAAAATAGTAATTATATTTCATATTCAACTGTTAGATAAATTGGATAAATGTTTTTTGTATTGTAAAGGTTAGAGAATTATATTTTTCTAAAGGACTCACTGGCTTTCCTTTTCTGTTTTAAAATAAAATTTCTACATGCCTTCCACCTCACAAAATAAAAACTTGTCTGCCAATTATGAGACACTCAGATTACTGGGAATTTGAAAATGTCAGTTTGAAGAGTTTGTATGAACAAAACAAGAATCCAGGAAAGATTAAGATCCAGAAATTGTTAACTTGTTTTTCTATGTACATTTATGGTTACAAAGCTGGATGAATTTACTGTGTTTTCTGAGAAAAATCGTCAAATGACATTACTAACTTATATCTCAAATCTGAAACTTTACAAAATTACCACTGCTGCTTTCTGTAAGGGCTTTTGTCCCTTAAATTGTAAAAAAAATCTTATTTTTATGGTAGATGGTTGAAGTACAACGTTCTGCATATAACCATAATTTAAGTTTTAACTATAAAATAAATTAAAAATTTACTGAGGTCAACATTACTTTTTTTTGCTGACATCTGCAACGCTGATTTCATTAGTATGCTTTGTAAGAGCTTTATGATGTAGTTGTCATCATTTAGTCAACTTACCATCTAGCGAGTGTCTTCTGTAATTTAGTAAGGTGATCACATTACCAATAAGAAATGTATGATTATGAAGTGTTAGTGTATCAGTTAATGCAGTCATCGTGCCTGATATATAATTGAATTTATTTCTTGTGCAACATAATAGATAGTGCTAAAATAATTTCAATCTCGTATAATGTATGCTGAAGTCAATATCTGGAGTTTGGGGTTTTTTCTTCCCACTGACTTCACAGGACTCTTAACAGAGCCAGAATTTGTAAATATTATTTAGGGAATACTCAAAAGCTGTCTTCTGTTCAGTCAGCATTGGAAGCAATGGAATGTTTTTCACTATTTGAAGAATACAACAAGCCCACCAGTGAAATTCCACACTGCTGGAAGGGAGGCGGGGGGAAATATCTTTTAAGATCTCACAGACCTTTGGAGTTTGGTCTACTACAGATAATTGCCTTCTTGTAATGTACTTTGGTGTGGCTGACTGATGCTAGGATTCCAATTTCTGGTACGCATTGTTTATCATATTTACACAGAAAAATTTGTGCAAGTGCTGTGTGGCCTGTAGGTTTTTCCTCAACAACCTCATAGCATAGGTGCATGATGCCTATCATTTATATACACACGTTCCCAAATGACTTGCATCAAGGAAAATTGCCACTAAATCACAGTGGGACTCCATGCACAGGAGTGGAGAACCAGATCTTTAACACCTCGTGATCCTGTGTAAACTTTCACTTTGTCTCTTCTTGGATTTCAAACCTTTTCTGTCTTGCAGGGTATGGTCTATGGACATTTAAGCATCAGCATCTTCCATTTCACACTGACAGACCCTGTTGCTAAAAGGCAGGTACTTTTATGGCTCCTTCAGCATATCCCACATAACTACCTAGTGTTTATTTTATTTAGTCATTTTGAACATTTGTTTTTCAGGTGTTATTCCGCACTCCGCTTTGCAGCTGAACACGATTGCATTTCCCTCTGTGATTCAGAGATGGAAGCTAATATGTCAGAGCAATTTTCTGCCAGTGTTCACAGGCATCTGTTATGCCCTGTCAGTTCAATGTGCCTCCCTCCCTCTGCCTGCACGTTGTGAGTCTGATGCTCTGTGCACATTTTCTTAGAGAGCTGCCATGCTGGAGTATATGGGCTGACTTGGAGCTACAGGAGCAGAGACTAACCTTCAGCCTCTTCCTTTGTTCTCAGTTAGACCTGAGACACCTTTTCCACTCCTTTCCCAAAGTCAGCCAGTCAGTCAGTCAGTCAGGACATGCACATATGCATTTAATAATTTCTAAGTATTTTCTTCTCAAGTTCAGGCGAGCTCACAAGAGACATTTTTAAAGAAGTAAAATGTTTTCCATGTGAAGTACTAACTGTGCTTTGTATTTCATATCCAAGGATGCTTCCTTCTTTTTCCCCTGTCTTCAGAATATCCCCTGTGTATTTTTCCCCTTCCAGAAGAATTCAGCTCCTTAAAATTATAACTGTGCAGGTAAGACACAAAGAGACTGATCAGTTAGTATATTTTTCAAACTTAGCCTTTCTCTTTTCCTATTGAAAGTATAGAAATAAAGGATGTTACTGATGCAAAATGGTGACTCAAGAAATTACAAAAAAGTAAAAATTAAGCCAAAATGGAAATTAGTTTGTCTCAACCTTCCTTCTCTTCTGTTAGCTTATTACAGAAGTTGTATGGACACTTAGGCCACTGAAAGGCAGGTGAGTTACTTTTCCTGTAAATATGACACCCTGAAGTAAAAATTTTTGTCCTCATTGGGTTCTTTGTTTTCCGGCTTGCGAATATCAAGTGAGTCGTCATTCACATACAGGTAGTAACTTTTATCTTCATAGCATTGGAACTGCACTGAATCTCCTTGGTAATGCATGATGAAAAAGTGATTATCTTCACTCAGCTATGAAAACACACAAAGTAAAGAACATATGTTATATTTTTAAAGCCTTTCTATAGGGTTTCATGTGACAAAAATTCATGTATGTTGCTGGCTTGTTATATTTTGAATGCTTTTCTCCAGTGCCACCTATCTACCATTTTTTAGATAAATCTTTGGCAACACCTACTCGTTTTCTGTGATCATTAGGAATAAAATAATACATGTCTCCCTCAAAGGACTGAGTATTTCCAGACCCATAGCTGCATTCCTTTGCTTCACAAAAAGACCAGCAGTTTTCCTCTGCAGTATACCTATTATTGGGATAATTTAGGATTTCCATCTGGTTATTTTCTTACCACAGACCTACACTGTCAATGGCCACTAGGAACAAAACATCAATCCACAGTTTTTCTTGCCTCTTTTGGAGTAAAATTAGAGTGTCACAGTACCAATTACTCATAAACAACTGTTCTATTACCTATGATTTTTCTGTACATCTCCAGTTTCCAATACACTTTTTTTAAGATCCATCTTTGGAGGAATGGCTATTGTCAAAACAGCCCCTCTGTGTGGGTTGATGTGTTTGGGCTCTCTTGGCACCTCAGGGTGAGGTTGGAGAAATAGTTACCAGAAAACACCATGCCAGAGAGAAGAGTATGTGCTGAGAGTTAGCCTCTGAAACCATAAGCCCTGGAGACTAGTAGTCCTGTTAAATCTGCAAAAACTGATAAACTTGGGGTACCATGGAGCTGCTGAACCTGCCCAAGGCCTCCACCACACATTGGCATCCACGACGGGTCACGTAACCCACACTACATCCAAGAAAGCAGGGGCTGCTATAGGTGGACAAAGACTACAGGGCAGTATATATAAGCACACCTGCTGAAATGAGGGACCCCATCTGTGACTTCGTGCACAGCCGCCTGGAAACCCCTGGAGTGTGGGTACGAGCCCTGGCTCCTGAGTGTGTGCACCGAGGGAGGGAGTAACTGAGAAGACTGTGTGAATAGTTACCTGCTGTTAGTAGTAGGAACTTGATTAATAAAAGGTTGAGATTTGTGTTTCCCCCAACTCAGCCTCTTGTCAAGGAGCAGGGAATTTATAATATCTTTTGGGGAAGACTGAGATGGTAAATTAATACATCATAATCAAATTATTTCATCTTGCCTTTTCAGTGATCTGTTTGAACACTCTAATCCTACTCACAAGACAGTTCAATAAATGAGACCAATCTGGTGCATTATCATTGCGCACAATGCTTAAGGGGACCTCTAAACTGAAACCGAATGCTTAGGGAAAAGCAGGAGGATATTAAAGGGTCCCAGCTACGCTGGACTTTACAGCATTGGCAACAACCACCTTTTCATGGAAGGGGGAATGTGTTCTTTCAGTCCACATGACAATAGGAGATGGAAAGAAGATGTCCTGCAGTTATTGCAGAGTACATGGAAGAAACTTGAGGATACACCTCCCGTATTAGCAAAGCTATAATGGGAAGCAGCTAAAACATTCTGTCCTGATCAAGCCAGTGTAACAGCAGAGTAACTGCAGCTTCAATCAAAAACTTCTGTTTTAAAGAATACTATTGGGAAAATTGAAGGTAATTTGTTTTTAGGAAATACCTTCTAGGGACTCAAAAAGGTAATAAGGAAATACAGATGGAATAAGAGAATCTGGTGACTTCACAAAAAAAAAAAAAAAAAGAAGAAGAAGAAGAAGAAAGAAAACCTGCAGAAGTCAGGAGAAGGATTAGTGTGTACAATGCAGAAATTCACCCTGGAGCAAGGAAGACTCCAATGAGATCTGGCAAATGTGAAGCCAAAATTAGGTGCTTGCAGAAGCAGATCTAGATGTAAAAACTAAAAATACCTGCTGTATCTGCATGAAATGATGGAAAATTAGATGGGAGAGCCATCACAGGAAGATGATTCGGGGAATGATATCGTGTGACTGGGAGAAGAAAGAGGAGCTCGGAGTAGAAGCATATCCAAACACTGCTAGGGCTGGGAGTTGCAGCAGGTTATTGAAGAACAAAGTGTTTTGCAAGACATCAGACAATTTCTATTATGGCCTGTTAAGGTGGCTGATGAGAAAACCTGGAGAATATGGTGGACTACTGCCAGATAAAGTTCATCCCAAGGACAGCTCCTGTGGCAGCAAGCATGCCTGAGATATCATTTGCAAGTTCCAAGAAAAAAACCCCTGGTTTTCAGTTACAGATCTGACTATTTCTTTGCCATTGTATTAAATGAAGAACCAATTTGCAGGTTATGTTTCACTTTTAGTGACAAAATAATAAACCTTTACTCATGTCCCACAGGTGATTCACAATGCAGTTGCAATAGCGTATGTATGCTCATGTTAGAAAAATGCTACAAATGTTGTCTCCACAGGTTAAAGAAAA
>JAVJGG010000074.1:51591413-51608207 GCA_035590195.1 Aviceda cuculoides
TTTTCTGTTCTATTAAACTGTTCTTATCTCAATCCACGAGTTTTACTTCTTTTCCTGATTTCCTCCCCCATCCCACTTCGGGGGGCGGGGGTGAGTGAGTGGATGCGTGGTGCTTAATTGCTGGCTGGGGTTAAACCACGACATCTGCATTTTTCAAATTATGTTTGATTTGTGACTGTATTTACAAAAAATAATGCTCTTCAGTTTTTGAAGGCTAGATGAATAAAAGGATTTAAGCATTACCTAGGCTTGATACCCTAAGGAGAGGCTGGTGTCTAAGAATGGGAACTGCACTGACTGAGGAATGACCCAGGCAGCTAATAAGATATCCTGAGGATGCAGCTTAAATCACTGCATTTCAGAAAAGCTAAGGACCTTACTTTGGTTTGAAGAAAGGGAAACTGGAATTCTCAAGCCTACAGTCTTCTGAAGTCAACTGTTCATGACGATTGTTTATGGCAAGTGCAGACCAAAGAAAATGATGAGCTTCAATTTTGTCTGGAACACTGGTGAATGAACCAAGGAAAGATGGGTATAATTTTAGCCCCATGCAGCTTTGCACAGAATAACTAAATGTCAGTTAGGTCAGAGAGATCGTGGCTCTGACACTAGTCTAATGATTTGTGAAATCAGACAGGGTAGGGGAGTTCCATCTTCTGGTTTCATTCAGTTCACTGATGCAGGACTTCACATTAAATATTTATGTGAAATGGTAGAAATTAAATACTTCTGTCCCTGGCAATTCTCTTGTTACTAGACTACGAAGGCTAACTAAGGCTCTTTTTCACTCTCTTTGGCTCTTTAGTTGTATCTAAACATTCAGTTAGGCCACTGAAAAGTGAAACATTTATTAGAAAGAATTAACTTATTCTTCGTAGTAAAGATATCTCATTTTTCAAATATCTGATAACTTGCAGTCAGAGGTAGAAAGTAAAGGCTGGATCTTCCTCTTGCTGAAATTGCTTTATCCCTGAGCAAGCTGAATAAAAGAGACTTTGTGGTTTTCCACTAAGTCCTGACTGGGACCTGCCCTCTGCAAACATCTAACTGAATCAGGCTTTGCAGAGTATGTGGACAGTAATACCAGCTTGTGAATCTTGAGAGATGATAGTGTGCTAGGTGTTCAGCATTAACAAAGCATCAAGACATCGTTAGATCTAGGATACTCAAAACCAGACATTTAATCCCTTACAGAACATTCCTATTGAAAACATAAGTGCAATTCTAGTTTGGCTGCACTTGATCAGAAATTCTGAAGATCCCAATTCCTGATTTTTATACCCAGTGAAGCAGTCAGGGAATTGTCTTCTGCTGGACTTGCCCTTCATATACAACAATTTATGTTGAGTTAGTCCTAAACACTTAATGAAAAGATTTTCTTTTCTCTTTTGAGAACCAGTGTGATACCATGCAAACCATCTAGATTCAGAGTCTTGCATTTGCATTATCTACACCCACCACTGTAAGAAAAGGAGGATAATTACAAGCCAAGAACCTGAAGAATTCCTGAAGAGAGCAGTTTAAAGAAAATTTCAGAAGCATATTTAGGAAGTGGATAAATTCTTAGGGTACTTTCTATGGAGAAAGATAGACAGTTCATCTTTGAAGTTCTCAAGGACTGTACTTAAGTTTAATCATTTTGGCTTATATGAACAAGTAGAAAATGGAAACTTCCGCGGTAGAACTTCACCTTTGTTAGCTCTCCAGAACAAATAAAGCGCTCTACAATAGATAACAAAATCTTTCATAGCTTGAATTTCCTCACATGTCCCTTAAGACTGAGTGACACAAATACTCCCATTTCAATAAGCCTTTCCTCTCATGCCATGTTCTTATGCAGATGTCACCTACTCACACTTTTTTCATTCTTACTCATCGTTTTTCAACATTGTATGTCTCCTCCTATGTCTACTTCTTTGTTTTAATGTCTTTCATGCCCATTTCTTCAGTTCTTTTCTCTCTTCTGTAAGGTATGTGCTGCTTGAAGAGGGCTAGGAAAAGCTGGATACTGTTCCTGGCTGCAGATGCAATCAATCACTCTTTGTTTTGGAAACTTGGGTCTGTTTTGTTTTGCTTTGCATCTAAGCTAAGTACAAGTGAAGCAGAATCTAGAGATACAGCACTTTAAACTGCTGAAATCAGATATACTTGAGCATGTTTGTGGCCAGTGGCAATAAGATCACCCTAAGAGCACAGGGAGTTTGAAAATTTTCCCTGCTACGTAGACCATATCAATTCATTTATATGAAGGCAGCAAAGAAAATCTGTTATATAGCTTCTCTTGTGCCCTTAGTGATCTTGTTTGCTCTTAGCTATTATTCTCTCTTCCATTTAACACCCAAACACATATGATCATAAAATTAAATTAAATTCAGTACATGAAAACAGAATTTAAAATTTTGGAGTTCATTCACACAGTGGTACAACCCAAATATTATATCATACTATATTGGTACATTCATAACAAGGTACCTCTAAGACCATTAAAGGATCAGAATTGTAGTTGTCTAGTGTATTGGTTTGCAGCTGACAGTTCTGCTTCTGAAGAACCTAAGTAACTCCTCCAAGTTTGTTACAATTTAACATTAACAATCCATTAACAATGGATTAAGAAGAACTTTTGGCATCCTACAGCTAATAAATAATGAGGTTATCATATATTTCAAATCAGACAGACTTTACAAAATCTGTAGACTAGATATAGGAACATAGAAAACTGACATAAACTAGACTAAGGACGAGATTTCAGAAGAAAACTTTAAAGCCAACTGAAAATATCACTATTTGTTAGAATCTAAACAAGCTGTCTGTTAAAATAACCTTAAATTGAAGCCTATTTAAAACCCTGCTGTAATCTTCCATTCTTGCTTACCTTATTTTGCCTGCTATTGTCTCTGCTGGGATACTTCTACTCAGGAGAATGCTAGAAGCACCTCTCTTTCAGTCAATTTATTGCCTGAACACATGGCAGGAAGCCAAACCTCCGAATAAAATAAAAGTCTGACGTGGACGTAATCTTTCAGATCTCTGCCTTCACTCATTTACATCAATATTCTCATGGCTCTAACTGCTGCTGGAATCCCAAGAATGTTGGAAACAGTAAGAACAAACTTTTAAACATCTGTTTCTCTGAGACACCAGAGAAGATGTCTTCTCTGGAACTGCATGCAAGTTTTTAGCCAGTAGTTCTGTTTAATGCCTGAATATACTCATAAATACTAGTCTCATATTTTACGTCACTGATATTATTCTTGCTATCTGTCATTCCTTCCAAGGTTGATTCAAGGGCAGATGCTGGGTTTATGGTAATATAGACATATTAAAAGTAGGAGTGTAGCCTCAGTTGCAGGGAGCTTGGAACAAGTTAACTGCTTAAACATTTACCCAGCTATTAAATGGACTCTGCAGGTATTGCACCAATGGCAATAGTTAGGCTGCTTGTGACATGAGTGAACTTGTTTAAAGCGGATGTGCTGTATTTCTTTGTCTATAAAGCCTAGATAATGGTTTTTATCATACAAGAACTATCTCTTTCATTACCACATTTGGCATGTTCATTTGGCTTTATCTACCTACCTACCTACATTCCTAACCCTTCACTCACCTATTGGTCCTCTCTATTCATACACACTAGATTTGTTTTAATAAGTGAGCCTTGCTTTTTTAAAGGAGTGAATCACATTTTTTTATATCTCACTGAAATAATGAAACTCCTCGAAAAACAATGTCAGCTTCTTTTTTGGCCAGAGTTTTCTTAAAATCAAGGAGCTACTGCTTTTATCTAGAATTTGTATACTATGTCAAGAAAGTTCTGTATTTTACCTGTGTTTGGTTTAGGAAAAGTCTTTTTCAGTTAAGCCTAAAAGTAAGCCTTCACTGGACACTAGTGGTGTATCAGGTCAGTAGAAAGATTTTGTTAAAAGATATATTTAATAATAAAGCAATGTGAAACTTTGAAATCTCAAGTCTTTGGCTATTACTCAAGCAGACTAAAAAATGTGGGAAGGTTTCTAAATGTCATGATTTAAGTCTGTCATCTCAGTACAGGACAAATGCAATGAAAAATCTATGATGTGGCAAAAGTTTTTTTTTTTTAATACAGTTGTTCAGAGGCTACATTGGGTCAAGATCTGATAATGCTGCAGCAGCTACAATTTTTGGTAAGGAGCAGACGGATCCAGGTTGCAAGGTGTAGACTGCATGTCACATGAACCATCCTTACAGGCTATATCTGTTCCTGGGCCATGAGGTAACATTCCAGGTTTAAGTGAAGTGTTTGTGGTCCCCACAGCCACAGCACAGAACACTTTTTTATTTTAAATGACTAACTATATGAACATTATAACACACTACACCAACACTACTGTAGAATAGCTAAATAATAACATATGCCATCAGCAGCCACAAGAAGAATCAACCTTAAACTAATTGTAATTGATACAATCTGGGTAGATTAAGCCATGTAAATACGGAGGATGCATCCACATTGCAGCTGACCTTCCATCTTAGCCTTTACAGTTCATTTTAAACTTTATTGTTGTTTAAACTGTAATTAATTAAGTCATTGAGCATTTCTGGATCTGAAGAGTCTTTCTAAACCCAGATCAGTAGTGGTCTTCAACAAGAAATAGAGGTTTTAGTTTATTGTATCCCAAAGTTTAGTGTTGGCGTAAAGCTCAGCAATGAACTAGCTGTGCAGCACCTTCGCTGACCAGTGCATGCTCCGACCAGCAATAACTGCATCAAAAGGACAACAACCAATGGTGAATTTGTGCAGGTCATGATGAAAAATACCAAGTTATTGTGGGAAAAGTACTCTTAGGGGAGACCACTGCTTCACTGGAGAGGGAACTAGGAGAGGACACTTACCTGGGAGCCCAGCACACTTCTCTTCCTGGCTGGCCACTGCGAAGCGTTTTCCATTCTCTCTGTGTGTCTCTCTCCCTTCCCCCCTGCCCCCACCTCTGTTTCTCTCTTGGTTTCCCTTTCCCTTTCTGTCACTCTGTGTCTCACTCTTCTTTCTTTTGGGGTTTTTTAATTTATTTTCCTAGCTTCACCATTAGAGTCAACGTATTTCATCAGCCACGGACCCAACTAATAACTGTATCACTACAGTTACAACACTAGGTCCAGTCCATCACCGGACATATATTCAAAATTTTCTTCTAATTCAGATTAGTATCTCAGATTATCTTGCAAGAAAAACATCAACAAAATTACTATAAAATTAGGTTTAGTATAATTATTGGCACAGAAAGAAACAAGGAAAACAACTGCCTAAAACTGGTTTGGTGGTTTGTTTTTTGTTTTTCTTTTTTTTTTTTAGGTAAAAGGATATTGATCTGCAAAAAGTCAATATTTGCAGCAATGAGAAGAAGGAAGAAGTTTCCTAGTTTCCTGGTACCACATGCTACTGCGTGAATAATATTGAGCATACAGTAAATAATAGCAACTACACTTTATCAGCCAGTTAATTTGCAAAGAATTTGCAGGATGCCTAACTCAAAGTCTCTCGAGCTGGAACAAAACTGAAATGTAGCCAATGGACTGTACCAGAAAAAAAGATCAGATATAAAAACTTATTTCAATTCTGACTCCAGCGTATTTCCAGATTTACATTGGGGAAAAGTTTGATCACAAAAAGTAATATTCTAAAGAAAGCCTATCCAAAACATTTTCAGTGAAAGTGATTGAAAACACTAAAACAGATGTGGAAGACAATATTTTCAGAGTTTGGAGATGTCAGCTCAAAAATACTTGCTCTAGTTTTGAATACAGAGTTTCTAGTCTAAAATCCAGTGACCTACTATTAGGGATGTATTAGGGATGATTATATTTTCATTATGCCAGAACATGTATTAATATCTGCATAAGAAGTTCCTCTTTTTCATCAGAGTGAGGTCTTTCTCCCCAAAGGCATGAAGATACCAAACTGAATATAGTCAGCAGCTTACTGAAACAGACTGACATTGTAATCTATCAATACATTTTTTTCTTGGAAATTGTAGGCGGTTTTAATATTCCAAGAACATTTTAACATGAGCATGTAACAGTCAACTTTATCTTTATGTGAACATCCTGTTTACATGGCATGCCAAAATATAGGACTAAACTAAGTCTACGGTAGCCTATCTATTTCTCCCAGTACTTCCAAACTGTCATTAAATAATTCTGTTCTACGCTACAGTGAAGCTTTCTGCTACTCAAAACAGCAGGCACTTATTTAAACCTCCATGTGTTTCTGCATGCAACAGAAGACTAATGACTTAGTAATGACTATGCTGACCACTGCTGCAAAGTCTACCATTTTTCGAGAAACATCTGTTCTTAAAAACGCACACACAAAATTGAAAAACGAGACTGTATAAATGGAAGCTATTTCTGCCATTTTACTATTTTTTAACTTTTCTCAAAGTCTAGAGTTCTTACACTGAATGTTACTGCAGTTGCATTTTACTCATTATGGGTTACATAATTTTTGGTGCTTCCAGCAATAACAGCAGGATGACGTCTCTTAAACTTGAGATTACAAAAGATGTGCTCGCTTCACTTGCTATGGGACACACAGCTCCACAGAAGGGGTTCAGCAAGAGTGGTCCTCTGCACTGTAATATGTTGCAATACCCAGTGGTGTTACAAGCCATGTGCTTTCACTGCATATAGAGGAAAACATGGAGGCTGTCAGGATATCTTCTTGGACTACAGTAGCTTTTCTTTCTTACATGCAAAATTGAACCACATTAACTTTAGCTTTAGTTCTTCTATTCCAAAGGAGAGTAGGGTTAACTTCAAAAGAGAGTGGGAGTGACACAATATAAGGGACATTCCAAAAGTTCACATTTTTGTATTAAAAGTTACACAAAAGGAGGCTGTGCTGTATCTTTAAAAAGAGATTAGTTCTTCTCTTTTTCTTTAGTTGTCTTGATTTCAATGGGGATTTTCAATGAGGCACAATGAAGACTTATCCTCAGTAGAGAAGGATCCACTTGGGGAATTTTAAACAAACTGGATGTAAACAAGCCCTTTGGACATAATGGAGTATACCCACAAGTACTGAGGGTGCTGGCGAATGTCATTGCGAGGCGACTCGGTTATCTCTGAAAAGTCATGGCAACTGGGAGAGGTTCTTGAGGACTGGGAGAGAGCAAATGCCACTCCTGTCTCCAAGCAGGACAGGAAGCAGGACCGTGGGAAGTACTGACCAGTCAGCTTCACCTTGATCCCAGAGAAGGCAAAACAAATAATAGTAGAAACCATTTCTACACTATACAAAGGAGAAGCAGGTGACTGGGAGTAGTCAGCGTGAATTCATGAAAGGTAAATCATGCCTGACCAGCCTCAAAGTGTTCTGCAATGACATGACTGGCAGCAGATGCTGTTTATCTTGCCTTTAGAAAGATTTTTGACAGCATTCCATTGCATACCTATTGACAAACTGATGAAATATGGACTCAATAAGTGGACAGTGAGGTGGGTTTAAAACTGGTGCTAGGCTTAGAAGATTGTAATCAGTGACATGAGACCAGTCACTCATGGTGTACCCCAGGGTTGATACAGGGGGTAGTACTGTTTAACATCATTAATGATCTAGATGATGGGGCAGAGTTTCCCCTCAGGAATTTTGAAAACAACTCAGAACCGGGAGCAGTGCTTTACACACAGAATGGATACACCAGATGCTGCCACTCAGAGGGACCATGACAAGCTGGAGAAATGGGGTGACAGGAACTTCATGGAGTTCAACAAAGGGAAAACCAAACTGCTGCACCTGCGGAGGAATGACACCCCACAGCAGCACATTTTTGTCTGGTTTTGGAGCTGGTGATTGACTGGAAAGCAGCTTGGCAAAACTGAAACAGGTTGTCTGGAGAGGTTGTGGAGCCTCCTTCCTTGAAGATATTCAAAACCCAACTGAACAAGGCGCTGAGCAAGCTGTTCTAGTTTCCCCTGCTTTGAGGTCTGTTTCAACATCAACAATCCTTGTGATTCTGTGAAACTAATACTAAGAAAAATATTAATTATTTATATTGGTTGATTAATTTATTTACTCTGACATTTCTAAATCTCCTATTTGGAAATAATTGTTTTTTCTTTGAATGTAGAGTTAAAACAGACATACAGAAGAGATACGGTTGGATGAGACTGAAGACTGTTACATTTTAACCAAATTCTACTGACGGATTCCTGCAATTTTTGTGAAAACTTTTGTGAACAAGCATCAGTATTTGTAGTTATCAAGAAATACAGATCATTCTTTTAATTTATATTTTTCAAGTATTGCCCAGTCTTTCCACTGTTCTTCATTGATGGACTAGTACAGTAGGATACAAATGTATGTTCAATATATAAGGTGACTAAGCACTGCCACAGCTTCTTTTGTTTGACACCAGCCACCAGGCACAGTGACATACAATGCATACTGTAGAATGGTTGATAACATGAACATATTTGGAGTTCTCTTTTCCCCTGTCAGAAGCAGACATTCATATCTGGGTGACTGCAGTTTTAGTTCTGGGCTGTGATATGTCTTCTCAGGTACCATGGAACATGGTCTTTACAGTTAATGATTATAAAGCAACTGAATGGGCAGTGAACAGAGCAAATATTTTAATCACCTAAACATTGCCTGTCTGTGTACTTTTTATGTTTGTATCTAGCCCCTCTCAAAATATCTCTTTGCTATTAAAATTATACCCTAGTATGTTTTCTCCACTCTTCAGCAATGGGAAAGGGAAATAACCGTGATTTCTGTAATACCAGAACAATAAAAAACAAGTTTCAGCTCTGTGATTAGACATAGTAAAGTACAATTGCGAAACCTTCCACCTACATAAATGTTAAGTCTATATGAAGCAATTTTGTGGTTGCCTTTCTTATGTTGCACAGTTACAGAAAGAAGAGTAAAAATGTATGCTGTTGGAGGTTACTAAGTTCCTGTTACTCTGATTTTCTAAGGAACTGAGGCTTACACAGTTGTGTTGCCTGTCTGTCCTCTCCAATCACTTTTGAACCTGCTTGATAATTTTGACCAAGTTTGGCAAGGGCATGGAAGGAGGAAGCTTAGCTGAAAAAACCACACATTCTTTCAAGTTTTGTGAACAGCAGCAGCTGAATAGCAGATAGACTGACATACAATGCTGAATGAAAAACTGCAGCTTGATCTGAACAGTTACCCTTCCTCTTTGGCTAAGGACCTAGTTATCAGCCTGCATGTACTGGCTTCTGGGTGCAACAAGGCAAATGACAGCCCACAGTGGATCTGAACACTGGTGTTTATTTCAGAACCAAAGAGAGCAGAGCTTTTGCCCTACTTGATTATCTGGCACAATCAGTCACTTACATCATGTTCCTAGGTCTCAACTTGCCTCCTCCGCAGGAAGGTCGCTGCTGGTCTGGGATGGTTGGGCAGAAAAATCATGTTGGTTCCTGCTGTGCTGCTTCCTGCAGCACCCTTCTCGGGCAGTACTGGCCAAGGTCCCTGGGCCTGCCACAGCATCCGTCTCCACACAGCTCTCTGATCTCCAGGATCTTCTCCACTTCCAGGATCTTTCCTCCAACAAGGATTTCACCTTCCACTTTCTGGGCCCCTTTCCACTTTCTTAGACCACTTCTATTCAGGGACCCTTCTTTTTGGAGCCACCTTTTCTTTCCAGGGCCCCAACCCCTCACTTTTCTAAATCCAGATAGTCGACGTGCAGAAGCACAATGCATGGCCTGCCTCCTAACTGGTGGGTTTGTCCCTATTAATTGGAGGGTTCAGGACATGTCACTTTTATTTTGTCCAGATACTCCAAAATTTACAGCCAGCCCGTATCGACAGCAGCTAGCAGGTAGCAGGTTTGTGCTTCAGAGCTTCAAAGATCAGTTTCATATATTTATCACCACCTCAACATGCAGCCATTGCCCGCCACCTTTTAGCAGTCACAGTTTAAGTTGTATTTTCATCTGTGACACCAGCAAGCAGGTACGGAGCTGAACCAGTCACAGCACTGGGCTGTGACACTCTTGCCTCGCTGTTAATGGAAGGCAGGGGAGGGAATGAGGGAAGGTTTAAGGATGTGAAGATACTGCAGCTGTGTAACTCCGTATCAGGACGCATCAGTTCACAGGGAACCAGCTATGATTAGTTTTACTGTTCAGGAGCCAACATTAGAGCTACATCTCTGTTTTGCCTGTCACATATTTAGGTGACAAAAAGTAATTTCGGTGCAGTGTTATGGAGAAAAAGTAGCTGGCACTAGGCAAGTGAATTATAAAATGTAGAAATGGAAAAGAACACAAAATTTTAAAGTTTTAGAATAGAATAACAAAGGCAAGTTCCATCACACTGCTCTTCAGGAGGAGCCTGGTTTAGCAGTCTAATCAGAAGTAACTAGCTCATGCAGTGGACTTCAAAGGCAATCTGGAATCAAGAAAAAATATTTGAATTTGTTCATTTTGCTTTATTCTTTCTCTAGTTCTAAAAAGACATCATAACAGAATTTTGAATCATAACATCATATTAATAAAAAATAAATATTAATTTATGGTCTTTGTAAAAGAACGGATTTTTGATGCATAACAAGATGTAAAATTTTATTTCTGCTTTACTTTATGTTGCTGAGAATTACTTATTTTAGGGAGAACTGTAGTTTTTCAGTACTACTTGATGCAGAACTTTGGGTGCAAAACAGCTTACAGCTTTGAGAACTCAAAAAAGTGGGAATGTCTCTAAAGTGTAGAATTCAAGGATACTTCTTCTGTTTTCTGTCAGCTTGTACATCTAATTGACAATGAGGACAGCATTTGCAATAAGAAGTAGTACTGTATCCCTAAATGGGAGGAGGATCTAAGTAACGACGATGGGACATATGAGAGGATGAAAAAGATCAGAAAAATAACTCATGGGGAACATTTCAAAGACTGATTATTTTCTTCACATGTCAGAGACCTGGTTCCACAAGAATTTTTGTGCAGCTGATAGAAAGGAAACTTCAGGTGGCAGAACCTCAAAAGAAAAGAACTTTGCTAGTGTTGTCTGGAGTTTAGTGTTGGTTTTATTTACCATTAGGTTATGTAAGCAAACGGAGCATGTGGTTATTTGGGCATACAATTTAACTGTTTCTGCTGGCAGCTAATTCTCCTCACAGGAGACCTCCAAGGACCCTTACTGTGGACTGTCTTGTATGTTACTGTGGGGGTCATCAGTAGCAGAAAATTGAATATTGGATCTCTGGGCTTAATGTATGAACTAAACAAAGCAGAATGAAGATAATAGTAAGCTAATCAGTCATTATTTATGACACTGCCAGCAGAAGAAGAAAATGATACACTGAGTGGATGTGTATTATATAAAGAACAGGGTTTTTTTCTGGTATGTGGAGTATAACCTGTTGAAGTTGAAGGTGGAAGATACTTTTTGACCCCCTTTACTGCTCCAGAAGCAAACAGATAACATTATTTCACGGTTCAGAAAGTCCAGCATTTCACAGAAAGAAACACACAATTTTACTCTTCTTCCTAAATGCTGTTTCTGTACTGCTGCTGCAGAGATCATCTTTCTTCATCCCACATCCTGAAAAAAGCAGCTTCTAACCTGTTAGGATACAACGTTCCAGTGTCCTAATACGCATATTATAATTATGCCAGCCTAAATGATTCTTTGAGGGTGGTGGAACAGTAATACTTTCCTTTAAAAAAATGCTATAGTTCTTTAGAAAATATTAGGATACACAAGAACTTGAGCTAGAGGGCCTTTAGATTCAAGATGTTTAGAGCAGTTTTTGTAAAATATTTTACACGTTTTCTAAAAATTATGTATAAATCTCTGAGTACTCACATACAATCTGTTGTTAAATACTGACAACGGCCACAAGTAACCCAGGCAGCTAGAACTTTTGGGTTTTGCCTAGTAGTTCATCTTAATCTATACAATATTTGTAGCTGCTAGCTGTTACTTTATGGTCTAGTAACACTGAATTCAGTTTGAGAGAAAATGTAAAGGCAAAGTATCAGGTTAGGGCACACTGTAAAGTCTTTATAATAATACCCAGGTCAAGTTTCAGGAAGAGACTACATATTTACATTGTCAATGGGTGTCTGTAGATCTTGTGGATGCTTTCATGGTCAGCCTAAAATACTCACTTAACTTTAGATCCCTGAGTTTGACCTCCATGACCTGCTAAGGTTCCCTCACCCAACAATCATATCGGAGGTAAAGGATACCGGTCATGTCTGAGAGTTGTCCCTATCCCTTTACAAGATGATCCTGTCCTTTGCGAACTGTATATGGAAGATTATTCTTTCCCAAGCATATCTCACATTTCTCCCTGGTGGTATACCTTTATCCACTTGATATTCGTGCTTTTCCCTAACTACCTCAGACACTGTGGATAACACTGTAATTGCAAGATTTCTTGCCATCTTTGTGATAACATGAAGGCAGAGGGGCCGATTTAGTGTAACATGCTGTCTTAGAAAAGATCACGCAGATCCACATTTGTAATTATTTTTTATGGTTAAAAAAGATGTAAATCTATATCATGACATTTTACAAAAATTGTATATCAAATTCAGATGTATGGAGAGAAATTAGAATAAGCCTCATTGAAGTGTTAAATTTATCAGCTCTATTCTGAACAATATTATTTTCTGGTATGTGGGTCGTAGCTCCTATTACTAAAACTGAATGTGGTAAAACACAACTCAATTTTATCACTGTTACATATTTTCTAAAGTTTGTTTCCTTGTGCTCCCGCAGTTATATCCTGGTTACACCGAAGTGGAGTACTACCTCTAACTTAAAGCAGGAATGGGGTATGGTTTTTATTCCACAGTGCACTCGTGTGGCAGGACGTAGAAAGTACACAGATAGCATACTACGGGCTTGGTTAAATGCAATGTATTTTTTCATTACAGAAGACAAAATAACACATAAAAGTTGCAGATAGGCAGAATGATCTGTTATCCAGTATAATTCATCTCAGGCACTTTTTTTTTTTATTCTTTTATCATAGTTTGATTGCATACCTAGAAAAATTATCCCCTTTAAAATATTTCAGTGATACAAGTCACAGCTCCCAATAAAGGATATTATCTTGTTTTGTCATATGTAGCCGCATTCGTCACTGTAAATTTAATTTCAGAGTGTAATCTTGATATCTGTATTTCTTTCATCACCATAGACTAAAATATCTGTTTTCTAAGGCAGACCTGAATACAGCTGAGATGTTATCACACCAAAATCGACAGGCATCACATTTTGCGGCTCCTCATGTACTAGTCTATAAATTGTATGGAAAATTCTGACTACAAGTTCTCATAGCCTCAAGGCAAGGCCAGATGTACAGCAAGAAGTAACAACTTTTATTAAGCTACCTGGTATTGTCGAAGGACATGTAAATGAGCTTCCAGCAAACAAGTTCTTCAAACAAACAAACAATCAAAAAAGTGGAGTTGAAAGCTAACCATACATTGAAAACAACCACTCTTATTTACTTAGATATGCAGCATATGATATAACCATTCACGTTATCTCAGTCCTGTCTTGCAGGGGAGACCTACAAAACACGTTCACGACCGTCGAACTAAAACTCTAACTTTTTGGAATAAAAAAACAGTAGAAGACAGATACTGGATTTGTAGTTCATTGTAGTCTCTCTCCTTCCCCATCACAACGCTGCATATTCCAGAGACCACAAATTCTTTTTCTGTCATTGAGAAGACAGCCACCTCAAAGAAATCATAATAGGTACCTGTAAACCGAGAGCTTTTAGGCAACTGGAGAAATGGTAACTGGTCAGCCGACACAAATCAAATCAACTTTATTGTTGCCATTTCTAGTCTTCGTGAAGTTGTATTTCAGGGAGAAAGAAGCCCTTTGAAGCACACCTCCCACGTTTTGGGCAATCACAAGCAGGTGTAGACTGGTATAATGTAAGTAAGTGTCAGGGAGCATGTCAGCCGGGATCAGAGAGACACAGCACAGCACGCAGGGCAGAGAGCTCACTCACAAGAGCCGCAGTACTGTAGTACCCAAGCAAGAAGAACAGGGCTTGTAATTCCCTCTCTCCTCCAACAGTATGTGTTTGTTCCAGCTGAAATAGTTGGACTGTCTGTAGTCTCGCTAAGCTTTCTTTCACTCTGCCATTTCCCATGGCTAAACAGATTTCTGCAAAGTGGCTGGCTGCCAGCAGGTCCCATAGCAGGGAGGTTGCAAGCAACATACATCTCAGTGGGGCTGGACATTCACAGTCCTGAAGAAAGAAAAGCCTCATTTTGAACATTAGTGAAGAGCTGATCCTCATTAATCCAGGGCAGGCCTGATCTCGAGACTTGTGAAGACTCGTGGCCTTACATGTTGTTAGGCCAAGGACTGAAGGGAGGAGGGAAGCCACTGTTGGGTGTCCTGGGAAGAGGCCTAAGAGTCCTGCTGGGACGAATTTTCCTATCTGATTGACCCAGCAGTACCAGAAGGTGAGTGTTGCTGGCCGAAATCCCAATGCCACAAAGCTGCTAAAAGAGCTGCCAGCCTAATCTACTTTTATTTAACTTATACCAGAAATTCCCACTGTAACTTGCTTGGCTGCTTTCCATCATCTTCAATCATGATTTTTCTACAGTTGATTTAATCTCCACATATGTTGCAGGAAGCCCTCCATCACTTCTGTCCCCCTGATGACAACCTTCCCCCTTCAACTCAGAGTGGGAATTAGACAAGCTGAACACTCTTCCTGAGGTAAGTTATCAAAGACAGCATTCCCTCTGTTTTGCACCAGGACATGCTGGTTTATTACGGTCCCAGCAAGAAAGGCATTCAGACTTTGCAAAGTATAATTTCAAATGCAATTTATTAGAGTTAACACCATAAAGAAATAAAGAACTGTTCTCTAATAACAGCATTTCAGATGCTGCAAGCCACGACTAGTGCAGCATCAAATAGCCCTCTGACCAGGGCACACACTGTGAAGACCCCATCTGTGGAAGGGCTACCCCATTTGTGGTCATTCAGGCTATTAGAGGGTTTTCTTACAAGAATACAACTCCATTCATCATTTCTACTGTCAGACAGCATGGATATTTGCATAACTTCTTGCTGCACTTTGAGACTGAGCCAAGGTCATGGAGGCGGTGTAATCACCAGTATGCAGCAGCTGCCCGCCAGCTCCTCTTAACAGCAAGCTGGCTGAGTTTATCCTGTGGCCATGTGATGTGCACAGCACAACAGGGGCCTGAAGGTCATGCTGTACCTGGCAACACTCGGGTTAACTCTTGCGCGGATCACTAACATCTGGGTGCACAATGGTCCTCCAGGCAGGATCACCCCCCTGCAACATGGAGGCAGGCTGCAGCCTCTGCTACAGTGCCACAAACTACACACCAAGGTGTCTGACCGTCAGTTCTTTGGAGTCTGCGGTTCGAGAGGAGGTTTGGGAGGATAAAGCCAGGTAGCTGTAATATCAGTGGCAGATATTACAGGAGAGGTTTGATAGGAGCGGTGCCAGGACCTCAGGGATCAACCTTTGTTCACAGGCTGTACCAGGGCTTTGTAGACTGGGGTTGGAAAATGGGGTGAGAGGGGGCTTTCGCTAAGCTGGTGGGTCCCAAACTTCTGTCCCGTAGGCATGGCCTGCAAGGGAACCATAGCACGGCAAGCAGGCTACCATGCCTGTGGTCTCCGCTCAGGCCCCTGCCGCAAAAACAGCCCGGCAGAAGCACTTATGAAAGCTGGCTGTGACCACACGGGGACGAAAATTTCCTGGTGTCCTTAGAATTGAGAAAGTGCAGCCACGACAGGGGAGCGGTCCTGCATTCCTTCACCTTGCAACGTCTGACTTACTCCTGTCAAGACAGTGTTGCAAGCAAGGTCTCTGGAGAGATCTCTGCAGAGAGCTACCTTGCAGAACGGACGAGAATGTTGCCATCGAAGCAGAGGCTCGATCGAAGAAAACTTGGGGGCTCCCCCCCGCCCTTACATTCACCGTCTCTCTCTTAGCAAGGTACCCTAAGCTTTTCAGGCAGCTGTATCTGCCGGAGGGAGCAAGGTCAGCACTGCGCACGCAAGCGACCGTCTCCCAGGTGCTTGAGGCTACCGCTGCGGAGCTGCCTGCAGCCCGGGCCGGGGTCGGCCGGCGCGGAGGGTGCTGGAAAACAAAGCCTGGGAGGGCTGCGGCTGCCGCCCCAGGCGGCTCAGCGCGGATTCCAGCAGCTGCTGCTCGCGGAACACGAAGTCCTCCGCGGGCGGCACCGGGTGCTTTTGCTGCCTCACGCTGACGGCTGAGCGACCTTCGCGGAACACCTCCGACACTGAACACCTCTACCGCTCGGGAAACCCGAATGTGACCCGGGTGTCCGTAGAGGAAACCTCTTACGCGCAGCACGAGAGCAAAGGCCCGTTTGCGCTTCGCTGAGGTTAGCGGAGGTTATTACGCACCGGTACCGACCACCGTGCCAACTGAGGACAGCGCGGAGGACCGGGGGCCTCCACTCGCCCTGACGAGAGGACGCCCTCACCGAGGTCGCTAGGGGGCGCCCTCTCCCCGGCGAGCCGGCCGTCGCCACCCCCCGGTTCCACACCCCCCCTCCCCCCCTTCCGCGCCACCATTCCCACCGGGAACGCCCAGCCCTGCGCGTGCGCACCAGCGCCCGCCTCCCGCGCCCCACTCCAAGCCGGGCGCCCTCAGATGACGCCACCTCACCTGGCGTCCAAAACAACCAGCGTGCCGCCGCCGCCACTCGGGCGCATGCGCGCTAGGTGAGGCGGCGGGTCCCTTTCTCTTGCCCCTCTCCCGGGGGGGGTCCCCCCTCCTTGCCCCC
>JAVJGG010000074.1:51608590-51624000 GCA_035590195.1 Aviceda cuculoides
CCGCGGGTGGCCGCTCAAGGCGAGGGCGCGGTCACCGTCGCCGGGCGGGCGGGGCGGTACGCAGGGCTCGGCGCGCTGGCCGAAGGCCGGGGAAGGCTGGAGCCGGGGGGAGGCAGGCCAAGCCGGCTGCCGGCCGCTGCCTCTTCCCCGGCAGCTGCGGCACACACCCCCGCACACCCCCCACAGGCCCGTCCTCCATTCCCTCATCCCGTAGCTGGGGGCAAGGCTGGGGCCGTCGCGGGGGCGCGTGGCGAGGGACTGAATCGTGTCTCTGTGCATAGGTGACCCCGATGTGGATTCGCCGTCTGGGCGAGGGGGAGCGCGGCTGTGCCTAGGTGATGCTGAAGAGCAGGCCCGGGGCCGGCAGCCCCCCGGCAGCCCGCCAGGCCCTGTGCGTGCGCGGGGTGGGAGAGATGGACTCGGCAGAGCCCGGGGGCAGAGGCCTTTCGGCGGATCGGCCCGCGGCTACCCGCCTTCGGTGCGGGGAGGAGGAGCCGGACAAGGAGGGAGATGATGCGGGAGGGAAGACCGGCGGCTGCTCCTGGGAGCAGAGCCTGAATCCCGAGCTGCAGCAGGGGTACCGCATCCTGCGCGAGTTTCTCCTGGAGAAGTATCGCCCTCTGACAGAACCTTTTTTGAAACCCCTCGTGGATCAGGCATCCATCAGGGCAGAAGGAGCTGGCTCCGTCGTGGGTCGTAACAGTAGTTGCTCCTTTCAGCCGTCGCCAGCTGGAATGTGGCTGTTGAAGATGGAAGAGAAATTTTCCAGTGGGCAGTACACGGGGATAGCAGATTTCGTGGGTGACTTCCGGCTAATGCTGGAGACATGTTACCGGCTGCATGGTGTAGATCACTGGCTGTCCAGACAGGCCCAGAAGCTGGAGATGATGCTGGAACAGAAGCTGGCGCTGCTGTCCTGGTATGTGCCGAAGGCTGTGTAGGGGCCTAGCCAGAAGCTATCTACATAAAGCAGAACAGGAGGGTGTGGGGGTTTTTATGTAAAAAATACCGTTTGAACGGTTTTTAAAAAACCCACTGTAAAACACACGAACTCTCAATATTTCCACAAAGAGGAATGTTTCCTACTGAGAACTATTCCAATCTCGAATCAAAATGCTTTGGAGATTCCAAATCCAAAAATACCAAAATGCAAAATAGGGCACGGCATTTCCTGGCTGAGATTTTCCTTTTGAAAGAAGCCTTTTATGAACAGGGAGGCACACTTGTTTAGGCAAAATGTCAAATGCTCCTTTATTTTATGCTATCAAAAGCAAGTGAAGCTACCAAAACTGTATGAACATCTGGCTCTTTAAAACTGTGATTTTTACAGTCTGCGAACTTTTAGAGTCTTCAAAATATGTAGGAATAAAATCCTGAGCCGAAGTACCTGCTTTGAAATGGCACTTTTTTTTAATAATTATGAAACGAAAGATAATGCTTGTTATATTATGGTCTTAAATGGCAAAATGGAAATTGTGATATGTTTAAATACAGGTCCCTGGCAGGAACTTATCAGCCAAAGCAGCTGAAGCATAGAAAGCTGTCAACCTGTATAGTAGAAAACCCAGTTTAAATCACAGCTGAAATACATGCTTTCTTGTGAGTTTGACACAGGCTTAGTTTAGTCATATTCAGAAAACCATCGTGGCTTCTTGCAATGAAAAGTACACCAGTCTTCTGAGCAACATGGTCTTTCGCATGTGAAAACTAAAAGGCTTTTTTGGCAAAGGCTGAAGGTGAAGAAGGAACAGTATTAGAAAAATGCATAAAGCTGCGCGTGTCTGTCAACCTTAAACTTGCTAGTGACATAGAGCGTTAGCCACCAGCTGGTAAGAATCTTGTTTGTGTAACAGGAGCACTGGAGGAGCGTGGTGCAGATCTCACTTGAATAAGCCAGATTGGATGCGTTCTGTGTTGGTGTAGCAACACTGCATTTGAAACTTTTTTTGCCTAACAGCAATTTTGGGACAGTTTGGGAGGAGAAGGGAAGGAGCTGAACCTAACGGGGCATAAACTTGATTTAAAAAAAAAAAAAAATCTGAATTCCTGACTTAAAAGAGTTACTGCTGGCAAATAAATAGCTAACCAAATGCAGCTTGGAAGAGATGTGCCAAGTTCATTTTCGTATGTTGTATGACTGTAATATCTCAACTATGTTGAATAGAAGGGCATTTTGTTGAGGGCTCTCTCTTGAACTATAGGACTACTTAATGGATTCAGTAGAACCTGAGAATGCTCAATGCCTTTTTATTAGAAACTCCGTAGAAAGTGAAGTTAGTTTATGTACTGTGTCATCAAATAGCAATTTATGTATTTACTAAAAAAATTCAATTGCTGTTGTCATTCTTTCACAAATACAGAGTCTTTGTTCAAATAAATATTAAGAAATATTAAACTGGCTAAAAATAATCCTCCCTCAGTATATAGTGAATTTCTCATATTAACTCTTCAGAGATCTGTAAAGATTCTTTCAGTATGTCTGTGTACACTAGCTTTGTAAAATTTTCTAAGAACTATATATAGAAGGGATTATGGAATCTAGAAGTCTCAAAGTTCTTTTACAGTTTTTTATCAGACAAGTTTGGTTTATGTGTTTAACAGAACTAATTTTATTAGTAACATGAAATTCAAGAACCACTTCTTGGAGTAATCATCCTTGCTTCATTACAGAGCAGTATTTAGCTCAATAATCCCCATCAAGTGACTCCAAGGAAGTGGTCAGTGTTGGTTTTATGATTGTCAGATACTACAAACCACAGAAAATTACCTTAGAATGGCGGTTGATTTTGAATGGAGGTTGGATTTTCCCCCCTCCCCTCAAATGTTTTCAGAGGTTGTGTGATAGAGTGTTACTTCTCATACCAGTTTTGGTGGAGTACTTTGAAGCAGTATAAAATGAAACATAACTTTGCAACCAAATTTGTAGTGTTTTGCTTTTCATCTTTTTTAATTTTTGACAAAATTAAACTGCTGTTTAACACCCCCCCACCCCCCGAACGCAAACCAACAAGTGTACTTTTTTTTTTTTTAGTTGTCTTCAAAAAACGGTAGTTTCTTGTCTCAGATGTCATGGAAGTATTTTCTTTCAAAACATCTATGGATTAATATAGAAAATTCAGTCTCCAAAAAATATTTGATCACTTGAGATAAATATCCACCATTTCTAACAGGTGTGAAAACATAGCTTATGTTAGCATGTTGGGTTTAAGTTTAAAATTTCATGAAGGAACTTTCAAAGTGGAAAAAATGGCAGGTGAAAAATAGCGTAGGCATTGAAGTTCCATTGGTAAGGAAAATTGTAATTGTGAATTGGCTTGCTTTTTTCTTCTAGGCATTTAAGAGAGAAAACCTCAATAGCTGTAACATCTAGAGGATGCTATGGGCTGGAAGATGAGAAGGGAACAGCATGCAGTTCAACAAGACGACGTTCCACACCTCGCAATGTAGTGGGCTTGTCAACAGGCACGTTTGAGTCGGTGATGGTTCAGGTTCTAAGACAAGAGGAACAACTGAGAGCAAAAGAGGAAAAGAGGTAATAGAAAAAACTGTTTTGTTTTGGTTTTAAATAGTTACATCTTCCTAGGTTTCTACAGGGCCTAGTTCCTTAATTAATATGGTGGTGCTTTTTGTCTCAAGTTCATGTATGAACCTAAGACTTCAGTATAGTGCATCCACAAAACAAGAAATTAGTTTTTAATTTATGACCTTCTTGAAAAATTGCTGAAGTCATAAATTAAGGCTGCTGTTATTTTAGGATTGTGAAACTTCTAATAGTAACTGAAAGCGTCCACAGCAATTTTCTGTTAGCTCAGTCACATTTTATCGTACCTCTCTTTGGACCATTTTCCACGCAACAGTTAGATTAAAAACTACCAGAATGCTTAATTAGAGTCTTAAGTCTTTGATCTTGTCGCTGCTTCCCTCACTGATAGCCAGAAGCAAATCACCTTGCCAGTGCCACTCCTGTTATCTCACTGATGTGGCATTTCAGCTTGGCAGTTAGGTAACAAATTTAGAATGTGTGTGTAATTAACTCTGTGGGATTTTGTGGTTTTCAGAAATTAAAGAGGTATGTAATTCCAGGCAGTGTCAAATGTTGATTGTGATACATTTCACTTTGAGGAAAATGAAGCTTAGAAGCTTGTATACCTTAACAGTAACTTGGGAGACTGTGTCTGAACATGGAGCATGATGGTAAAACAGTATTAGCTTTAGGAAACAAAATATTTCCAGCTTTTTTCAAAGCTTACGGTTTTGGAGATTGTTTGCATATATAACCAGTTCGCTCTCATTTTGCAGGTAACCTTCATTTTCAACAGATTTGAAGCCATATAGTTCTTGAGTGTTAGCCAGTACTTTTTCCCTAGAAATGACTGAATCTTTCTTCTGATCCACCTCATACTTTGCAAAAAAGCAAAGATCACTAGGGTTGTTGCTTCTCTGGTGAAATTCTCTTTGCTTTGTGTTCAACTCTGTGTTCTAGATCTCTGAACTTGATAACATTGTTTCCAAAAAAGAGTGTTTTGACTGGATTTTAATCCACGGAGTCAGTAGAACGTATTACCCAATCAAATAAAAATTTTGCTTTCATACACCTGTTTTAAGCATGTTGCTGCAAAACTGATGTAATTAACAGTTAAATCCATGTATCTGGATACACTCAAAAGTCCCAGATCCTATGCAAAGGATGCTTCACAGTGGTTGATTCTACAGAATCTTCTACAATAACAGGAAAGGATCACAGCTAGCTTCCCTCTTAATGCCCTGAGATTTTGAACTATGCCACTGACTAGGAAGCAAAAAAATGTGTCAATAGGTAGCTGGTTGAATATTTCTTTGACTCTATTGATCTCCTCAAATAATCATGCTTCAGGTATCTCCTTAAATTTTCTTATTTCCTAATGGATCCACCATTGGACCTTGCTGTACTAGTTGTTTCCCAATTCACCAAAATGCAAATGTTCCTGAAGTGCACTGTAGAGGTATTTTATGAAAAAGGCTTGGAAATTGGAAGGCCTATAAAATTAGTAACACACTACCAGTGAAGATCATGTGATGCATATATAAATTTACAAAGCGTTTTATTTATAAATGCACATACTTGCAACATGAAGATGGGACACTATTTTTATTCAAAAATGCATTACAACTTCCTAAACTTACTTTGGATTATTGCTAAAATATAGATTATGTTGAATATATTGTTACCTGTTAAGAAGAGAAAATTGTTATTCAGCTTTTGTTTTTTTTATTTTTTTATTTTATTTTGTTTTTTTTTTTTTTTTTTTTTTTTTAGAAAACTGACACACTGAGGTTGGCACAGAGTAGATGCTTTGAAAACTATATGCAAGATGGCAGACTTGGGTAGTTTAATTGGAGTGCACAGTGCTGTCCTTTTGGTAACCCCATTGCAGTATTCCTTAGAGCTACAGTCTTAGTCCATTGACAGATGTGCATTTTCATTACTGAATTTGGCTCAATTTTAATTTTTTGTAATAAAAATGAAGTTTGCTGAACTGAAATAGCATTTATACCTGTTTAAAGCTTATACGGAATCTGCAAGGAAAATTTCAAGTAAAAATATGTGATTCTGAACAATTATCCACATCTTTTTCAGGCCACAAAACGTTAATGCAGAATTTGTATGTATTTTAGTGTATCCCAATAGAATTCATGGTATATTCTGTATTCTTAGAACTAAAGTGCTACTTTAATGGATATGGATTTTTTTATTGATTATTATTATTATGGTTTGTTTCACTTAATCTTTCATCACAGTTGTAAAAGAAAGAGTGTCCAAATCTGTTGGCTATCCTGGCTATCCTGTGTCAGAGTGTAATTATGATAGCCAGGCTATCAGGCTATCCTGTGTCAGACTATAATTATGAATGACTGTGATGGTCAACTCAAATGAGTGGGTAAACTATTTGGGATTTTAATTTCTACCATACTGAACTTTGCCTTCCTCCTGGTCTTGCTCTGCTGCTGTTTTTCCCCATAAAATTGTGTGTAGTATGGTAGTGCAACTTGCTTGTGTGCTGTCAAATCAGTTGTGTTTGGATAGGCAGCACCTGCTGTTCACCCAGCTTGCAGACAAGTTATCAGGAACATGAAGTGCTCACTATCTGGCCATCCAGCTGACCACTTAGCACACACATACCTTCTAGCTAGTTATTAGCTTAGCTTAGACTGTTTAGCCGCCTCGGTAGGAGTTACAGCCTCAGGTAAGTAAGGTTGCAAATGCAAGTACCTTTGTACAAAACTTAGCCTCATACCTACAGAAACGGCTTGATGAAGTACAAGTTAATATCTAATCCCTTGCTTTAGATATTTAGATACTGTTACAAGGCACAGGCATCATATGATGAGTAGAAAAAACTGCAGTAAATGAAATCTTTAAAATAGTTTTGGGGTTTTTTTTTCCCCAATTCCTTGAAATTTATTTTAAAACCTTTTTTTCAACTGCATATTTTGGAAGAATATCCTGAAGTGTGGTTTTTTTATCTTCTTTTCTGTAGCTAACCTCATGGAAATTCTACTCCAAATCCTTTCATTGTTTATATATATTTGTTATATAGGTATCTTTTGCAGAGTGTTCTCTTTTTCTTTCTTGTACTTTATCCATTTCTTGCACAATCTATTTCATTTTTTTTTTATTTAATGTTTTATAACCTCCCCCCAGTGATACCTTCATCATGGTAGACTCAACATGTAAAAATTGAGATAGATGTCTTTGCAAAGTGGATTTCACTGTTTTGCAGCTCATGGTTTTGGTACAGCAGCAAAAGTGCTCCCCCCTCCGCCCAGGTATATTACAACAACATCTGATTTACTTTTCTTGTCAGTCTTGTTTATAAGCTTTCCTTTTGTTCAATTGTTCTAATTATCAGAATGTCGTCTTTGGATTATTAGTTGCATTTCCATGAGATTCTACTCAGCTGCTTGGTTACATGCTAATTAAGTAACATAACAACATATATACTAACTTCCGTATTAGTTAACAGTAAATAATTGCAGAATTATTATATAATTGGAAATGTTTGCCTATTGTAGAGGCATTTAGATACCGAGACACGGAGGTAGATTCCTACTGAAATTTTTAAAACCACAGTGAATGACAAGTAATTAACTGGTTGACTTCAATGGGAATTAAGTGTCCGTATGACTTTGTTTTGTTGAAAATTATGCTAGGCAGCTCTGTGTCTTTACCATCTCTGAAAATGTGATCCTGGGATAAGTTCCAAACATGTTCATTAAAACATTTAAAGAAATCAATTCCAGTTGCAAGTTAGTCATTTAAATGAGCAAATTGTGGAATGACCTATGATTATACAGTCCATTTTGCCTTTTATGAGAATATTGTGAGCATGGAATGAACTGGGTCCTGTGGAAAAATACAGAGTATGTCTAATAAGATGTAAGACATTACAGAAGCAGAATTAAGGTCACATGGGCATCTCCAAATTTAGTTTGTTCTGACTATTAAATCATGATTTAATTTAGAATAATGCATAATATTGCTATATTGTATGTAGCTTTCTGATTATTTTTTAAAATAAAGTTTGTAGAAACAAGTTATTGTAGAATTAAAATACCTCATCATCAGAGCAAAAATTACTCAACACTTAAGTGGGTTAGAAGTGGTGATTGAATAGAGGAGTTTTGTGTGATTACTGTAAACACAACACGTCTGCAAACATATTCCTCATAAATGTAAATAAAAGTATGAAACAACAGGTATTTTACAATTGCTGTCAGCATAAAAGCCACATATGTTTATCCAGAGAATTTCAGTGTAAAGGTATTTGTCCTGCAAAATGTAAAATATTTCTCTCTTCTTCCATCCCTGCTCCCTTGCTCCACCTCCTCTCCCCTCTTAATCCTCCTCCTCCCCCTCAAAAAAACATCCCAGCAAAAAGCTATGCCCTCCAAAAGATGGGCAGCTAGTAGGAAGACCTCAATAATGAAGATATGAAAGTGTGCTGTTACTTACATTTTCTCATGAATGTCTACAGAGAATGGAATGACTACAGATACTGTGATAAAATAATAGCTTTAAAAAAAAACCAAAAAGGCAAACTTTTTGCAAGTGAAACAACGTTTTTCTTTTTAAAAATTTGTTTAAAATAGTGTCATGATTGTCATTTTATTAAGTACAAGGCAGAGGGGAATCTAGAGTATTGTATTTATTTTGAGAATTCTACCTTAATTTAAATTATTAATTGGTGATAAATTGAAACAGCTTGCAAAGACAGTATTTTTAGATAACCTACAGCCTGTGTTTTTATTAAACAATACTGAAATGTGATTGTTTCTACAACTATTCTATCTCACTGTCTATCTATTCATATTTAAGCTTATTTCCATACTATTTTAATAGAGTTCACACCTTTTGGAGGCAGCAGGTTATCTGAAGTATGTTTTACAGTTAGGAGGGAGGAGGGAGTGGGATTCAGGAGTGCTTTGAAATTTATTTTTGAGAACATTTTTTACTTACTATAATTTCTTCCTCTACCCCACTTGTAAGTTATTTATTTTTCTTTTTTTTTTCCTAGTTATTTTTATTTATTGTATAGTGAAGTATTAATGTATGGAAATAGAACAAAAGTTAGGATAAAAAAAATGCTCACATTACCTATGCAAGTACTATTGTTGAGCTTACTGGTTTATTCACCTAAAATGGTAAGTGGGATTTCATCATTTAACCACACGCATTACATGTTTAAATTAATGCTGCAAAGTGGGGTTTTGGTTTTAGATTCCATCCATTATAAGGTTAAATTAGTCCTGCATTGGGACAGTGAAGTTGAGAATTTACTGACCTGTTTGCTTTTACATTTTAATTTTATGTTTTACATGAACCTGTCTTTGTGCATTTGATAGGTACATAAATAACAAGGATGTTTGTATGTGGTATTAAAAAATTGTGTTCAAATTATGGTAACAAGTCACTTGAAATGTAACTTAATTGCGTAAGATAAAGCATTTGGTGAAAAGTTACTGTATTTTATGTGATTTTGCATATACAGAGGATGCAAATCTGAAGTCTGTGATTATGGCATATTTCTCCTGCATTGATATTAAAATGTAGTCTAAGCTAGGTTTGTCACATTTTTCGCATTTTTGAGATACCTAGTCAATGCTTAAGGTTTCAAATATGCATTCTTCATGCTAGAAGCCCCTATTAGCTTCATGTTGTCAAAAGAAAGATTTTAATATACCATTACTCTTTGGCTGAATTTGGAAAGCATCGATGCTTTGAATGGATACATGACATTTATTTGCTACTTTTATACAAATAAATATAATTGGACATTAGCAATCTGGAAATAAGAATGTGCAGATTCCAGTAACAGGTCGCATTAGTGATATGTGCAGGTGATTGTTTCTAGCAGTGGTCAGTGATAGAAGCTTCAGAGAAAAAGGTATGAGAAGCTTTAGATGAGCTCTAGAAAAAATTTTCTGTAAGTGCAGCTGTATCCTAAATCCTATCTTTTAGTATGTGGTCATGCCTTGAGGCAAAAATGTTAGTTTACCACTGCAACATTAAAGAAAAATCCCTCCTGTTACTGGTAACCCTTGATATTCTTGTGATTCATGCAGATGTCCTATTTTTCACTTTGAAACTAAATTAACATACCTTCTATTCTAGTAACTTAGATGGTAAGCAACGCATGATTGATTATCCGAAGTGGAAGCATTTCTTCTGCTTAAAATTGTTCCCTTTAAATCTCATGATGAATTTACAAATACAAGTAAATAGAGGTTCCCAGTCTGTCATACTAGTTTTGTATATTGCTGTCATGTTTCCTCTTGCTAGTGTTTTGTGTAGAGTCCCAGATTTTTCAGAAGTTTTTACAGGCCTCTGATTACTGATAACCTCTTTCTCTGAATACCCACTGTTTCTGCTCTATCCTTTTTTTAGATAGGGGGACCAGAACTGAATACATTTTTTCAGGTGAGGGCAAACCATTTATTAATGTAATGATATTTTATTTCTGGTGTTATTTTCCATTACATATTTCATGCATCCTGATACTTGTTTCCTTTTTGACCACCATTGCAAACCAACTAGTAACATGCCTATGGGTGGGAGGGAAAATGGCATTTGTATGTGAATGAAGCACTTAACAGCAAGGTATGTATACTTGTGTACTGTGGAGGGGAGTTACAAGGTAGGTGACACAAGCCACAGCGCAAACACTTGAAAGCAAGATTTATCTGGAATTTGTTTTCAGAGATTTTTGTATGGCTAGTTTTTGGAAATACTTGATCCTGCCAAAAAGGGATTGGGGAAGGGAATACATTTTTTTAAAAAATCTCACCCACCCAAACTATTGATATCTGCCAGTTTTTTTTCCCCGTTTTTTAAACTAGTGGTGATAGAAATAAAAGACGATAATTTCCCATTTTGGTGCAGTGATGCATTATGTAATCCAAAGTAAGACAAACTGAATTAAAGCTTTATGTACTGTGTTCTTTATTGCTTCAAGATAAGTACATCTGTCATGCTGTAGTTCTGATTTTTTTCTCCCTCGTTTCTTCTTGTTCACCTGATACCTGAATTTTCATGAACTTTCTTTTAATAGGCTGAGAGAGCAAGAAAGAAAAGAAGCAGAAGAAGCTAGTCAGAAAGAAATAGAAGAATGGGAAAAGTCACTTTTAGCTCAAGCAGCACCTACAAGGATGGAGACAATGTGGGAGATTCCAGCTATTGGTCATTTTCTTTGTTTAGCACAACAGATTTTAAATTTACCTGAAATAGTATTCTATGAATTGGAACGTTGTCTTCTGATGCCTCAGTGTAATGTGTTTTTATCTAAAATAATGACTTCTTTGTTAAGTCCTCCTCACCGCAGATCTACCTTACATCGCAGGCCTACACTTTCTTACAAGACTTGGGAAGCAGCACTCAGACAGAAAGTACAACACTGGTATACTGTTGTAGGGCAGACTGACAATCCTAATAGCTCTGCAGAAAAACTTGGATTGTGTCCCCAGTTTTTCAAAGTCCTTGGAGAAGTTAATCCCTTGGAGGAAAAACTGTTTCATGAGCTACCATTCTACCAAAAGGTGTGGCTGCTAAAAGGCCTCTGTGATTTCGTGTATGAAACACAGAAGGATGTTCAGGATGCAGTGCTAAGTCAGCCTATCCACGAATGCAGAGAAGTAATTCTTGGTTATGACTACTTGGAGAATGCATATGTTCATTTTCCACAGTTTTGCGGTGCAGATGTTCGGATTTACAAACAAAAACCTTTTCAGGCTCCTGAATTCCCATCTCCTCCCATCAAAGTTAAAAAAGTGTCACGTATTAAATTGGAGAAAGTAAAACATGAATATGTAAGCAAAAGCAATGGGGATGTCAGTTCTGGTGGTAGAGAAGAGCTGCTACATCATTCCAAGACAAAAGTAGAGAAAAATATGGATTCCATTGTTACCTGTCCAGAAAAAGAAACACATTTAGGCAGCTTTAGAGTCACTACAGAGGAGATTAAGATTAACTGTGAAATCAAGACTTCCAGAGTCTGCGACATCAAAAAAACTGGTTGCTGTAAAGAGAACTTGAGGAATTTTATTAGTTCAGGAGAGATTGTTGGTATGGGTGGTCACCCTAGTTCAGGAGAAATAAGGGCTGTGGAGAATGGACAAGGTTGTCCTGAAGTGGCCAGACTAAAAGCTGAGATCAGTCCGTTCAAGGAGAACACACTGAAAGCTTGCCAAATGCATGTAAATGGCACTCATAATGACAACCAAGACATAAATTACCATGAATCTGCTAAGGAAACAATGCTAGAGGACTCACTGCGAAATAACAAGAAACTAAGTAAGTTGCGGGCAAAAAAGAAGAAAAAGAAAAAAAAGAAGTTGAAGGATATTCTAAATGAGAATCTGCAGAGAAAACTTGATGACTTGCAAAGAAAGCGTGAGGTTCATCTTCATCCATTCAAATCTTATAAATCTGAGATCCAGAACAAGTTGTTTACAATTAAAAAGAAAGCAAAACACAAGAAGCGCAAGTCTGGTAAGTTGATATTTTTACCTGTAGTAAAAATTAAGAGGATACTGGGGTTTGGCGCCTTTTTTTTTTTTTTTTTAATAGTTTTCATAATGGCTTAGTCTACATTTTATTTTGTGAAACAGGACAGCCTCATGGCATTAGACTTTTCTGATGTCAATTTTAGTGTGAAAGTTTCCCATTCAATAACACAATCATATAAAACAGGCTTATCAGCTGATTAAACCATGATTCATTTGCAGAATGTGTCTTCAGAGAACATAATTCACTGGAAGAGCTTGTTTATTACAAAAACTGTTCAGGAGAATGAATGTGACTGGTTAGCATCAGAGAGTGTAGCTTGAAGTTGTTTTGTGCTGTCTTACATCATAGCAATTGTGGAAATGTTTCTCCCCTTTCTGATAATACTGCCTTATCCACATTACAAAGAAATGCAGACTACTTGCATAAGATCATGAATCTAAAATAATTCCTACTGGAACTGTGCAGTTTTAGGTCACCAAATAGTACTGCTTTGACTGCAGGCCTGATCGTGTTTCAGGTAGGTGATACATGATCCAGATTTCAGTTAACTCACTGAAAATTTTAAAATAAAAACAGTAAAGTCTTCAAGTCAGTTCAAATTGTCAGGTAGTTGTAGTATTTTTGATGTCATATGAAGCCCCATAAAGCTTGATCTGCTATCCTGTTGAGTCATGGGCTAAGCTATCTGTGCTAGATTTCAGCAGACTGCTTCAAACATTACATTTTTTGAAGCGACAGGCTTATTTTCAGAACAGTTTAGATTGACAGGTAAAGACTGGATTTCAGCTGAAAAGCAGAGAGTCAAAACCAAAAATCTGTGTAACAAAACATCTTCTAAAGGGTAAGAGAGTTCAGAGATCTGATACCAATGCATTTTAGCTAGAAGTTGAGTGGAAATTTAAAGCTAAGAATACAAATAATGTTTAGATCCCAAATATCTGTGCAGAATACCCAAAGAACTGTCTTACCATATAAATCACAAACTCCTCCCTCCAAAAAACTTAAATGCCCACATCTAACCATAGAGTTACGGTTGAAGTTCATATATGTAGTATTCAGCAAAAGTAAAGTATTTTACATTCACTTTTGTGTCTGTTAGCTCTCCAAATGTACCATGGTTTTAATTCTTCTTGAAATGAAACAACAAAATTAATAATAACCCACATTGCAAATAAGGGCTTTTTAATTTCGAGAACTATTGGAAAAAAAATTGGGGACCAAGTGTCCTTTATTATTCTGTGCAAGCATTTAAAGTAGGTCACCATCTTCATTGTAACCCTCATTTTACAACACATGCTTAAAAGTCTACTTTCTGTGAATTAAGCAATGCTCATAGAACCGCATGTGTCATTTTTTAATAGATTATTGTTTTGAAAAACAACCACTGTAAGCAAAACAGACTGGCAATATTTGAAAGTAGCTTTTGAAGTTAATTGATAGGGATGATGTTTACTATGATAACTGCTTTTCTTTGGCGTGTCATAACAATAGTTCAGGAAAGCTGCCCATTTGCCTCATGTTAATATACTTAATAGCATGTTAGCAGATTTTGTTTATAGTTACAAATTATGGTTTGGTTTTAAAGGTGAAAAGAGATGAATTTTGAAGTGCTGTTAGAAGAACTGTAAACAGTGGCATGTGAACTTAAACTTTTTTTTTAAAGAAATGCATCATGAACAGCTATCACAGAATGATTGTATTTATAATAGAAATAATTTCTATAATACAATCTCAGTGAAAATTCTCATATTTTTAATTTCTAATTTTTAGTCTGTAACATTAAGGAGTTTTTGGTCTTGAGTAGATCCCAGACTAAATCCTGCACTGTTAGTGGAAACTGTAGTGCTTACTGGAGTACACTTAATTGCAATACCTAAATATAGGCAGTACTTTCAGTTTGAAATTCCTGTTTTTTAACTGACACAGTGGAAATTAACTGGAATTGAGAGAAATTTCCTTCAGTCAGTTTCCTTTTTGTATCTCGCATATAGTGCACAGATGCTAAAGTGAAAACAGAAATCCCTGGCTTTTCATTATCCCATGTACCTTACATACATTGACCTGTATAGCTATTACGTGATCTCCATTTCTTGCAATAGTTTGTTTTCTTTTCTGAAGTGCTGAAAAAAGGTTGGGTTTTGTAGTACCTTAATACCAAGGCTCATCTAATGCTGATCTGATACAGGATTATAATGGAGATTATTTATCCAATTATCGTCCTTCATGCTTTATTAGAATGTAATTTAGGACACAAATATGTTTCAGAAGCTTATAAAACAAGCTAGTGTTCCATACTACTAAAAACATGGGAATTAGAACAGTCGTTCTTTCAGTTTTAATTTGCAGTTTTACGTGACTGAATAGTAAATTCAGCAATAGAATGCCATGTACCTCATTGTTTCCAATTCCATATTGTGTCGTAAGGAGCTTAACATTATCAGAGGTAATTTAGTATAGAAAATAGTGTATAGTTTTGTTAAGAATATGTATCTGTAACTGTAGATCAGTGCCAGATGCCATTAATCATCTGAACTTAGATTTTAATTGTACATATTTTCATCACCAGAGAACACTGCGGGTATAGTATTACTACTCCCTTTCATTGTCAGTTTGAGATAGGATGGAGATGTGTCACCACAGGTGGAAATCCAGAAAAGAGTAACAAGAGTTTTCTGGCATGCGTTCTACTGATGTTTGCCCAGTTTTGCAACCCTGACTGGGCACGGAGACATCACGTGTGTCTATCCAATGAGAAATGATGGAAATACCTCTTCTCCACTTTTACTTTTCCTGTGTCTCTAACTACTTGATCTGCTGGATCTTATAGACTAAGTTGCGCTCAGATAGTGTGTTCACTTCTATTCAGGTGAAGCGCATAAAACATTCTTTTTCATTTGTGGGTGACAGGCATTATTGTCCTGGGCACGATATGAAGGGTCCAATCTTTTTTTTTGGTACTCTCTCATCCTTATATCTTAATATGTTGAGGCATTTCCCTTCTTATTCTGACTACTTCTTCATTGCAAATTTTGGTCTCGCTGGAGAAAAATTTCCTAAGACATTACAGTATTACAAGAAGGAGCTTTTCTTCCTATGCTTGAGAGCACTCACATGGCAAGTCCAGGACAAGCAGGGGATCAGGCCCAGTCAGCATGGGTTTATAAAAGGCAGGTCCTTCTTGACCAACCTGATCTCCTTCTCTGACCAGGCGGCCTGCCTAGTGGATGAGGGAAAGGCTGTGGATGTTGTCTGCCTTGACTTCAGCAAGGCCTTTGGCACTGTCTCTCACAGCATACTCCTTGAGAAGCTGGTGTCTCATGGCTTGGACAAGTGTACTCTTCGCTGGGTGAAAAACTGGCTGGATGGA
>JAVJGG010000074.1:51630346-51647213 GCA_035590195.1 Aviceda cuculoides
TGTGCGTACTCCCCTATGACAGCAGGACACTGAGGCAGCAGCAATGTGAGTCAGCAATTCAGCACAGTCCCTCACACCCTCCATACAGAATCTATGCCCACCTTAGCCTGGCAGTTGAAGCTAAGTGACTGCTCTGTGGCGGCATGGCTGAAGCATTCCCTTGGTTATGCTACATGCGACAGGGCCAGCAGTTAGTGGAGGCTGACATCCCTTACCATTGCTATTGTTTTTGCTGAATGTGTCAGCTTGTGGTCTGAGAATCTAAACTAGCAGCTCTCAGTAGATTTTTATTGTGGAAATCTGATCCTTGGTTAATTTTATCCAAAGATTTTTCAGCTTAAAGGTAAGTGAATTGGAATATTTTTAGGTACTAAAGTCAGTTTGGAAACTGGACACAGGTGCAGCTGCATTGTCTCAGGAATACAAAATAGAAGTTTTCCTTTATTATCTTCCTTGCTTGGAAAGCAAACGAGAAATACTATTTTTGGAAAACCAGAGGTAACTTTTTTAAGAGAGAGAGATTATCAGTACTAGTGCTATAACTTGTTTTGAATTTCAGTTTGGTATTTTATAAGGATGTTATTAAGGTAGAAGATGAGTTTGCCAAAGGTAGTTTGCTGTATGCATTAATTCTCTCCCATTGTGCAAATATCTGTTGTGTTTTCTTATTTTTTGGTATGCGGTAAGTGCCTGCACCATGGGACATCTGGTGTGTATAGTCACAAAGTGGGAAAGAGACTGTAGTGCTGCTCTGTACAAACATCTTCTTAGTTCAATGGCAGATGTCAGCCTGGGAATTGTGTAAGTCTTATGGTCTTATGTGTAAGTCTAGCAGGCATGCTTTATGATAACTCATATGTCATAGTCTAAAGACTTTTTTTTTTCCTTGATTCAGTTTATACAGAAGGTAAGGCTTATTTTCTTTGTGATTCTAGTCAGTGGTTTTTTTAATTCTTGTTCTGTCTCTTATCCCATATCTTCCCTACTGCATGCTTTTGAGATGCTGCTGCTGCAAAGGAAGAAATTTTTACTTTCTTTTTTTGGTAATTAATTATAATTTTTTCTAACAATTTCGTACCCCTTTTTTCAGAAGGAAGTATTGGGGAAGGGAGAGTATATTTCTGTTAACAGTTATTTTTTGAAGTACACTGCATCATACAGTACCTGACGCTGAAAGTATTCAAGTAAATATTTGCTGAAAAGTATGCTAAAATTATTCAAATAAAATGAAAATTTTCATTTTGATTATGTTGATGTCTTTCTTTTTGTAAAGAAGCAAGACAGTCTAGCTGCCCCATGTTTTTATCTCTTCATGTTCTTGCCAGATAACATTCTTTTACAGGGCTGTAACAAGGAACCACCATTTGACCAGACTTCTTTTTGAGTCAGTTTGTCAACAAAACTTGTATTAGAGGTCTGCTTTAGCTCGTTAAATTGACAGTACTGTTCTCAGTAGTAGCACTTATGTTTTCAATGCAGCTGGATTTGTAAAATATATAACAAAAATGCTGACTTCTTTGCCCATTGTCAAAACATTTCGGTGATTGTTCTGATAAACATGCTTCTCTGTTTTATCACTTGTCCCATAATGTGAAATCTGTGAGTGTTTATTTTTGGTAGTTGAGGGCTCTGTAAACTTTATGTATTCAGTATGTGGAGTTTCAAGTAGAGGTTGATTTATTGATTTTTATATGGTTTGATTTTATGTGGAGTTTCAAATATGGATCCTTCGAGCCCTGTGCCCTGTCTCTTAAGTGTGTTTTATTTCAAGTTCAGGTAAGATGTTCAGGAAACTCATAGTGTAATAAGCTGAAAATAGGATAATATAATAAACTGAAAATAAGATGCCTAGGCATCTATGAATACATGTGTGTATAGGTACATACGCATTTGCACACGCAGGCAAGCATCTCTTAGGAAAAAGTTAAATGCAATTCCTGCCAATATTCTCATTAATATAAATATCAGATCTGCCTGTGTTTGTATTATTACCAAGTGCCTGTAATGATTCTATTTGACAACAAATTCAACATACTTTGTATGTATGTTTGTTTGTTTGTTTGTTTTAAGATTTTTAATTATTGTTTAGGACTCCTGAATGTGAGCACAGCAGTCATCTTAGAGTGATGGTTTTGGTCTGAATGAACAGGTCAAAAGTGGGCTTGTTTCAGTGTACCATGTGAATGTAAAAATAACCATAGAAGAAACTCCATTATTTTGCATATATAGCTTGGTGATATAACTACTTGATTTGAGAAAGGTATGTGACTTGTGAACCCTGATATTATAGGCAGTAAAGCACTTCCCTTACATTAACGGTTATTAGTAACATCCATGTTCTTACACAGCGCAGCTGGGTGTGAAGGGCATTACAGAAAGGTGTTTGCTTTCTTCTAAAGTGTTAGGTTTTGCCACAGCCAGGAAAAACAAATCAGTAATCTGATTTCACTGGTAACTTCAGTATGTTAATTCAGGGATTTCTAGATATTGCTTGTGCTTCAAGGGTATTTTTTATTATAAGATACGGAGGTCCCAGATCCTAATGTGTGGTTCAGTATATGGTGTCAGAGAAGAAATCTGGCAGGTAAGATGCTATATTTCTTAAGTTTATGGCATGAGTTCTGGATTTCACTCCTTTCAGAACAGTGGTGTAAATATGTCTTTTATGACTTAAATTTTTAGGTGGTATATTGGAGGCCCTGTAGTGGGTTTGTTCTTTTATCCCCCCCTTTTTTTCCTCCCCCCCAAAAAGACTGCCCTACACAGATACTTGTTTAATGTTTGCTTTTGCTGAGTCTAGTTCTGATTCATCATGTTTACATGACTTGCTGTCAGCCACCTGTTAGTTAATAGTTTAACTTTCAAGTCTGTATTTAATTTGGTTTTATTAATGAAGTACAACAAACAGCATTATGAAGCTTTTCTCTTTTAATCTTACAAGGAAAAAAATCGGTGTCTAAAAAAGCAATCACAAAGAAGAGGAAAGGTGTCACAAAGTCTACCATACCAGAATTTCAGGTAAATTATTTTAATTTTTGTTTTAAGCACTTGAACTCTGAATGTCTGTAAAATAAATCCTTTAGTTTCTGATAGAGACCTTGGAAATCCTAATCAAAGATGAATTTCCACTTTCCAGTTCAGAAAGTTTAATCTGACAGTGTTTTTAAAACTGCATTTCACCTTTTCTTGGTAGAGAATGTTTCGGTGTTTTTTATATGTGCATCTTACATATTATTCCACAGTATTGTTTAAGATCCCAAACAAATCTGTTACAGGACAAAACCTGTAAAAACTAGGAGTTGTTCATGGAATTTTTAAGGTAGATAAAATATTCTGGGATAAAGTTACTTGGGTTTTATATGAGGTACGACACTGTGGTCCTTGAACTGAAATCTAGCTTGATTTACTGAAGAACTTGCAAAATACTTTCAGGCTTCTGTGCTCATCTTGTTTGCAACTTTTACTGTTTATCTGCACATGACCTTTAGACTGGAGAACACTAAGAAAAGAATGCTAGTTATGATAATGTGGTTTATGGTACTGTACTAGAAGTGTTAACAATACTTCAGTTCAAAGTCACAATTTATGTACGTATGCCTGCTTGGATTGAAGTTCTCCTTTGGCTGTAATTTTTTTTTTTTTTTTTTTTCCCCCAAAAAAAGCAGTCTGTGCTATTCTGAGCAATAGACCCACATGAAATCATGACTGTTCTGTAAAACCCTGACACTGAGTCAGTTTATTCAATGATGATGATGTGTTCCAGGTGGAGCTAGTAGAATTTCTGGTGATAAAATTGGTTAGTAACAGTCCATATTGAGAAAATACATCTAAGTGTACACTGACTTCTGTATATATTCTAATGGTAGTGACTAAACTAAAATGTTTCCTAGCAGCTCCAAAAAATAGGTACAGTGTCTAAAAAAATTTTTTTCCAGTACATTACGTGCATGCCATGGATGTACACAGTTAGGTTAGAAATCATTTTTTACAGTATTAAACTACTGTATTTAAGTAGTCTGTCTAAAACATTATCTAAACTTAGCCTAAATTTTTATCTAACCAAGGTAAACTGTACATTTACATATCTATCTAAGTGTAAAATTCACATTATAGTATTTACCTATGTAAAATATTAATTAAAATTTAACAAAATAATTCTGGCTCTTTTGATCAAAGCTAGGTTTGTATCTGTTTTAGGTGAAGCTAATATTGATTAATATGAACAGTTTAATCTTACTAGGGAAATTTTTAACAATTTAACCTGCCTTTTTCAAGGGGACAGGCAGGACTGCTATGACTGTTAGAAATACTTGCAAATATTAAAACATTTATATTTGTAATATTACTAAGACTTTTAGAGCTTGGTAAAGTATGCTTCAAGATACTCTGCTCCACATACATGGATGGCCAAACTTACTGCAATTATGTAACTATTTGAAGGTGAGAGTATATTTTTAAAATATTTGGTAAGACAGCTTGAGTGTATACAGGCCCTGTGAAGTATGCCAGGGAGTGTATAACCATAAGAATATTGCTGTTCATATCTAAACATCAGTTCTTTTGGAAAGAAAGTAAGTAAATGAAAATTTGTAAGATGTTTTATGTGCGTGCAGCACAGGCACTTTATATCATAAGACTAGATGCTGTACTTAAGTGTAGATCTTTTACCTGAAAATCATAACTAGACATTAAAGCTGAGAAAATTAGTATTAATAAATCTTTTAATATGTGCAGTGATCCAAATTATATATTAAAATCAATTATCAACAAAACAATTCAGGAGATAATTGTACTACTTAATCCCTAACAATTATAATGCTGTTTTTAAACAACCTTTTGAGGAAAATTACTGCACAGATTTTCTGCTCTCTGTCATAGTTTGAATGTCATGGACAAAGCATTAGAAGCATGGGTCAGTGAACATCACTCCTTCCTTGTATGTGATTTCAGACCTCATATTAACTTAGCTCAAGGCTGCTTTAAATAAAAAACCCACAAACCCAGAACAAAAGCAAATGCAAATTCTCTTTACAAAATAAGAAGACACAAAAAACAGGTCTGTTTTTTAATATTTTGAAAATTATTTGAGAAGTGAGTTTACAGCTTCATAGATCAGGAGATAGTTCGCTGTTGCATATATCTTTTTAAAAGAAATTCTGAGTTACAAGCTTATTATTACTGTTACTCATTAGTGTTTTAAAGAAATTACACTAATTATATTGCTGTACAGAAGGGACACTAATGTGGGTTTTGGGGGTTTCTTTTCCAGTTACAAAGTACATTTAGATTTGGTAGCAAGTGCTTTGTCTTAGTCTTTCCTCCTTTCCCCTCACATAAATACACATGTACCTATATAGACCTACATGTACTGTAACTAAGGAAAAAGGGAATGCACACATTTTAAGGAACAAGGCTAACTTCAGCTTTTCTGTTTAACTGTGTCTTAACAGTTTCGGTTTTATCAGCTATGGTCTATACTAAATACAGATCTCAAAAGGGAACTATGTGGACAATTTTCCACGTGGAGATGACAGCAGTAAAAGAGCAGGTTCATAGGAAATAAAAGTATAACTTACAATCATTACACAGATAACCTGAAGTAAGCACGAGATCCCACTGAAGTGAGTAAAAAATATGCTAAAAATTTGGCTGAAGTTAAGGAGGGCAAAGAGGGAGCATCAGTGATTTGGGGGAGTACACTAGGTTTGTATTTATTAATAGATCCACAGATTAGATTGGTTTTATAATGGTAAATAGTTTTTATTACTGCTTTTTTAATCTTTCCTTCAAAATGCTGGCTTCATTCTGTAAGATGGGAAATGTTAACCGAGTGAGAGAAGTTTGAGAAATAGCTTCTTCCCAATCATTGTGCATCTTTAGTACCTCATCTCAAATCCTACTGTAAACAAAGAAATATAAATTTCTTCTTGAACCTTTTTATAGTGCTTTTCAGTGCAGTATTGGAGTATTTCAAATACTAAACTCGGTGTGACAGTCAGTGCTCGAACTTTTGTTACCTTCCTTGTTTGACTAGTGGGTGATTGACACACAGACACTAGCCTCAAATGTACAGCTCTTCTGATGAAAATTGGGGCTTAGAGATTTGATTACTCTTCACTGTCACCCCCAGCCCCAAGACAGCTAAAGTTTGTATATTTGCATTGTTTTTCCCATTAATGTACTTTGGATGGGTACACACTAGCAATTTTGCAAATTGGATTGTTATGTCTCAAGTGACTGTTCTGAAAATGAGAAACAGGACTGGGACCAGTGAAGAGTTTGGCCACATGAATTGTCTGATGACATGGAGAAGCTTTTTATGGTAGAGTCAAAGACAAGAGTTGGTACTTCCAGGACACCATTCAACTGACAATAGTGAAATCATCCTTCTCCTTGAAAACTCTTGCCTTTCTAGAAGTGAGTTCCTAAAGAGAAACTCACCCACTTCTAGCAAATGAAGACAGTGTCTTTCCTGGAGTCATAGTTCAGCTTTATCTTTGAGTCATGGTACACTGAATTAAACATGTCTCATCAGAGAAAATAAAAAACAGTGATAAAATTTAAAAACTGAATTGTCAGGTATATAGTCAAAGGATCGGATTGTAATTGCATAGGGAAAATCTTTATCCATGCCTTTATTGAGTTTTGTCAAGGGCTTGATGTGACAAACTTGCACCTTTTTGTATAACAGTACAGTATCATAGATTTCTTTGCAGGCCAGTATTTGGCTTCCAGTTTACATCTTAGGTATTTGGAAGTTCTTTAAGTGCAGGACAGACATACATATTGAACCTAGTAGAGTTACACATAGTAGTACTATTTTCTGGGTTAAGAGAGAAACCTTTTGCAAGTTAATTTTACATACATTGCCTACAGCAAGACAGTGCCAATTTCCTGATTCATTTGCTATTTTAAACTTGATAAATGTGAACACTGGAAACTTTAGTTTGAGTCACTCCAGTTCCCCAATGCTCCCAAATGTACACAAGTGTTATGAAAATAATAGCATGTATGCATTAGAGGTTTCTGAAATTTATGTATTTTGCTAAAAGTGTCACTTCTGTGTTTTAATAGTGAAACAAAGGGGTTTTTAATATGAATGTGCTGCAAATCTAAAACTGCATGTGTAATTGAAATGAAAATACATTGTTATGAGTTACTGATTTGGGAAAAAAAGAATTAAAAATAGCACTTGTAAGATAAAAGCCTTTTTGTTTTTTTTTTTTTTCCTTTTTGGATTTGGTTTTCTTAAATTATCTCAACATGTTTTCAGTAGTAATGAAAACATTTCCACCTAAGGGTGTTCAGAAAGAAGCAAGTCTTAACATATGATAACCTGAAAGAACCTAACAACTTAATAATTTCCAGTTTATTAACTCTTTAATTGCCCTAAATGATGGTAAGCCCAAACTTGCAGATTACTTTTGTTTGACAATTTTTTCAAGAAACTAACTTCCATATTCTGAAAGGAAAAATGTAAAAAGGATGTTTTCTAAGGACAGGAATAAGAAGAATATAATGCTTTTTCAAAACATAGATAGGTAGATAGATTTGATAGACGTGGCTAGGTTATCTTTCAGTAATACTCTGTGTAAGCCCATAAAGTTATGTTCAGGAAAAAGTTGTAACAAGTGTAATTATGTTGTAACCGCAGCATAGTCCAAAGCTGGTATGCTTTAATTCACCGGGGAGTTGTTTGGTACTCAAATCTGTTCCAGCTCATTGCTATACTTGAGCCAAATTTGGTAGTTGTCATTTACAGAAGTTTTAAGAAAATACCTACATTTTGAAATGGAAGCTTGCAGGCAGAGATACGGTTTATGTCCATAGAGTGAAGTATTTTCTTACTAGGTTTTCTTCCTTTCAAAAAGTCCTATTTTTTTACATTTAAAAATGCTATAAGAAAATAAAAATCAAATGGTGGCACTAAGTAATAACATGTGCTTTTAGATTTTATTTAACTTCACTGTACATTTTCCAAGTCCCACATTACCAAGTGTTTGTGTTCATTTGTTTTTTAGCTTATTTGCACTAATCTTGATGAACTCAGGGAATTAATCAGAAAGATTGAGAATGAACTCAAAGATCTGGAGGACATTAAAAAGAAATCGGTATGTGACATTAAAAGCTTTCTCTTGTATGGGTATAAAACAGTGCCTGTTATTTGCCGAGGCCTGTCAACTGAAGATTTTATGTCTGTTTAGTAACTGCATGAAACCTCATAAGGTTGATGCCTGGAGACTGTAATCTTAATCTTCTCTGTATATAGTGCTCTGTTCACAATGTTTTTATGATAAGGAAATTCAATAACTGTGTTAACACTTTTCACTGCCAAAATAAAATGTGGATAGTGGCAATACCTTAGAAGTAATTCATTTCTATTAAACATGTGACCATTCTTCCCTGAGGACAAACTCTTACCCAACAAGCAATTATAGGATAGAGTTCTTATATCTGCCTATGCAGTGCTGATCAGATCTTCCTGTGAGCTGACTCTTACGTTGCTTATTAGGATTCATAACTCTTTTTGTTTGCAAGTAAGTTCTTAAAATTGGCTTTGTTTAATTTTTATTCAAGTAGGTTGTAGAGGAAAGTATGTTATCTGGCTTTTGATAGCAGATTGAAATGCACGTTCTACCGACATACACTGGATTGCTTGCTCTGTGCAGTTGAAAAGCTCAGAAGAGTAATGGTTAGACAAGAGAATCCAACACGTTTGCAGTTTTGTAGGAGGCAGTGATTGACATCAGGATGGTGGATGGTTTTAAATACATGAATAGTACTCATTTAAATGGACCTCTGCAGCCCGCTCTTCTTATTACTTACTCTTTTTCATTGCAGTTTAATAAAACCTTTGGTAGGCATTTCTGTGACATTTCTATGAACAGTAATAGTTAAAAATGTCACTTTTTCTATACCTTGGAAATGAGGCTGCTAATTTCTATGAATGTCTTTAGTCTCATGCAGAAACAGTTTATTCTTAAATTATTTAAGTAGGGGAAAGAAAGATGGTAGGTGAGAGGCAATATAAATTAGTACTCTGAAAGACAAATTTCAGTGCAGACACTTAGCATAATAGTTGTTAAAATACCAAAAGGAATAAAAACAGATTTAACTTGAAATTATTTTGTAGTTGCTAAATTGCAGGTTGGTTTTATGATAAGATTGTCAAGAGGTTATCAGAAAGGCTATGTCAGCAATAGAAGAAAAAGCCAAAAATGAGAGTACACATCAGCATATCAATAATCTTAGTATAGGTGAGACTTTTAGTCTACTAGTAAAACCATACCAACGAGACTTCTTCCAGGGTAGACAAATGCTAAATATGTCATAATTGCTCTTTGAACTGAAATCTGATAATGTCATTATGTAAATAAGTTGCATGACTTCAGCGGGAATACTATGTTTAGTTCTAATTGCACCGTCTTAAAAAAACCAAACACTTAAAGTACAGGGGAGTTAAGATACAACTCATTCAGCATTGAGAAGTTGTGAGGTAAGGACAGTCTTTCTGTGTGCTTGTATACATCTATCAGATCATGATTCTGGGTCTCTAAACACTTGTGTTATTAGACATTTTATGTAAAGAAAAAAGGCTAGGATTAGTGCTGAAGAAGTGATAACAAGGAAACAGTAAAGTGAAATACTGATTTTTGAAAAATGATTATCAGGCAAATTTCATATTCACTGTTAAAAAATACAGATAGAAAGATGTTAAATTAGATGAATAGTCAATAAACGTGCCTCCCCAAAATGAGGTTTCATTTTGCAAGTGAATTCATTATTCATTTTTGATGTCTAACACCATGTGTAATTAGGTTAGGTATCTTAAAAACTGGAGGAAATGGAGATCTTCATTCTTCAGCTATGGCACAAGTGACAGTGGCAGTTTCAGAAGCATCCAGAATAGAGTTCGTTTCAGCTTTCCTGAAGTGCCTAGTCTATTAATTAAAACATTGTTCTAATTTGATGATGGAAATTTGACCTAATGTAAAAGCTTATTTTAATATGACGGTATTCCTTTTAATGCTGTTCATGGACTTCTTTCTTGTTTTGTCCCAAAGATACTGGTGTTCTTACTACTTCATGGTAACTTTATTGATTTTTGTTTGCACTAGTGACCTAGGTGAAGCCATAGGAATCTTTCTTCTTCATGACTAAGCTGCTCGGTAATTCCAGTTTTAGTAGTTGTTAGCATGTGCTACTGAGAGAAACCTTCAAGGCAAGCTTTAAAGCTTATGTTAAATACTAAAACATATTAGAAATACAGCTTGTCTAATTTATATTACGACTTTAAAGTATAACCTTTTTCTTAGTCCTAACTGCCCTTTATTTCCTAGGAGACCATTCTAGAGTATGTAAAAGGAATTACTTCTCCAGAACTTGGAAGTGCTGGAGGCTGTAATGAAAGAGCTGAGCTGTAAGACTTCTTTAACATGAGTAAATTTACTGTTTTCCTGCATTTTCTGTAGGTAGTTGGACTGGTTGTATCTGACACTTTCAGAACATCAGCTTGAGCCAAGAAATGACATGAGAGATTTTTTAGCTCAAACAAGTTTTGTTCGGCAAGTTAAAAGCAAATTACAAGCAAACAGGGTTATGTAATGGAAAGGCATGGGTAATTTTAAGTGTAGGCATTACTACCAGTTTCTTCTACAACAATGAAACAATAAACCTGTTGGAAAGGATTTTCACTGTTTGGTTGATTAAAGTTTGGTTCTGTACTCTTTTGTACATGTGTATTGTCTGTTGAATTAGCTATGAGTGATATTTTTCCATTTAAAGTCTTGCACTTTTGCTTTATTACTAGTTAGTTTGTTGTAACAATGATGAGATTTGCCTTAGTGCCAGTTTGCTGTAATTGTTCAGAGGGGAAAATGAAATTTGACCTCAGTTCTTTAATTTTAAACAGAAGTTCAACCCAGTTTTAGTATTACTGGTTCCCAGACTGCTTCGCAGATGAACTCTAGCCACAGTTCTGAAGCGAGGCTGCAATTTCACATATGCTTTCAACTGACATAAGCCACAACTGCTGCCAAATAAATAGTTCCTACTCTCTGTGTCTCTTGCAGCTTACATGTTCTGTGACAACCCTCGAGAGGAGGTAGCAAAATTCTTTGTTCAGCTGCATGGTGAGAGAGTTGGTCTGTGATAAACCTAACTACTTTTTTACTGCTGCTTAGGTGTTTTGTAATCCAGATAGGTTTTCGTGCAATTTATCATGCAGTTGCACAAACACCTGTGCTTGTGTTCTGCCACTGTTTGAGGGGTCATTGTAAGGACAGGAATGAGCATCTGGGGCCAAAAGAAAGTGGGACTGCTTTTGACAGGAAAAGTGCCATTTGGTGAAGTTCTATGTGCTATTACAGTCGGGGATGCTCTAAAAAGTCTATCCCTTCTGCTACTAAACATTTCCTCTCCTTACCACCTGCTACATTTCAAGAGAGAGAGGAGAGAATAAGTTAGTCAGATCTACTATTTATGAGAGGGCCTGACTGGAAATCAGAAAGCAGGAGGTGCAGGAAGGGGAATTGAAGGACTTGAGTCTAATGCCCTGTGCACTGTCTAGTGAAAGGATGGAGGGTGGCTTCCTAAGGAATGTCTAAGCCAGAATGTCTTCTAGCTTTGGTATGTTCCTTAGGACATGTGAAGTGACATCCTTTCACTAGCAACATCCTTTCACTTTAAAGCAGCGTGACTAAAAAGTAGAGTAAAAATGGAATTCATAGAAAAACCCACAGAATTTACAGTAACAAGAATTAGTTTCTGGTAAAAACTAATGTCTGTTTTGTTGCTAATACTGACATAGGATGCGGGAAGTTATAAGCACAATTATAAATCTGAAGTAGAACATATTGGATAAAAATTCTATTGAGATTTTATTGCATTTTTACCTCATGTTGGCTGAAAATTTAGACTACATATAAGCATGCAGTTCAGCTGAATGTGAACTCTTAGAAATTTGCTATAACTAGCAAATTGATCAAGACATGCAAAGTAGCCTAATTCCACTTAAAAGTCTACTTGCAGCGGTATTGATGAAAAAATAATTTTGACAAACATACGTGATAGTGAAGCATGTTGCCAGTATATTTAGGATAACGTAAAGGCTTCAGTCTAATATATGAAATTTCTTTTATGAGAAGAGATGGTAAAGTAGCGCCTTCCGTCCTGATCAGTGTGCAAGGTAACAACTATCAGTTTCTGACATTTTTCCCTGTTGTCTTCTCTGTTGGGTAAAGTCAGTGAGAGTTGCAGAGTGAATGGAAATCTCTTTACTGCCTTCCAGATAATCAGTCACTCTTGTGATCTGAAGTCATTGGGGTTTTGTGTGAAACTGTTAATTAAGCTATTCTGTAGATCAGTTGTATGTATTTAACTGTTGCATATCATAGCAGAAACTGATTTTTTTTTTTTTAAATCCCTTCTTGCAGTTGTGTAGTATGAACCTGACAGCATTGCAGATACTTGAATCAAATAGTGAACTTCAGGCTTTTTTGTACATGTCATTTTGCAAGCTGACTTTGTAGTAAGCATGTTTATTGTAAAATGAACTGGGTTTTGACAGGGAAAGTTAATTCTAGACCCTGTCCTGATTATGTTGAAGCATAGATTGGCCTGGAGAGAACATAAATGTTGAAAGATTGCTTGTTTACTGAAATGCAAGACTTTATTTTGTTAGCACCACTGGATTTTAATCATTCCCTGCAAGTCTGACTGGTAAGCGCATAGCTGTCCGGGGAGTGAGAATGGAGGCTGAAACCCAGGATTGCCACAATTAAGTTGACAAAGTTAAAATGGATAAAGGGAAGTACCTTGCTGAGAAGGAAACCAGACTCGTTCCTACAGGGAGAGAAAAGTCAGGCAGAGGTGAGGGGAAGGAGAATTGCTTAGTCAAAGGACACCAGCCAAGTTCACGACTAATTAGGGTTCGGATAAAATGCATTGAAGATTTTATTGTTTTGCAGAGGTCTGTAACACACTGATGTTCTTGACTTAGTAGTAAAAACCTTCTTTTAAGATTAGAGGTTTTGCCATCTTCTAATGCTATTCCTGAAGGTTTTAATTAGACAGTTGTACTTCCAAAGACAGGTGCATGTCTTTGTCTATCTTTGGGAGTGTATATATCTTTTAAGCAGGTGAATCAGAAGGGCTGAAAGCAAACTGAGGGTTTCTACAGTTCTAAGTCCATATCACCTGCAGAAATATGTATTTTGGAGTCCACCTGAAAATTCAGAGTTACAAACCCACTGGTTCATGTCAGAAATATTTAGCACCTCAGACATAAATTCATTTCTAGGATACTGAGGCTATCCAAAGGAATACATTGGGCCGGTATGGAATGTATTTTCTCTGTCTGCTTTTTTTTGAAATTCTGAACAGGCTGCTGTTAAATTTCTTCATAGGAAGTAGAAGTATCTAAATGAAGAGAAGAGACTGTTTTCTGGGGGTTTTTTTAATTGATTTGCTACATTTTACTTTAAAAAATGTTAATATATGGCAAAAATAATGCAAAATGGCTCATTTACTAAACAGAAGTTTACAAGACATTTCCTCTGTGTACAATAAAGAAATGGGAGATATTGCTATATGCTTGAAAATGTCTGGTGGGGAAACTGTATTTAGACAAGACTGTACAGGGACTTCCTAAGAATGCTCAGCAGAAATTCATGTAACCATCAAAAATAGAGTAGGGCTCTTATTAATATTTTAGTGAATCGGACCTCAACTTCACAAAAAATAAAGTGGAAAAACTTACTGTGTCTTCTCATTTGGGCCCTGTGGAAACGTAATTATTACTGGGTTAAATCTTCTTAACTTTGTAGCAGGAGGTGAACTTCTTTCCCCCCATTCCTCCCACCTCTTCTCCTGGCCTCTTCCCCGCCTCCCCAGGGAAATATGTACCATGCTTGAGAATTTTGCATGTAAGAAGTTCTCAGTTATACTTGTTTTCATCTGTATTACTATATGTACATAAATGTACATGCAGACAAATAACATAGTCTGAGAAATCTGTGTTTGCACACATATTTGCAGGTTTAAACTGCGGATGATATCCTTATTCCAGTAAATATTTAGGATAACAAAATTTTAATAGACCTGCTTGAAGTCTTGCATCTGAAACATTTTCTTTTAAATTCAGCTTAGTTTCTGTGTTACTATGCATCTTCATCTGTAATGTATCTAACATAGTCTCTTTTTCCATTCTGTGTCCCAAAAACTTGATTTGTATTTTTGTCACTTCCAAATAGTCTGTTATATGTTCTCTGGCTTGCCTGCATCTTTTAAAAACACTGGTATGAGCCCAAAATGCTGAAATTTATACATTTACATCCATACAGTTTGTTGTACTTCTGAGGAGAGATTGAGTATGTGCAGCTTTTGGGAATTCAACCAGCTATTTAGTTGTCAATGAGCTATTTAGTTGCATAGTATGAATGAATAAAGCCAATTTTAGGCTTAAGATTTCAAAATCTTCTCCACAGTAATTGCTTTTTCTTCTCTGGTATTTCTGTCTTTGCTTATCTCACTAGCTTTCAATATTTTTGTCCCAGTCTGCAGTTTTTCTTAGCTCCTCCGGTATCTTTTTTTCTGTCCATATTGTCTAGTTTTTTCACACCTATTTTCTCTTAGCTTCCCGTGATCTTTCATGCTTTTCCTTGTGCGGCAAGTCCACCAATAAATGTTTGCTAAGAAGCTTTCCTTAAGCCACTTTTGTCATGTACCTTTCTACAGTTCCAAATGTGAAAGGGTGGATTCTGCATCAAAGATATGGATGCATACTGATACATTTAATCTGAAACGTTTTTGTCACAGATACTACTGTATATTTAGAACATTTCACAGTGTTTTGGATTTTGGTCAGTTAGTATATTATTTTGAAAAAAATATTCAAGTCATTCCTGTCAGCACACAGTTATAACAAAACAGCTGGTTTTAAGATGTTCAGCTGAAGAATAGAGAAATACTTGTATATCTGGAGTTGAAAAGATGCAAAATTCAGCTACATGAAAGGGAGTCAAGTGAGATCCGTAATAGCTTAACAGACCCAGCTTTTTTGTAAATAGTTTAAGATACTACATACATCCAGATTCTTCATGAGTTACAGAAGTATAAGTTTGTTAATATCTTGAAGTTCTTCTAATGAAGAGTAAAATGTGACAGTTCAGTGACTGATAATTTCATTGTTCTGAGTTAGGATCAAAAAGATAGTAAGATCATGCTAATAATAAAGTTTCTCCTGTGCTTTTGTTTTTATATCTTTAAAATAAATGTGGCAGATTAATAAACGCAATGGTAATTGTGTAGTAGTTTTGCCTAAAGAAAATTAGAACATGTGGCTAAATGTCTGAATGAAAAATCATTTCATAGTAATGAACTAAATCATGAGATAAAGGCATTTTCAGTAGCAAGAAATTTATTGCTTTTTTTTTTTAACTTTGTTTGCAATGTTTAACAAGAGAGTATGGGATACCATTTTAGGATATAGCTTCGTGTGATCAGATATCTAGGTCATAGAAGTGCAAGATGAAGTCTTTTTCAAAAAAAAAGTTTGAGGGCTGATATATGATATTTTTTCACTAGTTGCTGGTAAATGCTCAAAAATAAAACTAAGAGGTATCATGACTGAATTTGTTTTATAATTTACTACAAGTCATTTTTCTGACTATATTCTGTCCCAGTCTTCAAATAACATCGCAGCCTAGCTGTTGATACATATTTATAATATTCAGAATGACGTTGCTGAAAGTAAAATACAAGATACTGACTTTCAGGAAGTTTTACTGTAGAAGATAACTCTAAGGATTTTCAGAATGAAAACACTTGAAATTATAGATGAGTTTGTATAGTATGAATACATAATCTCATCATGCATTCTTACTCAGTCAAAACAGCCACTGAAGTAAGTGTCTGAAATTCTAGTATTTGGCCCATAAATCACTTAAGAAGAACATTCAATATCCATCCATATCTGAATTGAAAAAGTTATCGATCTCTTTTCTTTAGGTATCTGATGTCCAAAGCAGCTGCAGATCACCAACTCCCTCTCTGTGTGACATCACTAGAAAATGCTAGACTGGTGATGTCACACATACCACAGAACCCCGCTGCAGAATGGAGCAGGCCTATTAAGGGTAAGGTAAGTTTTCTCCCTCCACCACCACCCCTTTTCAACAATATTGCATGGTTTTATAAGATTCCCAATTTTCTTTATTTTATGTCCCTGGGATATAAAGTAAAGATTAAAGAAAATCTTATAAAACTGCATAATATTGTGGTGTTGTGTGTGTGTGTTTATTTAAAAACAAAACAATCCCCCCTGTATAAAGTTCAGTCCTTACCCCATATATCCATATCCTGGCTCCAGTCTGCTTTGGGGTTCCATGATGAGTATGCCAGAATAGTGTATGTTGGGGCATCACAGAGAGTGGAGTCAGCATTTCCTGGCTGCTCTGGATGTCAGAAACCTTATTTTAAAAGGTAAGTTTTCAGATGAGAAAGTGTTGAATGTCTCTCTGTGTTTATATGTAAACATTCAGCACATTTCTGAAACTTATTTTTATTGTGTTTGCATTTTTTTAAATTTACTTGTGACTTTCAGCTGTGTTAAGTAACATTTATACTTGTCCTCTATCTAGGCATTTTTTCCTCTTTTGTTCTATTGTTAATACCTTATCCTGTGTTTCCAGAAAAAAAATAGTGTTTTGTTTGTCACTACCTGGAACAAGATGGTAATCAAGTTCATTTAATATCTTTATCAACAATCTGGTCAAAGGGATTGAGTGCACCCTCAGCAAGTTTGCAGATGACACCAAGTTGGGAGGCAGGGTGGATCTGCTTGAGGGTAGGAAGGCTCTGCAGAGGG
>JAVJGG010000074.1:51647586-51662640 GCA_035590195.1 Aviceda cuculoides
GTCCAGAGAAGGGCAACCAAGCTGTTGCGGGGCTGGAGCACAAGTCTTACACGGAGCAGCTGAGGGAACCGGGGTTGTTTAGCCTGGAGAAGAGGTGGCTGAGGGGAGACCTTATCGCTCTCTAAAACTACCTGAAAGGAGGTTGTAGCGAGGTGGGTGCTGGTCTCTTCTATCAAGTAACTACTGACAGGATGAGAGGAAATAGCCTCAAGTTGCAGCAGGGGAGTTTTAGATTGGATATTAGGAAAAATTTCTTCACCAAAAAGGTTGTCAAGCATGGTAACAGGCTGCCCAGGGAAGTGGTTGAGTCGCCATCCCTGGAAGTATTTAAAAGACATTTAGACGTGATGCTGAGGGAGATGGTTTAGTGGTGGACTTAGCAGTGTTAGGTTAACGACTGGATTTGATGATTGTAAGGGTCTTTTCGAACCCAAACAATTCTGTGATTCTAGAAGTCAGAGCAAAGGTACAGAAGCAGTGGTCCTGGGAATATGAATTACAGACCACATAAGAACATAACTCAGTACACACCCAAGTTAGCTACTGGTTATTTCTATTTAAATAATCAGTTAGGAATGCAGGCTCTTATCAGACTTAGAATTAGCTCAAGTAAATTGAAGGGGAAAAGTTTCTCTGCACATCTATTAAGAGCAAGCTCTTCAGTGATAGAGAAAGACTGTTTTTACCACTAAAGTACTGTCTTGGGTTGATGTAGTTGGATAATTTTAGTTCATGTCTACAAATAAGATCCTGCTGGATTTCATAAACACCAGAAGGCAGTGCATCCAGATCTCAGTTTCTACAGACCCCTTGTTGACAAGAGGACTGAACTACAGGGCTGTAGTAGCTATTCCTTTGTACTAACACAGCCATTTGGCTAAACCACTCCTCGTGGAATTTCCTGAACAGCTATGTTTTGATTATGTTGAGTGAAACAGTCATGGCTACCCTGCTGTGGTCAGTTCCTTCTGTGCCATTAGATGTTGCATTCCATTTATTTGCTAATCCCATAACACATCAGGTCATACTCGGAGGCTTTTATCTTTCATCATAAGGAACCCTGCAGTCTGTGATTGAAAGGGATATTTGAAGGTCTCCCCACCTTGAAGCAGGACTGTTGTCAGTGCTGCATTAAGTCATCCATGACCTGACTAGCCAAGTTCTGATAAAGAAAGAAAGAATGGAGATTGAACAGCTGCTCTGCACAACCTGTTCTAATGCCATATGTTTCTGATGAAAATATACCTTCTAAGGTCCAGCCTGAACCTCCTAAGCTTCAGTTTGTAGATTTCTCCTGCCTTGCATCATTTGGTATCACTGAGAAGAGTTTACATCACAGACATTTGTAAAAGCAAGTTTATTATCTGTAGAAATTAGCAGGCAGCTATGTAATGCTGAGGTAGGCAGTTAAGAGCTTTACCAATTATTGATTTGCCTTTTCTTTCCCTCCCCTGGAAAAAACACCAGACTCTGTTAGAGAATGAAATTGCATAGGAAAGTTAATGCTGGATTTTGTAGTGAGTATCTTAAGGTTATTGACATTTTTTAATCCCCTCCTTTTATCTATTTTAATATTTAAGGAATACTAGCAGATCATTTGTGTAACATCTGGGCTTTGCAGAAATCTTATGTGTTTGCACAGAAAATCAACTGAACCACAATAATTTAAAAGATAAGGATCTCCCCACCACCACCCCCCCAGTCTTTTTTGGCCCATATTCTGTGTCCTGACTGTTTCTGAGGAAAGAAAATTATTCTCAAGGCTTAAATGTGCATATGTTTCCACTAACAGGTATACTCTCAACTCCTGAATCCCTGTAAGAAAAATGAGTAATCGGGATACAGGGAAATATTTCATTTACATTTTTTAAAATTACATTGCTATAATATTTGCATTAAAATTATTTGGAAGCAAATATGGAGTTTTCCAGAGATTATATCCCGAGGACACTATTTTTGTTAAAAACTAGCTCTAGAATTCAGTGGGCAGAGGGTTGGTTATTTTTTTGTTCATTTTTGTAAGCAAGGAGAAAAGTGACTCGGTTTTGTTCTTCTTTGAAGTGTTAATGAAGGCAGTAAAGTCTTGAAGTCTGGTCTTGACTAAGCCTTCTACCTATGTCTGGGTATTCAATGCATGATAGAGTTATCACTTCAAAGTTTACTCAGTGGTCAGCTGATATTTATCTGGCTCATAAATACTTTTTTTTTTTTCTACTGAAGCCAAGATCATAGCCTTATTTAAAGATAAGTGTCTCAGAAATGAATAATTTCTTGTTGGTTTTACTCTGTAGTAATTTTTCATATCTTTTTAATACATTTTCATACATCCCATTCTCTGCTATATCAAATGGGTGTACAGCATTTCTATATGCTGATAGTAGTGGCAGTGTATATTTTTGCCATTTTGATTTTTGTTTTGATACAATCCGCTAATACTGTGCAGTATATAAATTCATCCTTTTAAAACTGTGAAATATTTTGTATATCTTACAAGAAAGATAAATCTGTGCACATAATATTCTTTCATATGTTAGCAATTAATTCTGTTGACTGCTAACATTAGGAGATGATACCAAATGCCTTGGTAGGCTACAGTATGCACAAGGCCTGTTTTCTGCTGTAATGCTCAGTGGCAGGTTTTATGCTGCAGTGCACTACATGTGCAAATACGACTGGCCACAAATGACGGAAATTAGAATACAGTTTGCTGGCTTGTCTGTGTGCTCAACACTAACCACTATGGGGTAGTGTGACATAATTTCATACTTAAAATCTTTGCTTTTGTAATTTTAATTGAAGAATGATGGAGTAGCTATTCAGTTTGTTACGCAAGATGTAAATGCTTATCCATAAAAAATAGATACCTGGTCTTCAAAGAAGCATTCAGCCTGACTGATCCTGCTGTACATTGGAGAGATCTTGCTGAAATGTGTGGGAAGGAATTACTCCAAAGTCCGTAGAAAAATCGTTATTGTAGACTGTTGAAAGGGAGCCATGTCAAGCTTTATGCAGCTTGTGCCCTACATTTCTTGGTGTGCTGGACCACAGGAAGCTGTGAAGGATACAAGCTCTTTTGAAAGCTAAATACGTATATGAAATAAATAAGTTCGCAAGTCTTGCTTCTTTTTCTTGCAGAACCCTAGTCTTTTTACTGTCTTACATCCTCTCTGACAAGTCAAAAGATAAAATCCTCATTTACGCAAAATGCACAGAATTAGTAGGGTGGCAGAAGTACTGGAGTATACCAGATCTCTTTCCATAGCTGTTACATGTATATGCATTGTTCAGTCTTTTATGTAATAAACTAGAGAATAAACTTTTGGGAAGAAATACTTATAAGAGCTATCTAAGAGTGTTAAGAGATGTGTTCTGCAGCATTATGGCTACCATGGTTGTGCAGTATATATGTGTATACATGCTAATTGTTGTTTCCCAATGTCTTTTATCCTCATTCAGCCTTTCCAGCTTTATTAAAACATGAATTCCTCATGGAGGATCATAAGATTACATATATCAGTTTGCAAAAGAAAACCATTTTTAATTATACATTTGAGTTAAAATCTTAAAGCTTTTATGTTGGAAAACTGGTCTCTGCTGCATATTCTGTTACTTCATAAATGACCAATTTGCAAAACTTTCTTTTAAAAAAACCTTTTATCTAGAACTTTGAATAAAATATTAAAATGTATTGCAAAAAATCTGTGGTTTTTGTCCCTAAAAATTGTAGTAAATTGTTTTTGAAAATAATAATAATATAAATTATATCACTTACGTTAAATGAGATTATGGTAAGATTTTCTGTAGAAATTTTATCTCTCACTATTAAAAGTGTACAGACATGGTTGGTTTCCCTGACCTGAATGGATTACTACCTGTGGTAGTTACTCATTTAAGTAATTTTAAACACATGATACGTTCACAGAATTCTGCTTCAGTTTTAAGTTTGACCTGTAGAAAGTGAACATCCTTGCAGTATTGCTTTTTTTTAACTCGGACGTAGAAGTATTAAAGTCTTATATAGTTTCACAGTTACACCTACCCTTAACCTTACTAATATTTTCCTCCAGTTATTTTCCTTGTATGCTGTATTAGTGTGCCAGGATTATTGTAGTACTAATGCAACATAACAAGATTCGAGTCTAATGCAATGATAAATAAATGGTATTTATGCTTGCAGGGAAGATGGTACCATCGGAGGCAAGCAGTAAAGGAATTGCATGGTACGTTGATAAGACTGCTTAATGAACTGTTACCATGGGAACCAAAGCTAATGAAAGCATTTCAAAGAAACAGGTAATTAGCTACTCTTTTTTTAACAATAGTGCATGGGATGGAAAACAAAAAAATTCACTTTTAAAAACTAATCAATAAGTTGGCTTCTCAAATAAATTAAATGAAAATATTTGAGGAGTGAGGCACTGGCAGTGCTTTAGTTGGAGGAATTATTTTATGTTCCAGACTTACTGTCTCTAAATAAAGTTGAGTTTAACCCCCTAATTTTTTTTTTTCCTCTAAAATGCTCTATAATTCTTAAGCCTGCCTATAAATAGTTGTATCACAATCCAGCTAGGATTTGTATTGCTGTTTACTTGGTTAAGAGGTGCTGAAAACCTGTGTCTAGAAAGCTAGACCAGGGCTTCTTAGAATACTTTTTCAGACTACTTACTGTCTAAAGCTACCTAAATTGGTTGGTAATGAATTCTGCACAAAGCAATTCTTAAAACATTGTTTCGAGGTCTTTGTAACTCTAAATTTGAAATGCATCTGGAATGAGGTGTGTCAGAGAAATGTCAGTGAAGCAGTGACTGATTTAAATCTTGTATGGGCAAATATTAGTAGCAGTGAAGGTGGTACACAGATTATAAATCCTGGAGAGACTGGATATTGACTTGGTGTTGTCACTGTGTCTTGAAGTTTGGTGCCATTGTTGTCTGTTAGCCATACAGCTGTTGCTGTAATCATACCTTAGTTTTGCCACATAGACATTTAAAAATCAAGTAATGATTAGACGCTCGAACTCCGTGTCAAATGATAGGTAAAGTTAGGGAGCTGCTTAAATGTTGAGTATGAAGGAAGAGGCTTACACAGTTATGTGGTACAGAACTAATTCTGAAAAGTGTAAAAGGTATTATGTTAAACCCAGCAACATAGTACCAAAGACAGTGAACAAATAGAATTACTAAGAGTTGGTTTCTTAGTAGCTCATTTTAAACATATGCATCAGTTAAAATCCTTATTGGAAATCTAAGATGTTGTTGAACATTTTGCTTTAAATTATGGACCACAGTACAAGTTTTGCTTTTTTTCTATTCCTTTCTATTCAAGTTTCTGTTCATTTTTCTTAGCTGTTCATTTCTTCCTGTCTGTAGCAATTCAGACTCCTTTTGGAAATGTGGCAGATAGTAATACTACTAGAAAGGATTTCAGTTTTATCCTTCGTGTAAATTCTGCTGTGAAATGGTTTGATGCCCAGTATTTGTTCTTGTTTGTTAAATGTGGTTCTAGAATACAGAAGTAGAACTGTCATATAGAGTATGTAGAAGTACTATATATGAGGTATGCCTAATACAAGTAAGTTTTAGTCTGAAGCTGGGTGGCAGGGGTCTTGCATGTCTGTGTGCTGGTAGCTAGAGAAGCACGCATTTAAAGCGGAGGATAATTTCTGAGATTATATTTCTCAGGATGTATGTTTTAGGCTGTAACCCTAGTTTGTTCAGCAATGCTAGCCTAGGTATTTCCGTTACATAACTGTTTGGACACACACATAGTATACCAGGGAACAGCTCCAGCTGAAAAACAATCTTTACAAATCATGGGGAGAAAAGGGAGATGGGTGAGAGGAGGCTAGATCAATGTCTTGCTCTGGTTCATTATGGAGCTGCTAGGCAGCTGTGTAGCACCAATTACAGTGGTGAAGAACGGTGTCATGTAAAAGGGAAAAAGCAACTGAGTAAAGATTGCTTATGCTGGTGTAAACAGCAGCACCACCACAAGTCTAGCTGCAGTTGCATTGTCTGTAGGGTGTCTCAGCCGGCTCCTAACATCTGCTAATTGAATGACAGTGTTGGCTGTCTAGGTTGTAAAGGGCTGGGCAGAGCTCCTTCCTTCTGTGCAAGACCTCAGTATGCAATAAGAGTGTGGAGTTTTCCTTGCTTCCTTTTTTGTTGTATTTAATTAGTAGGAGCACTCTTTATGATCAAAATCCTTTTGTTTGGGTTTTGTTTTTTTCCCTTCTGAAAGGTCCTCTGGTCTTTTCAGAATTATAATAGTATAATTTTGAATGGTATTTGAATAGCAGCAAGGTTTAAAAGGAGAAGCTGCTTGTGCCCACTGATCACATTTGTTCACGGCCCTCCAGCAGAAGATCCTCAAAAGAAAAAAAGGAAGTTCCCATCCAGAAGCTTTAGTACAGTAGTGGTTCCTTAGTGTCCTCCTATGGTTCCACAGTGTCCTTCTGTAGTTCTTCCACACCTCGACTTCAAGCTCAAAATTCTAATGATGGAGTTGAAGTTTCATCCAGACTACATCTTGTTACAGACTTCAGGGTTGTCTTCTCTCTGTGTCAGAGCTGTGAGTAAACTATTAGGTCTTACTGACCCTGACCAGCATTGCCTGGGCCTCCATCCACATGACCTGCCTATGGGCCCAGAATCCCTATTTCAGGTCATTCTGCAGCCTTCAATCTCTGCCTAGGAATGCCAGTTTCCAATACAACTACAGCAGTTAGTTGTATTGGCCTGGCCTGGCCAGGCCATGGGTTATGCTGATCTGGACTGACCCTCAGACTGACCTTGGACCTGCATCATCACTATGGACCTGCCCAGAAATCACTTGACTGGGTCCTGACCCTGACAGATATCACTGGACCTGATCTTGGTGTGAACCTGTGAATTGACTTCCCAGCTTGACCTCAGACCTGCCTCAGCACTAGGAACTTGCCTGTTGATCTGGGCCCTCAGTTGAACCTGGTTACCACTCCTAGGCCTGCCCTGCTCCCTCATTCAGGGGTGGTGGGATGGCGTCCTGGCTGGTGAGGCTCATGCCCTGCCATCTGTGACATTGTTTGGCTCCTCCCTTTCCATCCTTTGGGGAGCAGCTGGCCATTGCTGCACTCAATGCAAAAACTGTTATTTTTACGCATAAAAATGGGGAAATTTAAGATATTATTCTTACTTATTATTCCTAAGGGTTAGATCCAGACTAGAGTCTAGATTCTATTCCACGTAAGGTGGTAATTGCTGTAATCTATTTATTTGTTTGCTAAATAATCTTCCTGAATATTGTGTTGGTTACCATCAGCTGAATCCTGTAGTTCACTGTATTTATACACTAAAATACACCCTAGATCTCATCTAAACAATGGTTTAGAAGAAGGAACAATGTAAATATGTAGCAGTTTAGGAGTACCAAGGTAGGTGGATGTGTTTCTGAATGGTGTTCAAGTGAGTAAAGCAGCTATGCATGTCCATCACATGCGCATTCTTTAGTGGAGCGTGAGCTTATGGAAAGGACAGTGATAGCTGTTCTAATGGCCCAGAGATAATAAGGTTTTCCTAGAGGAAAAAGTTACATTATGGTCCCATAGCTGGGCAAAAAACTTGATGCATTTAAGAAAAACAGTATTTACTTAATTCTGTAGTTGGGGATGCCTTCAGAGGGAAGAGTAGACTTGTTACAGTTAACACTCAAGTCCATACAGGCACATCTGTCACAATGCAAGATGAAGGAGGAAACAAAAGATGGATGTAGTAAAACAGTGATGGTCATATTTGACTCAGTATTTTTGTCTGTTGTTGGGGGACTTAATGACATAGATTTCAGTTTTAGTGGGGGAAGGGACATCCTTATGACTTCACATTTTCTGGGGTTTAGAGATTTGCAGACAGAGCTACCTTGAAATTTTTTGAAGGGCACAGGCAGTTAATTCTATACTAACTTTTTGTGTGGCAGCAATACAAATTTAAAAAAATCTTTAAAAGTGTGGTTCATTAGTAAAGTTAGTTTTGTTATTTTCAAGGTCTAGATTGAAGAAGGACTATGATGACTTTAAAAGACATCCAGACCATGATAAATTTACCAGAGAATTGTGGAGTAATGATGAAAGTGAAGTTGATTCTGGCAAAGATTCTTTTGCAGTAGTATGCACTAAATCTTCAGAGCCTATAGAACATGCGGAAGTTCCCCCAAAAGATCACCCAGACAATGGTAAGCATTTACTGGAATTTGATAGCTTGAACTTGATTCAGGAGCTTAATTTTTCCATGTGAGCTTGTGTCGTACTTTTTACCGTAAGTACTACTGTGATAATATTGAAATAGCTTGTGATGCACATCTGATGTAGACTAGAAGAGGACAGGCATGACCAAGATGAAAATTCTGATTAATGCTAGTTTTTGCCATTTTTGTGATTAACTATTCCTGTGATAACATAGTAGGCCTGCTTGGAATTTACATTTATGGTGGGTTGACCTTGGCTGGCTGTCAGATGCCTAGCCAGCCACTCTGTCACTCCCCTTCCTTAACAGGACAGGGAGAGAAAATAAGATGGAAAAGCTCATACTCAAGATACAAACAAGGAGATCACTGACCAGTTACTGTCACAGACAAAAGAGACTCATTTGGGGAAAATTAATTTGATTTATTGCCAATTAAAAAGAGAGTAGGATGCTGAGAAACAAAGACAAAAACTAAAACGCCTTCCCCACCTGCCCCATCTCCACCTTCTTCTCAGGCTCAACTTCATTTCCAAATCTTCTACCTCCTCCCCTGTTGAGTGGCACAGGGCAGATGTGGATTGGGGGTTTAGGTCAGTTCCTAACACTTTGTCTCTGCTGCTTCTTCTTCATACTTTTGACTTGCTGCAGTGTGAGGTCCCTCCCATGGGATACAGTCCTTAACGAACTGCTCCAGCGTAGGTCCTCTCCACAGGCTAGAGTCCTTCAGGATAAGACTGCTCCAGTGTGGGTCCCCCACAAGCCACAGTTCCTGTCAGGAGTCTGCTCCAGTGTGTGTTCTTTATGGGCTGCAGCTTCCTTCAGGGTGTATTCACCTGCTGTGGAATGGGGTCCTTAACAAGCTGCAGTGTAGATAGCTGCTCCAGCTTAGTCCTCCATGGGAAGGGGTCAGCCTGTATCACCATGGGCTTCACAGGTTGCAAGGGAATCTATTCCAGTGCCTGAAACACCTCTTTCCCCTCCTTCATTGACCTCGGTGTCCACAGGGTTGCTTCTACATTTTTTCTTCACTCCTTTCTGTCACACTCTTCTGCGCAGCATCACCAGCTTGGCTGACAGGCTCAGCTGTGTCCTGCAGTGGATACGTTTTGGAGCCAGCTGTGTCTGGCACAGGGCAGCTCCTGTCCTGTCCTCACAAAGGCCCCCCTGCAGCCCTGCACTGTCAAAATCTCAGTGCATGGCCCTACTGTCCACCCAGCACCCCTGTCTGCATTCTGGGCCCCCTTATCCAGCTCATGCATCCCGTGCTTGCTGGCTGGTCCAGCTCAGTGCTCAGTGTGAAACATGTGGCACTCACACCCGTGTCCCACAGGAACCCCGCACTCAAAAGTCCACCTGATATGCCAGCCCAGACCCCAGCCCCCCTGCTTGTGAGCTAGCCCAGCTTGAAGTTTGCCAGTGAATACACACACGCTGCCCCCATGCACACTGGATTTGGGGAAGATACAGATACTCGCCTCCCAGCAGCTGGCACCAGGCACATAAGCTGTGACCCCCTGCTCTGTTCTTGCAGCTCCCCCCTCCTCTGCACATCGCTTCATGGGTTTGTATAACTCTACCAATTCCCTCACCCCGCTGAGCCCGGTGTCCAGGATACCCCTTGATTTACAGTCATATCAGTTGCGAAGTCCAGGTTGATCTTCCTGGAAGGGGCACCTGTAGTTTCTTCATAGCCCATCACTTGGTATGATTGTTGAGGTTTTTTCTTGTCGTTGTCTCCGTGTTTGTTTTGTTTGATCTTTGTCTCTGTATATTTTTTTCCTGGCTTCTCCCTTTTTCCCTCAAGGTAACCTTGCTGGAACAAACATTTTCACATTCTCACATGCCTTCATCAATTATTGTGAATGACCAGGTTTGGTTTTCGTCACTGTCTCCCATGCTGGTTGGGTTTGTGTCCCTGTATGTTCTTGTTTATGACTTCCTCCTTTCCTTATTACCCTCTTTTTTGCATTGAAAAAGGTTCTTGACCAGATGCCTTCAAAGAAGCAGATATTCTCCTTCCACATATCCTTACACTTGCAAACTAGCATTTTGCCTTTAGCTAGATGCTGTAAAATTGTTACATAGAGGTATTAGTTGCAAATGTCTAAAACACAGTTTCTGTTTTAATATCGTTGCAGATGAAATGAAGCTATTAGAGATGAATTTACCTGCAGGAAAAAACAGAATTCTGAAAAAAGAATCAACTTCTAATGAAATACAGAAGACACTGCCCAAATGTGTTAAACGACAATCCAAGCAAAATAGTTGTCTGGATCAAAGCACTAATGAGCTTTCACCAAGGAAGAAAGCTAAACTGAGCGCTCATGAGGCTGTGGTCCAGAGTTCAGAAAGTAGTCTGCAGCCAGACAGTTGTTTGACTGAGCTGAAACAATTTGAAGGGTCAACTCTAGAATTGTTTTCCTTGACAGATCCTGCAACATCAGTATCGAAATTTCTGAAAGGGACCAAACCCATCCAGGCCTTGCTTGCCAAGAATACCGGGAACAAAGTGACCTTAACAAATCAACTGTCACCCCCCCCTGGCATAAATGTATCTACTCCTGAAAAGCCAGTTTTATCATCTTTGGAATCATCACTGGTAAAACCAGTGTTACCCTGCCAGACCAGTTCGAAGACTCCTTTACAAATGGTATACAAAATGCCAAATGGCTACTGTGTACCAGTAGACCTTCACAACAGCTCTGTGAAAATTCAGCTGCAACCTGTGATCGACCCTAAAACTGGAGAAAAAGTCTTGCCACAAGTTCTTATTTTACCTAAGAATTTTCTTATTCAGCAGAAGGAAGGAAAAATTGTGGCCAAGGACATTCAGTCACTGCAACAAAAGTCATCTGAGTTGCGCTATGCAACTTTACCAGAAATATCAAATGTCAGTGTTTCTTTAACACCTCTTCTGGTAACAGGCCCTGCAAATGCTACCACTCAGTCACCTAGTACAATTTTTAACAGGAATATTACCCACTCGTCGCAAGTGACTGGTCCCATGAACACTACACAATCATTGCCAGCTGTAACTTCAGCAGGTAACTTACCATCATCAGCAATTAAGGTGAGCCACACTGAAACTGAGCAAATCAAGACTACAGTTTCAACTGCCACATTTTCTGTGTCTTTGACTTCACCTACTCTTTCCACAGCTAGCCAGTCTTTGATATCAGCAACAGTATTAAGTGGGTCTACAAACACTGTTCCTGCCTGTCACAGTCTTGCATCCCAGCAGTCAGCTGACTCCTTTGAAACTAGGCAAGAGCTGAAGACGGTGTGTGTAAGAGAATCACAATCTATTCTGGTCACAACACGAGGTGGCAACACAGGAATTGTTAAAGTGCAAACGAATGCAGACCAAATTTCACCTAGTGGTTTATCTTCTAGTTCAGTTTTCACTTACACACCTCAACTTCAGGCCTTTTTTGTGCCAAAAACCACAGCCTTATCATGCTCTACTCTTCCATCTGTAGAAATGGCAATGTCTGGTCTCCCACATATTGGTCAATCATCTATTTCTGCATTTGCCCCCTCAACAGCTTCTTCTGTTAACATTCCAGCTTTCCCAGCTGATTTTACCCTGGCAATGGAGAAGAATATCAAATTCAGAATACAGCAGCCAGTTGTTGGGGACACTTTGGGTCAAGTAATTGAGAACTGCTATGTGTCCTCTCCTCCTTTATCCTCCATTTCATTAGCTAATAGTTTGATGTCAGCAACTCCAAACAGTCCTGTTAGTGTGACTAGCATTGGACAAAATAATACTGTCATAACTCCAAATTCTTCTGTACAGCAACAAGGTGATACTAAAACTACAACAAATTGTGTTATACAATCTGAGTCTAATTCAGCAACAAATGGAGATTTAATCAGTGGTACCCCAGTTCAGAAACTTACATTAGTCACAAATCCACCTATTTTATCACCCTGTGGAGCATCAGGAGTCAGTATTATACCCTCTCTGGCATCCACTGGTATTAATGCTCAGAAGTTGTTTTTTGTTAACACACAAATTGCCAATGGCCCATCAGCCACCAATCTAGTTCCAGAGTCATTGAAACATAACTTTCCTTCTTCCGTAAGCAAAACCTTTGTTAGTGCCACAGAGCAACCACAGTTGGTTCTGATCCCATCTACAGTGGGAGCACCAATAAGAATAAATTCATCACCAACTATTGCTCAAGTAAAAGATGTGAAAATTGGACTAAATATAGGTCAAACCATTGTACATACTAAAGGCAATGCACAGCAGGCTCCACAAGTTAATATATTACACTCTGCCATTTCTAAGGGAGAAGACAAAAAGAGTATGGGCTTGGCGCTGTCTTTGACAAGTGCTAGTACTTTGGTTCCTGTTCCAAGTTTTGTGAGTCAAACTGCTGTGTCAGTTAATGAATCTGTATGTGTTGCAACAAAAGCTGAAAATGCCTTTACAGTAACAACAGCAAATGCGTGTGTAGAATCTATTTCAGTAACATCAAGTGGGACTTCTTCTGGGACACAGCCCACTGTCTTGATTGGTGGAAATGATCCCTCAAGAATAAGGCCAATTCTGCGTAATCGACTGTGTACATCAAATATTGGAAATACTGTGGGTATATCAACTGTGAAAACGGGACATCTTGCTTCATCTGTGCTAATTTCAACAACACAACCAACAGTATCTCGTCAAAACTTAGCATCTGCTTCACAATTTCCAGTCATTAGCTTGCCTGGATGTGTAGCCAACCCTCACAAAGTGTTACATACAGTTCCTCAGTTGGCAGCAGTTCCAGCTCCTCCTCCAGTACCAAAAAGTCAGTTGCCCACGCTGCTTCAGTTTCAGTCATCAGGAGTTTCAGCTGCTATGCTGAGTAATGCAGTCATTCACAAGCCTCAGAGTGTGTTTCCCCCTCCATCACCAAATACAGGTAAAGTCATTAGTTTTCCCAGTTTTTCTTCCCTACAATGCCAGCAGGTGCCTCCCAGTACAGAGAAACAAAGTCATGCTTGCACTTGTGCTTCTACCGTTCAGATGTCTGCAGCTTCACCAACTGTAACAAGCAAGGCAGGAGGTGAGCTGAATGAACCTTGCATTCAACAGAAGCTAGTCATTAACACCTGCATGCCTTTGGCACCTGGAACTCAGATAATGATTAATGGTACTCATTTTATTGTTCCGCCACAAGGCCTTGGAGCTGGCAGCCATGTTCTTCTTCTCTCTTGTAATACAAAACAGCCTCCTCCTTTAACTATTAACCAAGAGGCTCAAGGTGTACAAATAGTTAATCCAATAACCTCAAAAATCATGCTAGCACCAAGTAATTCATTAAATTGGCAAATATCAAAACATCCTTTGAAAAGCTCTACAAAAATTGTGAACTCTTTTGGGTCTGCAGATGCTTTACCCATTGTACATGCAACACCCCAGATATTTAGTACTCCAGCTAGCTCATGTACTCCACTCTCTCTGTCTTCAGTGATAAAATCTCCTGTTAATGTTGTAGCTACATCTTCTGTGGTTTCTGCTGTTCCTCCTCTGAACTCTCATATACCGAGCAACACTTCAGTGTTTCACTTAGACACTTCCATCAAAAAACTGTTGGTCAGTCCAGAGGGAGCCATTTTGAATGCTATAAATACTACAGCATCCAAAGTTTCTTCCCTGTCTTCATCACTGCCTCCTGTTGTGTCCACAAGCAGAAGTCCTACCACTGCCTTCCCTGCATCTCAGTCATCTTGCCTTGATAAACTTGACAAAGCTGCATCCTGAATTTACCGCAAATGAGCCACTTTGAAATTTTGGGGCATTCTTCTGACTTTGGAAGTTGTAACTATTGAATAATTTCTTACATTGTTTGAAACAGTTTATTTACTCAGAATTATTTAAGATTACAGTTCTTTCCCGTTTACCTATGGGGCTTAGGAAGAAGAAAAATTTATTTAGTTTGTCAGAGAGAAGTTTTCAGAGAGCTCTTTAGTAAAAAGGTCAGAAATGACCAATGAGTTCATTAAACATTTTCGTTTGGAGAAGTCTAACCTTTTGCACATGTTCCATCTTAACAGCATGGACTGTTTGCCAGTGTGTTTATGACTATATATCTCCTTTTTATTTGTCAAATTTATTTTTTATTTGTTTCTGTAAAAAAAATATTTATGCATTGTAAAAATGCAATTTATGGTATAGAATTGTACATATTCATTAATTCCTAACAATCTGTACTAAACTATATGTACAAAGAACTATGCTGTCTTATTTATGTTTTGTTTACATAATGTATAGTTTTTTAAGTATTTTAGTAACTTTGGACCAGTGTACTGTTTAGCAACAATGCAGAAGAATCTGCGTATAATAAATCAAGTTGCTGTACTGCTTTGTGTTGGCAATAGTTTAAAAGTGTGTATATCTGTTATACCATGGCAGAATACATATATATACATGTTCCCACTTAACTGCAGATGCATCTCGGCCTTTGGAATATAGTAGAATGAAATTACTTAATCTCTGCTGCTTTTCTTTGTGGTTTACATTTCACATGATTTGATGGGAGTTGGAAGGAAGGCCATCTCATTGATCCTCCTGATACGGGGTGGGATAACCTATATGTCATCCATTCTTAATAAATGTTTGGTTATATTGCCCAAAATCTCCAGTGTTGTGGTAAGGCTAGAAATGGTTTGCCAGACAACAGTCTAAGTTACACTGGTTGCTGTTCAGGACTACTGTGTTTTGTCATAAAGCTCAGATCTGTTGAACGCTTTATTATTCTCTTTTTTACATTTCCACATATCTGCTAACTGTAATAAGGTCCCTCTTTCATCTTTTGTCTAGCCATAACAAGCTACCCATTTT
>JAVJGG010000074.1:51676578-51690639 GCA_035590195.1 Aviceda cuculoides
CTCACCTCTCTCTCTCTGCCCCTGCTTTCCCCCATCTCCCCCGCTTTTTTTCTCTGGTTTTCTTCTTATAGTTGTTTCAACAAGAGGTCCACCACCAATCATTACATTTTACAAGTTCAGATTGCTTCTACCTTAAATAAAACATTTAATCAATTGTTTGCTGTTCCCTCACCTTAATTTAGCCCGAGGGTATTACGAACTCTCTGCAGCTCCCTGGGTTACCCATTCTGGGGCGTAACATTTAAATCGGTATCATGGACAGGACCCCCTCGCTGATGCTGAAGCGATCGTTGGGACCAGGTCTTTACTGTGGCCCCTTTTTGAAAGGAGTCATACACAAGGGGAGAGAGTTGTCACAGGACTAATAAAGGGATCTGATCCCTATAATTGTGTGCCTATTATGGCCTCCCTGGGAGATCCAGCCACAGACTGTACCCCTCTTCTGGAGAGATTAGAGGGCTACAATGCCCGGCCCTCTCCCCCTGGTATGACTTGGGCCCATAATAATTGGCATGATCTGTAGCAGATAGAATCTGTGTTTTGTCTAAAGAACGAAGATTGAAGCAAGGGAAAGGGGAAGGTGTTGGTCTGTGTGGTTTTCGGAGCCACCTTGGTGGCAGCACAACAGGACAAATGTGTGGCCCGACAAGCGGGAGGGGAAGCAACAAAGACCCTTTAAGATTTAGCGAAGGCTTTACAAGAGCAACTAGGAAATGAAAAATTAGTCCCTCTGATCAGTATTGTGGATTTTTATAACCACAAATGGTGATAGAGAGCCCTGGTCCCTGATCCAAAGAGTACCATATTGGGCAGGTGCATTAGATCCTATGGAAAGAGGAGACCCCTTTCTCGATTAAAACGCCTAAGGCGGGTCACATCTTAGGGAGCGTACAGAAAACTGTGTGTCTCCCGTTGATGCATGACGGTTTACTGGTTCCGCGGCGACCCTGGTTGCATCCTTTTGTAAAGGAGCGGCTACACAAGGCCTTGCAATTATATGCAGTATGACTAAAAGATCGGTTGAGGGCACCCTAACCCCGAGGAAGGGAAGGTTGGCAACACCAGGAAGTAGCCTTACCTGTTGGTTCGGGGGAGCAAATTGTAATGGAAGGTGAGGGAAGTGCTCAGGTAGGGGAGCTGATAGCAGTTTGGAATGCATTAGAGAGGGCTGAGAACAAAGAACCAGTGCTTATTTATACAGATTCCTACGCTGTATTTAAGGGATGTACCGAGTGGCTCCCCTTCTGGGAACAAAATCAATGGGAAGTTAAACTGGGTACCTGTTTGGCAAAGAGAAAAATGGGAGGAAATATTAAACATTGCTAAACAGGGGACTTTCTTGGTGTGATGGATAGCTGCACACCAAAAGGGGAATCACCCAGCCCACATTTTGATTAATCAGGTAGATTCATTAACCTCTGTAGCTACAGTAGCAGTAGAAGCTGATGAAGAAAAGTGGGAGCATCTGTTAGAGTAGTTACATGTGAAACATGGTCATTCATGGGTTAAAGACCTTCTCAGAGCAGCCGGTGGCAGGGGTTGGGCTGTTACTCGGGAACTATGCAACAGGATCCTTTCTGCTTGTAGCCAGTGCCATAGGCAACCTTTGCAAGAACCCCTCTCCACTTATGGGTCAGGAAGGGCCTCTGGGAAACTTGGCAAGTCAATTACATAGGGACTTCTAAGAAGTCAGACAGGAAGCAGTATGTCTTCATTGGGGTGGAAATGGTGTTGTGACTTACTCAGGCTGAGGCCATCACACAAGCAACAGGGGACAACATGGTGAAAGGGTTGAAACTACAGTTTAGTTACTTACCAAAACCTCAATCAATCCAATCAGACAACAGTAGCCACTTTACTGCTGGGGTGGTTCAGGAATGGGCAAAAAGTGAAGGAATGTAATGCATATTCCACACCTCCTGCTGTCCTCAGGGATAGTGGAAAGAACAAATGGGTTGCTGAAGCATGTCCTTAAACCCCAAAATTCCAGATGGCCTGCACAACTCTCTGATGCCGTAGCAAAAGTGAGTAGTTGCTGGGGGGTGAGTGGATGCCCCAGGCTCATCTCACTTTGCCCCAACCCCCCTTTTCTACTCATGAGGAGAAGGGAAACAAAGGATCCCATAAAATCCTTCCACTGTGCCAGGCAACCTGTTTTGGTAGACTTACCAATGGCAGAGGAAGTACCTTTAACCCTGAAAACCCCACTTAACCTCTGTGTCTGTATAGCCACCAAAGCCCATGGAAGGGATCATCAAATCAATACTAGATGGATTGTGCCATCTTTTTAAAACCTGTTTTGTCCTTGTTCTGTGTATCTGCAGGTAATCACAGGAGCCTTCATGAATGCTATGTTTCTATTGTAACACCTAGTGATTGTTTGCATCATTTGTATAGTTTTCTTTATTGCTTTTATATGTTAAAACCACGCACGATGCTTTGGAAAACCCTCTTCCTCACCTTTACCATCCTTACTGAGGGAAGAGGAGATGAATCTTTGAATCTTGCCTGAGAATTAGTTCAGGGTTTTGTGCATGTTTGGAACCATACAAATCAAGGGATATGTGTAACCCTCCCAACTCAGTGACTGTGGAATTTAAATTCACAATGATTAATCTGGATTTATCAACCATATTAGATGCCAGGCTAAACCTTAATGTGAGTCAGAACAATTGCACCTGGAAAAGTCCAGTGGGAATAAAATATCTACTCCCAAATGAGTTCCACATGGGAAAATTTGTAGAACAAAAGCTGTTGTAAATGGTCACAAAATGACGGCAGCAGGGATGCAGATAACTGTACTTTGGTATATACCAGGATTTCCTGCTCTGGAATTGATTGGTGGGGCCCATCTCTAGAAGGTAATTATTTTGATTACATATATCAAATGAGATGGCATCCAAAATGATATATTAAAATCCCACATAAAGAAGGGGATGACATCAGACAGAGACTAGACTGTACTAACCACAAATGGGATTGGTCCTGGAGAACCTGACTAGGGATTGAGATAAAACCTGATGATTTAGATGCTGAGAGTCTAAGAATATCAGAGTGCGCAAACAATGATGACTTTAATTGTAGCCATGTTATAAATCGCTCCACAGAAGCTGGGAACCCTATAGAAACCTGTTATATTCCCAAACTGAGAAGCTTTATCCAAGATATGTGTACTTGTTGGGGATATCTCAATTTGGGATTCTGAAACCATGATAGGCTAGGTGGTAGAGAAATTAATAGAACCAGACATGATGTATGTACAACTGGTTGTGGCATTCCCATTACTACCCATAGAGGCGAACAGGGTAAACCCCGAGCCTTTTGGATAATAAATGGTGCAAAATATTGGTCAAATGATGGAGGCACTACTTGTTCCACCAGCTATTACCCTGCACCACAAGGAACATTCTGGGGATGTTCAAATGGAAAAATATATTCCCATTTTAACGTCAGACAACACGCCAGATTACAGTATGGAATAGAAGTTCCTACAATGTCTCCTTCTAGAGTATTTGATTTCTCAGAGCCTCATCAAAACAGAAAGTGCCGAGATAGTGATGGGCCCAAGGCATGGCCCAAGCGGGCGGTGCAAGAAGTCTGAGTACCCCATTATTATACCTGGGGCGTGACAACATCTCTGGTGATGGAAAATGTATTTATCCCGTATATGACCCTCAGAAGACACCAATTTGTCTTAGAAAATTTGATCTGGCAAGTACACGTCCTAAATAATGGGACCCATTATGCTGTTGGAGAAATGAATTTACAGGTTCAACAGGTATCAAAAATTACTTTACAAAACAGACTAGCTTTGGATACGTTACTGTTAAAAGAGCAGGGAGTGTGTGGATTGTTAAATCTTACTGATGGAGAATGCTATCTCACCATACACAATGCAGCTACCACCTTAGAAGAAGCACGAGAAAAGATGAGAGAGGTGTCGGAGCAGACCTGAGAGCTTTTCCAGGCAATGCAACTGAAGGACTGGTTTGGCAGCTGGAGCCCCAGATCTTGGTTTGTCTCTCTTCTGAATTCACAAGGTCTTAGAGGTTGGGGAAAAAGGCTTTTAAATATTGTTGTAATGTTGGGTTGTGGATTCTTGCTCTTGATGATTGGCCTTGCTATTGTAAAACATATGATTTCACAACTTTTATCTTCTCTATCCTCTCTGTTATGTGAAAATCACCACCCTGGATGAAGATTACATAGACAACGTGTGAGCCACGGGGCAATGTGAGGGACTGGAGGAGTTAACATCTCAAACACTGCAGTGGAGCAAGCCCTGCAGAGCAACGATGAACTGCAGGTGAGAAGCCGGTCAGCAACAGAACAGGGAGGTTGTTCTCCCTCTCTCTCTCTCTCTCCCCTTGCCCCTCCAGTAAGAGACTGGGCCACCAACCATTACATTTTCCAAGTTCAGATTGCTTCTGCCATAAACAAAATGTTTAATCTATCATTTGGTGTCACCTCACCTTAATTTAGCCCGAGGGGATCATGAACTCACTACAACTCCCTGGGTTACCCCGTCTGGGTTGTACCAACAGCCTCCAACCGTAATTCCAGGAGAATCGTGTGAACCCAGCCTGGACTTGTCTGTGTCATGAAAGAACACATTTTGCAGCCAGAAAATTGGGTACTGGAAAAAGGTGAGCAGCAATTCAGAGAAGCAGAGCAGAAAAAACATGGACATGAAAGATAAAATTGCTTCTAGAGTTTAAGGAATGGTAGGAGAGCTGGATAAGTCCTGCTAAAATGCAAAAGTTTTGAATGAGGAATTGACTGTGAAGTATCATTGTTGTCCTTCCATTGGTGAAGCCAAAACCCAAGAGGTGTAAATCATGTGGACTGCATATCCTAGGGATTACAAATGTAAGAAAGAAGGGCTTCTTAAATCTATGTTGGCACCAAAAATGTTCAGGAAGAGATTTCTGGAGATACAGAAATAGGAGTAATTTGTTACAAGGTAGGCATCTGATAAGTTTTAATCTTTGCAAGGATGCCTCTACAGGAGATTAATGTTCAGGGAATATTCACTCTTACCATATGGTTTTGTTGTTTTACTGCAAATTCTGAAGTAGTTCCAACATTTTTCTGAATATGGTTACCAGATGACAAGCCTAAAGTTCCTCCTGCAAACAGCAAATCTAGCACTGAACAGTGTCTAAAAGGGGCAGCTGTTTTGCTCCCGAGTGTCAGTAAAGAGTTACTTGGGGTGTGAGTTATGGTGCGCAGAATCAGTTACTTCCACCAAGATAAATGAGAATGGACAAACTGATAGAAATTGAAAGATCAGACCTTTTTCTTAGAAAATACTCTTCAACAAAAATTAGTTAGTTATTTTCCCTAATAGCTACCAGAATGCAGCTGATGATAAGGTAAATTAAAAAAAAAAAGCTGGGAAGAAGGAAGCCTGCTTTTCTGTGTAAGCAGGGAACATGGTGAATGTGCAGCAGGGCAATCTCTTTCTCCTGTCCAGAAATGGAAGCTAGCAGAGTTGAAAAGACCTTACAAAATTAGTATTGAAAGACTGAAATATTTATATTAGGCCATCACTCTGTCTCATACTGATTTGTACTCGAATGATGTGGTATACCTCTTAGGAAAAGAGCAAATAAAGCATGTGGTCCAAACATGTAATTGGGGCTATACTAAAATGGTTTGGAAATGTGAAGGCACATCTGCTACTCAGGCATTGTTCAGGTTTTGGCCCATGTGAGTCCAGCAAGAGTGGAGTTTACCACTATCACAAGGCAAGAGTTTTCTAAGGGAACTAGAGAAGGCAATAACTGTGGCTTGTAGCTTAGGTGTCAATAGTGTCACAGTGGATTCTACACTCTGCCCTTTTTTTCCTGATAAAATAGGGCCCAGTAGTCTCTGGTTCTCTTTTGATGAGTAAATATGAGAGATGGTTCAGGGTGGATGAGATGGATGTGAGTCTGTCCTTCATATTGCCATGAGCACATGGCATTTAAGAGCACTGCTACCCCCAAAAATGTGGTCTTTTGCATTGGCCCAACAGTAGAACCTATGTGGACAAAACATCTTGAAGAGCTAGATTTTTGGAGCAAGGAAAGTAATAGTTCTTTATGTTTATTAGAAAACAAGCTGCTTTTGAGCCAAGGATTTTCTGGGGAAAGGAAGTAGAGTGAAAGTTGGAGGATTGTGTAAGGAAGCAGAACATGGAGGGTCAATTCCAAAAAGTGCACAAGGGCTGGTTTTTAGCTGTTCAGCATATATGGGATGTGTAGATAGTACCTGTAGATAGCTTTTTTTAACATTATACTGCTACTAGTTTACCTTTATTACTATTTGTAAAGTTCAGTGCAGATGTGTGGCTAAAAGACAACACTGGAAACTTTCAAGCACTTTTCAGATCTAATGGGCAACAAAATACGTTTAATGAAATGGCATGAACACACAACAGTCTTTCAGTTTTGTTGCACAGTCAACAGAAAAGTACAAATCAATAAATGCTACTTCTCCAAAGCACAGAGGAAGTCATTAACCTTTTCCTTTACATAAAAAAGAAAATAAGTTTGCTTTTGAAGGCAAGAAAATGTACTTATGTCACATAAATACATGGGGACACACGAACAAAATAATGGGTGTTTTACCAATATTAGACATAAACGTGAACCAAATTTGCTGGCATTGTTTTATTTAACTGAAAAATTACAGGCAATATGGTTAATACTAATACAGTTCTTGAGGCCAAGATGATCTACCTACATCTCCAGCTGCAGCAGGTATTAAGCCAGCAGAGATTGCTGAGGTGAACATCACTGGATTGACCTGGCAACCAGCTGCATACACCTGTCCTGTTAGACTGGGCCGGTGAGACTCTAAGAAACCAAGTGCTTCCTGCGGAAAGTCCTTGGTACTTTCCTTTATCATAGCTCTTTGACGTATGCAGTGTATACCGTATGGCTTGGAGCTCAGTGAATGTTTTGCTACATGGTCCAGTATGCCAGGAAGATTGCACCCATCAGGACCTGCTGCATTTTACCTTTGTGCAGTGGCTGACCAATATTCTGGAATCTTTAAGGCTACGTTGAGGCTTGTAACCTCATTAGGAAGTAGATGATCCAGCAGGATCATACCAAGAATCCAAACAAAGACAATGCAACTGCTACTGCTGTTATAACTTGCCAATCATCTGATGAAAACACACCGTATTAATGAAAGGCCTGGTTTTCAAGTTGTTCATTGTGTCTACATAAGGGTTGCATGCATAGCTATAGGGATGTTGCTAAAATCCTTCTGTACGGATAAGCTTTAATAACAGCCTGTCTACTTCTCTGATAGAAGCAGTATAATGCAGACCAGTAGCACGCAGAGCTTAATCCTCCTGCTATGACCAGCCACCTCTTGTCATCAGCATCCAGGGGGAGAACTCAAAAATGCCCACAGGTTTCTTCATTTGCTCATTTGGTAGGAGAAAATAAAGTGCAAAGATCATGTTTGTTGAGAATTATACTTGTAATACAAGGCATCTGATTGCAGCCTGAGTGCAAAGAGGGTAAAAAAAGAAGAGCAGGAGATCTTTGATTTTTACATCCTCCCTGTACATACATGACCATACCAGAGAAATTACAAATCTAAATTTTGGTGAACATTTATTACTCTGGGGTCATATGACTGTCTAATGTGAAAGCCTTTCCTGGAAATTTGAAAACTCTATACCACATTCTGCATGTGTGGTAGTTGAGAAGTTTCTATGCATTTCTCTTCCTTTTTAAAGGGACAGACATTCTAGAGAGTTTTAGGTTGTCTTTGGTCAAGTGCAGTGTGCTTGAGTGTAATGCAGAAAGCACATAACATAGCCAGTTCTTGCAGTGTGCAACTTTGTCAATTACAGGTCTGTTACTTTCAAGTTCTGACCTGTCCTTTATTGGTGGTTTTTAACGCATCAGCAGTCAGTGTCTCCAGTGTACCCTCATTGGGTATAAAGCCAGGTTTGAAAAATGGAATTTGTGAAGGTGTTTAGCATGAATGATGAAGCTTCCACCTACATAAAATAATACTCTATGAGTATTATGAGCCTCTGTTTCTTGCTCTTATTTTCATGCACTAATTAAAATCTGAGACCACTGTCTGACTGTGACTGTAAAGAAAGAATACTGCTTTCACAGGGAGGAAAAATGGGAGGACTTTCTGAAAACTAAGGATAGGTTTCCAAGAGGCCTTATCATCTACCCTTTAAGGATCTATAAATTAGTGTAAAGTTCAACAGTTCCAACCCTGGCTGCTGAGCAGTTCCAACAATTTGGCCTTATGTACTTCTGGAAATAAATCAATATTTCTACTTAATGAATGTCAACTTTTTCGTGAGATTTTGAAATCGCTAGTAACATTTTTAATGCTGATACTAGTGAAAAATGTATGGGATCACGTAAAGCTTTTTGAACTCTAAGCACTCCACTTTGTTATAGAAATTAGTCTTTACAGAAACTACTTTTTATCTCAGCCCTGAATGTGTATGTCAGTTCCATTCAACTGTAGCATCATGGAGTCTTTCAAAAAGATGTTGCCTCAGGGCAGACAGTTGCAGAGTACAGAGTTGCTAAAGATCATTAGCCTCAAGCTTTAGCTTACCAGTTCTGCAAAAAAATTAGTCAGCCATTGTGTTCTATGTCTCTGGTGCTTACTAGCTATACACTGGTATTTTGTATATATTCTTCTTCCTGTCAGTAAACAAGTCCACAGAACTTTTTTCTTAAAGGTATACATTGGAAATGACACATGTAAGACAGCTTTTTAGGTTAAAGTATTTCTTTAAATTTCTAAATACAAATATCAACTACATTTATAAAAACAGATATATTGATTATAGCCTTTCACAGCAATTACAGATATTTATTGCCTTTCTACTTTGGTTGTTACTCAATGGTATGTACTTACTCTTGGTAGATTTATGAAGGATGCAAGATGCCAGACTTGAGTATAGTGCATTAATCTGACCACAGGAAATGAAAAACTTAAAACAAAAGCATATTCAGATTTATTGAGGCATTTCAAGAACCACTTCTGTAAACTAAGCAGGAATAATTTTCAGCAAGTGCTAAGGAGAGCATGTGATTTATTTTTTTTTAAATTCTTTTAGCTTTAAGAAAGTTAAGCATGTACAGGAAATTAAGAGAGAGCATGAAGAAATCGAATCGGTATCTTTAGAGTCTAAGATTTCATGACATCATGGTGAATAAGGTGGTGGTGACTGATCTGCAGCAATTTTGTCATAAGCTGGTGGAGCATCAGGTACCTATGGTAAGGAAAATGGGTGTGAAAGATTGAAAAAACAATTGAGGTACAAGAAAATGACATTAAAGATGCAGTGAGCTATTTACCTTTGTATCAGATATGGTACTGCAGCTTTAAATAGCTGAGCTCATTCATTATGTCTTTTTTTTTTTAAGTTAGTTTTTGCTAATATGTTTTTTGGTTTTACATCAGATTAAATTCATTTTCATTGTATTATTAATCCAAAAAGATAATTTTCAGTGTTATAAGGACAGGAATTTTCAAAAAAGAGGAAAACAATTTTTTTATTGAGAATTCGGACTAGTATTGAAACTTTTCTTGATGAAGAGTCTTGATGCAGGTAGGTTGGCTTATTTCCAATGTTAACAATTTGGGCAGCTTATTTAAAATTGGCTGTAAATTAGCCTTTTCCCTATTCTAAAAATATTTAAACACACTGGTAACTTGACATATATATTTATCAATTAAGTTATTTTAACTTTTTTAAAATTATACGTTTGAATGTTCATCTTTCCATAATGATTAGAGGAGCTAAAACCTTGAAGTTTTATAACATTCTCTGACAATTGTTGTCAGGGTATAGTATTCCAGACACAGTCTCTTTGTTGTTTGTCAGAATGGCGGAACATCTGTTAAGGAGATGTTTGTTTATTCAGTATATTTCAGCATTCAGGTGTTACATTATTCTAATAGATTGCATAATGATGATACAATTTAAGAACAAAGGTAGCTGAAAGAAGAGAATTTTTTAAAAGAATTCTTTACAATAGATTTTAAAAACCCTTTGACAGTAAAAATTGTGCAAAATACTACTTTTTAAGTTAATGTGGAGGCACTGAAGACTCAATCTAGAGAGCACAACCCAAGAAAGAAAGCATCAAGAAGTGACTGTTTACCAAGATTGTCTCACCATGTCTTGCTATGTTGTAAGTAAATGAAACCTTGAGTTGCAACTTACCACAGAATTAAAGTTTCTGTACTCCTGTAGAGCCATTTTGCAGTCCAGTATTTTTCCCTCGCCTACCATGGTTTGTATTGTGCCCACACTAGAGCTTTTGCTCTGTGACAGATCATAAAGAAATATGGGAAAATGAAAGGAAGAAGAGAATGTGAAGTTGGAGCAAATTATGCATAATTTAACATTTGACAGCATATTTACAATATGTGTTAGAATCTGGGATTAGGGCCAGACACAATGCCAGCAAGTAAGAGAGGTAATCTGCCTATCACTTTTTGCTGCCTCTGCTGAGACATTCTCTCCTGTATTACCCAATTACATCGCCAGAGAAATGAGGATCACATTTTTTAGGTCAAGGATTGCTGCAGGAACTGACACCTTTTCACGTACCTGAATATCTCCTTTTTATCCCACCCATTTCTTTCTTTAATTTCCAACCATTTTCTTTTACATTTTTCCACCATTTCTGTTGTATACATTCCATACCACTTCTCCCCTAGCCAAAAAGCCTAACAAAAACTTGATTTGCAAAACTAGAAAGCAGCAATCTGCAATGAGAAAGAATTAAAAAAGAGATTGTGCTTTTCGCCATGATGTACAAAGCAGGCAAGACAGAATTCTGGTTTGCTTTTTGAAGGTTTTTTTTAGTATTACCTTCATTTTTGCAACATTTCACTGTGGAAGTTCAGGTTTTATGTATTCTGCCAGTTGATACATATATTGGATAGATTGCTGGAAAGGTAACAGGCCAAAGTTACTGGAAACAGGAAGGAAGTAGATTTGCTGACTTAGATGAGAGATTTTTTTTTTTTAAATTCCAAATGGTCACATCTTTTTCAAAATATTAGAATAACTGAAAGTTATTTACTATAAAACATGTAATTGGATAAAGCTTTCACTTTAAAGGATTAAAAGTGGCCTCCCTTTCATAGGAGAGAGGGCAGAGCTTCTAAGAGAAAGCTTTGAGACTTCTAACAACAAATGTTATGAGAAGGAATGTACCTATTTTTATATTTTTTTAAGAAGACAGATAGTAGAGTTTTTTAGAAGTAGTGTTTAGAAAGCAAACCTCAAACCTGCACTGCTTTTTTCTAAATCTTAAAACTGCAAGTCAACTTCTATACAAAAAAGTCATGTATCATCCATACGCGAACACAATATTTACTTAGTTACTTGTAACCGTTATTTTTCTTCCCTGCTTCCTCAAGTTACTCTAATCATAACTGTCCTTATGTATGGGTAAGTCTTATGAGTAGTGAATATGTTATTTTTATTTAAATGAAAACACACAGAACATATCTTGGGTTTGCGTAAATGTTAAATATAATGTTTCCTAGACATCAGTTTTGCCACTGATGCGTTGGACAACTGGGTTCATCTCCCTATGCTTCCTCTTACCTCTTTGCCTGACTTGCAAGTTCTTCAGGGCAAGATGTGTTTCATATTGTGTGGTTTTACCTGTGTATATGTCAGTGTATATATTGCCTGAGATAATGATCTCTTGTTACAGATTCGATGTTCTCTGCATTAATGTAATGCAAATAATGATAGTATGTTGTCAAAATAACAGTGTGCTAGAAAGTGAGCTGCCATGCTTACCCGCAGACTTTTATAGCCACTACGTCTTTTGTAATACCAGCAGCCAAAGATAAGTAAAATTGCCAGCACCAAAATGAAAAGTCCAATACCCAGAGCTCTGTTGGCAAAGCAAAACAAAATAATTAACACTAGAACTAGATGCATTCTTCTGGGAGCAAGAATGACTAGAGCAAAAGTTTGTCTCAGCATCCTTTTATCAAATGAAGGCATGGAACAGAATTTACCTCAGAAGATAGACGAAGTATCAGTAACTTCAGACAGTCTCTGTAGATTAAGCAGTTAGCTAAATTCTCTTACAAGTTCTTAAGCATTTTACAAATCAGGAATATATTGCTTCGAAGATAATAATCTACTAGTGACTACTGTTTCTAAAAAAACCCCTGCCTGTAAACCCAGCAAACAGCATTGCAATATTGGAAGAGAATGTGAAATAAATTAAATGCCACACCTGCAGAGACACAGCTCATATTTATTTGTTAAATTTCTCTAGGCAGCAGGCATGGAGAAATGCATCCTAACTGCATCATATTGCAACAACTGCTGGTGACAGAAGGATTTTTTGGATACATAAAACACTACACAACCTCAAAACCCAAGTAAGAAACTTTGAATTATTCATAAAAAGCTCTATAATTCTTTAGTTCTTGTTCTGTGGTGTACTAGGCATAGTACTAGTGTCATTGGCTCATTTCAGGGAACATAGGCTTTGCAAACTGTGCTGTAAGACATCCTTCCCACTGCTTACCAGGGACTTGGGAGAAGCAGCACTGTTCCACTATCTGTCACAAAGCAAGCTGACAAAGTAATTGCAGGTTTCCTCGTCACAAACCCCTCCCTGCTGTACTAATATCCCCCCTGTTAACACATACAGAATTCAGTCCCCACTTCTTTGTTCTTTGCTTGTTCAGGAAGAGAATAGTCTGCAAAATGCTGAGAGGGAAAAGAGGACCAGGAAAAAAAATGACCACATGAGTCAGGATAAACCCATTCTAACTTACTTTTATGTATCTTATATCCAGTTGCCCTGCAGTAATTACCACTGGGCTTTCCCATTGAGACTGCAGATCGGCGTATGTGACTTATCAGAGACCTTTTATATCTATTTGTTTTCATTTTCACTGACTCAGAGTCTCATGAAAGAGTGTTTCTTTGTGACCTAAGAAGCCTGAAATAAGATGAAAGCAGATCCGTGTGGCAGAACAGGCTGTCTTTTTATCTGAACTGCCTGCCTGCTGTTGGAAGTATGAAGCCCCTTGGAGCCAAAAGGAATTTTCACAAGTACTTGAATCTTCCAAGTCACTCCTGCCTTTTCAAGACTTTGTGTTGGCTGGAGATCTGTTTAACCCAGGAATAGAGCCCACGACATTCACGTGCTTCCTGGTGCAGCCATGTCGCAGCTGAACTCCAAAGTTACGCGTTGGCTCCCACCGGTTGTGTCACTGCCCCCAGCACAGTTAAAACTTGGAGACATGATTTCTCCAAGCACTTGCTGCCTTTCCTATACTTTGAGTCTGCTTCCTGCTTTTCATATGGTCTGCAGTTTTGGCCATCTATTAGCCTGTATCCCCCACAGAATGTATGCAATTTCTGGAGTTGGTGATTTTAGCTGTGTGTTTGCCATCTAACTCCTTCCCTACCTATTCAGAGGCTTGTATGAAAAGTGTGTATGCAAATTATTGCAATTCTAGTTAAAGCTACAGCTGTGCTACTAGGAATCTGTGCTTATATCTTGACTGCTCCTTCTGGTACTGGAAGGAGAGAGACACTTTTCCCTCTCATATCTAGAAAACCTGCTTACAATTGCAGCCACTGGGATTCATAGCAGTTAGGGGTGAGTGTGCTCAGTTTTAAGTGCTGAAACATGACTCACCAACTTTTTTCTTTTGGAGACCTGAACTGCTTTGGAAGGACTACGAGAGACTCTTCCCTTTTGTTTATTCTCTCTCCCCAGGGATGAACATGGAGAAACAAGTACCTTGCCAGGAGGGGGGGACAGACACAAGTCACCAAGTTTGGGGCCAGTAAATCAGTACCAGAAACACATTCCACACACAGCCAAGGCCGAGCCCATCAGCGATAGTGGTAGTCCTCTGTGATAACATATTTAAGAAGGGGAAAAAAGTTGCAGCAGGCACAGAAACTGCAGCTGGAGAGGAGTGAGACTATGTGAGAGAAACAGCCCTGCAGACCCCCAGGTCAGTGAAGAAGGAGGGGGAGGAGATGCTCCAGGCACCGGAGCAGAGATT
>JAVJGG010000074.1:51691354-51711689 GCA_035590195.1 Aviceda cuculoides
CTCCACCTGCAGCCCGGGGAGGACCCCACGCCGGAGCAGGTGGGTGCCCGAAGGAGGCTGTGACCCCGTGGGAAGCCTGTGCTGGAGCAGGCTCCTGGCAGGACCTGTGGATCTGTGGAGAGAGGAGCCCACACTGGAGCAGGCTTTCTGGCAGGACTTGTGACCCCGTGGGGGACCCACGCTGGAGCAGTCTGTGCCTGAAGGACTGCAGCCCACCAAAGGGACCCACATTGGAGCAGTTCATGAAGGACTGCAGCCTGTGGGAGGGACCCCACACTGGAGCAGGGGAAGAGTGAGGAGTCCTCCCCCTGAGGAGGAAGGAGTGGCAGAGACAACGTGTGATGAACTGACCATAAAGCCCATTCCCCATCCGCCTGCTCTGCTTGGGGGGGGGTAGGTAGAGAATCCGTAAGTGAAGCTGTGCCCGGGAAGAAGGGAGTGGTGAAGGAAGGTGTTTTGAGATTTGGTTTTATTTCTCATTACCCTACTCTGGTTGATCGGTAGTAAATTAAGTTAATTTTCCCCAAGCTGAGCCTGTTTTGCCCATGACGGTAATTGGTGAGTGATCTCTCCTGTCCTTATCTCGACTCATGAGCCCTTTGTTATATTTTCTCTCCCCTGTCCAGCTGAGGAGGGGAGTGATAGAACGGCTTTAGTGGGCACCTGGCGTCCAGCCAGGGTCAACCTACCACACAAACATTAAAGAAAACTACGGGATAGTTAAAATGCACTCCACCTATACACAATAGTGACTTTTTCTGATACTGTTTTGCACATTTCTTTCAATGTAAATTTTTTCACCAGCTTATATGTTAACATAGATTTTGCTTTATGCTTACTCTTCTGCTGCAAGATAGCTGTGTCCTTTCCCTCTGAAAAAGTTGCCATCTAGATGGTGGTTTCTTCTGGGCATTTTGTGAGCTTGGTGCCACTCAAACCTACAGGATAGAAATACAGTGCATCAGTGCAACAAATAATTTTTTATAAAGCATAATATTATCAACTTTTTTGTTTTAAGGGAGCATTTTAGGGAGGCAGGACAATCTGACATCTTCAGAATCGAGTAGATCCATGTACATATGCAACTGTCCCAATTTAAGGCAAAACTCAAAACTGTAACTATAGTCTACATTCGAATAGCTCCACTGACATCAAGGTATTCGCACCTGAGTGCAATAGAGAAGAAACTGACATGGTGTCTTTAAGTACTAAGTGATGGCAGACTTCTGAAGTAAAGTCTCTCAGGAATATAGAAAGAAAGGCAATTTACCTGGACAAGAAAAATTATTCAGAAGAAGAATAACTACTATTGTCCTCACAAGTAGTTGTTTCCTTATTCCTGCTAACTCCCTGTAAACACTCAAGGGCCAGTTTTCCATCAGCATAAGCTCTCAGCGATCTGTTGATTTTCAGGTGGTTATACTAGCTTATGTATGCTGACAATCTATACTTAGATGCGTAAGGAATTTATATTATGATCTTAATTTCCAGTCTTAAAGGAATAATCATGCAACTAAAAGCAGTCTGAACAGTTAAAACTCTAACTGATCAAATATAGTGAAGAAGAAATCTGCAGGTAATCATGTTTCTGTCATATAAACAGCACAGCAGATCCTACTTGATGGTATTCAGCTAATCTACCTACCTTACACAGGTAAAGTACAAAACCTGTTGACTATACTGAAAAGAATTCTAGACAAGAAAACAAAACATTTTCAGAGTTCACTTAGAGACAGTGAAGCCTCTTCTGAAGCAATTTTGATGCAACACAGAAAATTTTGGGTAGAATAAAAAAATACAGATCTTACCTCCTTCAGACCTGTCTTCTGTCTGTTAACTGAAAGGCATGTACAGCTTGCTTTTCCTTGACTTGGTCTGTTTTTTTCTTCTTTGATCTGTTCTCTCATGACTATCACGAGTTTAAATTCCTTTCACTACAGCTTCTGAATGCATTAATTAGCGTGAAAGAGACAAGGAGACAACTTTTCATTTTCTTCTTACAGTCTGCATCCTTCCCTCCTAATAAGCAGTTCAAAAATCTGTTATTTTTTCATCTAATACATACTCTCTGAGAAATGGCTTAACATCATTTAGCTGGCTAATTAGTAGGAGCTCCTAGAGTGGGCAGACTACTTCTAAATTCAAACAAGTTTTGATTTAGGACTGATTATTTTGTGACAGAGGGCTGGTGTTTTCACATGTGTTTAACCACAGCCTTGTTTATGCACATTTTTTGCACAATTGTAACACTATGGAAACTAGTATAGTTGGAGCAAAACTCATAGATGGATGCTGTCATACCGTGATAGAAGTGTTTTAGATGAGAGTAAGTACTGTTTAACTCTGTATTGGTAAGCAAATGCTGCAACAAAAATAGAGTCTGCCCCACAGGCTGCAGAACGAACAAGGCCTGGTTTCCTATTGCCTGTGCTCACACTGCAGTAATTCCATTTGCACCACCAGGCAAGAAATGGCAGTCCGTGGTTAATTCAGAGGTACTGTCATGGGCCAGCAGTGTTAGTTACTGCCAAAAAAAAGATATAAGAACCATGTTCTGTTTGTCATTTGTCCCAATGTATCATTAATTTGGTCCTTTCTATCCTGCTGCAGATTTTTTTTTTTAAGTTCGAAGGACTCAAACTTAAAACGCTGAAGTTTTTGCTTACCTTTGAAGCTGTGAACCTGGCTCTAAATGTGGTTGAAAATGGCTGACAGACTCAAAAGTGAATAGGAAAGAACAGATAGTGTGAGAGGAAGTCAGGTGAAAAGTCTTAACATCAATATTCTTAGCTAGTGCTGGGCTGGGAACAGCCAGGCCATTTTTCTGCTTGTGTGTTTTGCCTAATTATGGTAAAAATCTGATCTTTCTTTGGATATTTTTCCCTGGTGGCGCCCAGTGACAGGACCAGAGGCAACGAGCACAGACTGAAACACAGGAGGCTCCAGATGAACACCAGGAAATGCTTTTTACTGTGATGGTGGCTGAGCCCTGGCACAGGTCATCCAGAGTGGAGTCTCCATCCTTGGAGAGGTTCAAAAGCCATCTGGACATGGTCCTGGGCAACCAGCTCTGGGTTGCCCTGCTTCAGCAGGGGAGTTGGACCAGATGACCTCCAGAGGTCCCTGCCAACCTCAGCCATTCTGTGATTAACACCAGAAGGATCTAATTGTTTTTGCTAGACCCATTAAAGTTTGAAACAACACGTTCTTTGTGGAGGGAAAAATAAAGGGAGGAAGAAGAACAAACATTAGTGAGGAGCATAAACTTGCTCATTTGGACAAATAGTTCAGTGTTTCTCTTCTATTATCCCAGATGAACTCAACGGATGTTTCAAAGGTGAAAGAGATGTAGGGAAAGTTTCTGTAGATACCCATGCATGTAAAACAGCAAGTGTATGCTATCACAGTCTATCAAGTTCCCAAGCAACATGCCAGCCCTTGTGCAGTACTCTGAAAAGTAAAGCTCATTATCAAATCATGTGTTTTCCTGAAAAAAAGCTTCCCTTCTGGGAGAGGATGATAACTGAAGGGTACTGTTTGTTCTTGTCAGAATAAAAAATCAGACATACAAAAAATCCATGTGATACCAAAAATGGCCTCTGCCCCTTCCTTGTCTCAAGCAGTGTTGGGGCAAAATGTCAACCAATTGAGTATTTTGTGTTCCGAATGAATCGCTTGTTAATAATATAATAAGGAAGGGGAAAAAAGAACAACTTTGTCATGGATCTGTGGTGCCATCTGGTATGTAAATGCACAATGCTGCTATTGGGGAATTGGGTTGATGAGAAGGTCAAACACCATGTCCTGGTTCAGATCTCAGTTTTTTAACAAAATGTTATTTCTCTGAGGTGGTGCTGCTAACTCTGCCAGTGTAAAGTCACTGGAATTGACATATGGATTCCACAGGTGTTAGCTTTTTATGGCTAACAGTTCAGAAGGAGAAGAGGATGGAAGAGGAAGAGTACTTAGGAGAAACCCAAGAGCAACCCAGGCCTTTCGTGATAGCCAACAACTTGTGGCAAGCCTGGAACACTCTGATGAATTTTGATGATAGGTATGAAATTAATGCTTCTGGTGTAACTGAAAATAACATGCTTGACCTTTTAAAAAGAATAGTAGTTGTTTTTATGCTGTTGACTGTGATTTCATCTTTCTAGGACAAGATCCTGGGATTTCTATTAATTTATTTTGCTTAATTGATAAGCTTTGTTTTACTCTGGCATTTGAGGCTTCCTACAGCATACAGAGCACAGAAATATAAGTACCTTGACACCTAATTTAGTAAAGGCTTTAGTTCTGAGTTTTATGGGAATTTCAGTGGAAATTCTCTAGTATTTCAGTGCTAAATCTACATTAACTGTAACAGTAAGAGTGAATAATGAGATGATACCCTTTTCAGTTGGTGGTGAGGATTCCCATCTCTCCATGGTTTGGGGATTTACTTTGAAGTAGGTATTATCTGGCCTCCAGGGTTGAACAGTTCCACTATTGGCCTGATCTGGAGCTTTTTGAGAAGAAGCTATACCTCAAATTGGTGCTACCTCAACTGCAGGCACCTCCAGGAAGCAACATGTTGTCCTGTAGAGTGCCTTGCACAGGCACCATTAATATGTTGTCATCCTGAAAGCCTGGTTCATGAAAGTAAGTTCCTCCTCAAGTATTTTCCAGGTGAAACTGTGGTCCTTAGTGTCAGACTCATCTCCCTCTGCTCCACCTCTGAACAATGTACAGTAAAGAAGTGGCAGTCTTAATCTAAGCTATGCCAAGAGGATGCCATGAATGCAGTGGTGCCTGTGTTCCTGCACCTTGTTTTTTCACAGAAGAAAGATTGGATATCTTTCTGGCAGTGGTGTTCTCTGACGCTACTTTGCCCGCAGTTGACTGGTGGTTCTGAGCCCAGGGTATTTTTCAGATGTATGGGACTTTTTTCATGAGATGCAGGATAACCAACCATGGGTGAAAACCTTTTGGATGCAGTTGGGTACTATCAAGGTGAAGCAGAGTTATGACTTTCCTTACATGTAATTTCAGGAGGCCATACCTGGATTCAGGAGAATGGTGATGCTTTCTAAAGCCTCACAGTCCTGTTTCCAACAGTGAGTGGCTAACTGGTTTGGGGTGAGAAACTCTGTGCAGGTGAGCTGCTGATTTAGGTCTCTGAGGCCACCTCAGAAACTCTTTGTTTGAAGAACGTGAATACAGGCAACACTGCCTACATCATTAGCATCTTGGAACAAAACAGCCCTTTGCAAGTAATCCCTGGAGTAAGAGTCCAGTGAAACTTGGAATATTGCTGCTACAGCTGAAGTAACAGCAGTCCTCAAATGGATACAAACACTCAGTATTTCTTCTGCTATTAAACAGATATGTAGTCATCAGCTGACAGAAAGTCCAGATGACTAATACTATTCCATGCATTTACCAAAAAAAATAATAGAATGACTTAATTTCTCCCTTCACACGGGCACAGGATCCTGTTCAGACTGGTGGGGACCTGAGGGACCAGCCCCTGCCCAGAGCAGAGCAAGTTCTGAACTCAGACCAGGCTGCTCAGGGCTTCACACAATCAGGGCATGAAGCCTCCAAGGATGGAGACAGCCCTGGCTCCACCGCTGGGTTGTCCCTGTGGCTCCAGCCTGAGCCTCCCATGTTTCAGCTTGTGCCGCTGCCTCTCGCCCTCCCGCCATGCACCTCTGTGAAGAGCCCAGCTGCGTCTACTCCATCCCTCCCTGCAGTGCCAGGGATGCTTTTGGGTGCCCCCAAACCTGCCCTACCTCCTGCCTGAACCAGCCCCAGCCCAGCAGCATCTCAGTGGCCCTCTGCTGAACTCAGTCACATTTATCAGCTCCTTTCCTGTATTTGGTGCCCCCAAACGGATGCACAACTGCAGAGCAGAGGGGAGTAATCACCTCCCTTGATTTACTGTCTGTGCCCCTGTTCATACAGCCCAGGACGCCACCAGCCTTCCTTACTGCCTATGTCAGATGTCAGTCATATCAAAACACAGATATCGGTGACAGGGCTTGCAAATAAAATACAGAATTTTAACAGAAAGTCAGAGGTGGAAACAGCATCTCTTAAACATCTCTCCATTCCTCCCCCGCAGCCAGCAATTCCCCTTCCTTTCATTTTATAAAATGACAAGTTACTTTAAATATTGGAACACTGCAGAAGACTGAAAAATAATACTTTCTTGAAAAATCTAAGTTTTTCAATAGGTATGATTGCAAAATTTTTTGTCAGAAATTTCAAGGCCTTGCTACAAGACTTTGCCCACCCAGTTGTAACTCTTCCAATGTGTGTTCTGCAATCAAGCCCTCACAGATAGTTGATTTATTAGCGGTTCACCTAATTTCCTGTAAGTTAAATTAAATTTTTTAAATAATTGTTATTCTTATGAGACAAGAAATAATTATTTTAGATGAGTGATTTACGTTAAACTTGGCTTCGCAGATCAAGTGTTTCCACGGTAAAAATTTCTGAAGTTCATAACTAGGGCAGCTATGACATTTGTAATAGTCTGAAATCTTTTAAGTGCTATGTTTTTTGCCTTTTACTGTTCCTTTTTAAATGTGATCCAGCCATTCCTCCCTTCTTTTACATTCTCTCTTCTCCCTGATAAAATAAAATGGCAAAAAAAAAAAAAAAAAATTGGATACAGACTCTTTATTCTCATAAATGAGTATTTGCTCAAAGAGCCTCAGGATAGTTGAAATGTGAGTCTAAAGAGGACTTCAGAAAGTCACCTAGTCCATCCCAGTGTTCTGAAGCACAGCTGAATATATTCAGATTCTCTCTCATGTCTTATCTATTCTCAACCTATTACGGATTTGAAGGCTGTTCTCATGCCCTGCACAACCTTTTGTCTTCTAACCCAGACAAACCCTCTTACACTTTTTCCTTAGGCTGCATTTTCTTAACCTTTCTCATTCTTGTTCCACTTAATTCCTTGCAACTAATGTACCTCTTCCAGTTAAAGCCTTGCAAGCATCATTATCTCCTCTAGCTTAACATAGCACAGAAAGACATTTGCTATTTTTAATATAGGGTTGCATTTGGGATTCTTACTTGGTTTGAAGTCCACTGTAGCTTTAAGTCTTCCTCTGTTATTCATCAATCCTTCTCCATTTTATGTGTGTGTATTTTGCTTTTTATTTTTTCTATTTAGGACTGCATTTCTCTCTACCAAATCCTATTATTCATGTAACTTTCACCATTTACCAGGTTTATTTTTAATTTATCAGATTCCAACCCCACTCTGTAGAATACCTGCAAACCCTTTAGCTCAAAACTATATTCATGTACTCTTGTTTTGACATCCAACTTGTTTACTGAAAATACTGAACACTACTTCCCCCAGCTAAACATCTGTGAGCTGATGCCTCTTCCTGTTTGATAGTGATGGCTGCAGTCTGTATTTGGGGGGAGGGTTTCTATCTGCTGCATACAAGCTTCATCGTAATTTCATTTAGACCATAGTTTCCCCAGTTTGCTTGTCACGGCCCTGTGGAACTCTGTTGAAGACTTGTATAGTCAAAATGCAACTTCAACATCAAAATAATATGATAATGATTAGTGGTGTGGTTTGCTTGTAAACGAATTACTTTCTTCCTCAGTTTTAAACATTCCTATCCCAAAATTCCATCATTACATAAATCCTACTAATATTGAGTTTGGAGAAAATAAAACATTTCCGTATGTCCTGAAATGGTGTAAGATGTCCGATGTAGTCACACCACTATGTCATGTTCTCGATACCTTCTGTTTTGAAGTTTCAGGAGATGGAGGGAAGGGTAGGGTAATGCTGACTTTTCTGGTTTAGTATTAGTCCAGTTTCCTCTTTCTTTTCTCTGTTGGAGTTGATCTAAAGTAACTAAAAATCCAGCTGATAGGACAAGAGTGGCTCCTGCCATGTAGAAGCCTGCTCGGTAATCTCCAGCCATGTCCACGATCAGACCTTGAGAGAAACAAATGACAGCAATGTAATTGATAGAAAACAGGCTAATGTGAATCAGCTCAGCAGTGTGAACATATCCTCACAAAGGGGCTACATACCTGTCTTGCAGCTTTCTACATCATGAGCACCTGAAACATCACCCCATTACAGCATTTTAAAATTTGAAACACAATTCACATCTATCTACTTTGCATATGTGAATTGCAAGTAAAACAAAATGCTATACAGTTTAAAGCACGTTCCAACCTAAAACATGGCAGACAATGAAGATAATGGCAGAAAAAAAAAAAAAAATTATGCAGCTTTGTATCTGAGTAGCCCCATGTTCTGTGGTATAGCTGTCATCAGTTGCTGTAATTTGGACCATAATTGTGCAGCACGAGAGAGTTTAAAGAAGGAAAGGAGAGGCCTCTGCTGAAAACACAGTTGGAGAAGTTGCCTGCAGTGTTATGGGCTTCCCTATTTATCACTTTACAAAGAGTCACAGATGTTAACAAAAAGACCCTGGGGTTTAAGTAGCTTTAAGCCAATGAAAATACCTAATGCCATTGCATACTGTACTGAAAAAGCAGTAGTATAGTAGTAGTACTGCAGCAGTATGTGTGATAGTATCGGCTGCTCTGTGGGCACAACAGCAGGTTCACTTGTGGGCTGATGAAAGCTGCTTGCTTGGTCTCCCACCAGAAAGTTTGTCCACATTTAGTGTACTCCCTCACCCTTGTTCCAATCTAACATCGGTCCCATCAGGCAAAGGAACTCTGAACCCAAATCTTTTAGATTTTACTCTTAAAGTAGGAGAGAAGAGCTTGAGAACCACTTAGGGTTCCCTCCTCTTCAATACCTTCTTTTTAGCTTATGTATATATACATATATACAAGCTTTTAGCTTCTGTATATATACACAAAGGGGTTGCACTGAACCCCAGGCAATCTGTACTAGTGACCAGCCACAATATAAATGTCTTGCTATCTTTGTATTTTATTCAGTTCTTCCCAACATACTTTTGGTACTGTTTTGTCTCAATTTCATTATAAATCTTCCTGGTTTTTATATTCTCAAAATTAATTAAAATGTTCCGGTATTCAGTCTGACCCATTTGCAGCCTATTAGTGGTGTCATTACCACAAAAGTCACTGTAGTGCATAAGCAGTGGTCTTTGGATGAGGACTCGGATCCACATTTTACACGTCACATTGGTCGTTTTTATGCCATATCATTTTGTAAAGTCCCTACAGCTGGCACTTTGTTTATCTTACATTTTTCCATGATGACTTTGTCTCATTGCCACCCCGTAATCCATGTGCTGTCTCATTGTCTATTCTCTCTTCCCACTGTTTTTATGTGCCACCTCCCCCATTTATTATATTGGTTAGCTCGAATGCTGTCTGAAAACAGCAGGCATCTCTGTGAATATTTGCTTGAGGTTCACATAGCCTAATGTTTCAAGCTGTTCAATTTGACCTTCTGTACAAACCCTCCCAACAATACCAGCATTTATGCAACACCACTAGTCTGAAATTTCAGTTTCTTCTCTGAAAATATGGATTGCTTGTCCCAAAGGTACAAAGGTACTTTCATAGCAAGACAGTGGGAGTCCATCAAGTGGGATTCTGTGGGATTCAGGAAGGAAGAACACCACCATGCGAACCCTGCCATTCTGCCCTGCCTTCATATCAAACAGGTAACTCTAAAACCACAGAGAAGAGAGGGAGCAAGGTATTTTTGAAAGGAATGAAACTGACTCTCTGTTTTTATAGACTTCTTGGTCCAGATACTTCTGAGCTAAAAAGGGGGGAAATTTAGGTCTGGATCCAGATTTTTTCAGCTTGGGTTTCCATTTCCCTTTCTTCTAGTAAACGGTATTTGGCAGAGTACCATCTTAACTTACCAGCAAGAGGAGGCCCCACGAAACCTCCAGTGCTTCGAATGAGCATGAAAAGCCCTAGAGCACTGTCAAAATCTGGCATGCCTACAACATCTGCTAGCACTGTAATGTGAACGGCGACCGTTGTACCAAAGAAGAATCCATAGAAGCCAGTGAATATTGCCAAGGACAGGTAATTGTTAGCCAGTGGCAGCAGCATCAGGGAAGTACTGATCAGTGTAATTGTCATTGTCAGCAAATGAACAGTTTTGGTAACGTGGAGATTGGCATACCAGCCACACAGCAGTCTGCCTGCAAAGTCCCCCATAGCCAAAATGGATAGGAGGGATGCAGTCCACGATTCATCTACTCCCAGGCTGTAACTAAGTGGAACTAAAAACAACGGAGGAACAAAAAAACTCATAGCAGCTAATATGCCAAAAATGGCATAAAGTACAAACTCCGGTCGCCTCACAAGCATCCAGTTGAAGGTTTTGTGCGTAATGGGAGACTTATCTTCTTTGTCCATCCCAGATGCACCATTGCCAGCTGGTGTCTCAGTTGCAGAATGGCTAGCTTCAAGGAGGCAGCTGCTTGCCAGGGGTCGCATCAGTACTCCACAGACACAAATATTGAGTTGGATGCCACCTATGATCAAGAGGGCACCTTTCCATCCATATTGGCTAATCAGCCACTGGAAAAATGGCCCAAATGTGAATGCAAAGGCACATTCTCCAGCACTGGCAATAGCATTGGCTAAAGCTCTTTTCCTGGAGAAATAATGGCTAACAATGCTAATGGCTGGTATCCATGAAAAGGAAATCCCAAGTCCTGAAAAACACCAATATAAATAGCACCAGTCAGACTCTATTGAGATATTTCGTGAAGGTGGAAACTTAAAGTAGTCAGTGCTCCTACATTTGCAAAGTTAAAAACTGGTAAAAGAAAAACACTTTTGTTCCTAGCAGAAGCATGAGCTTAGCTGTGCTATGTGTAAGAGTATATTTGTGGCATGTGTTCTGTAAGAGTAAGTTCTACATTCAAGCAAAAAAGCAGGAGTATGAAGTATACACTATTATATTGTTGTTGTGAAAAAAAAAAAAGTTAGCTTGACAAGTTTGCCACTGGGTAAGAAATCACATGGCCATGTGGTTGAAACTAGACAGATCTCGGAGTGTCCATACTATCCTAATTAAGGTTGGCACTAGATCAGATTGCCAGGTTTAGCTGAGCTGTGCTCAGGGTAGAAAGTGAGGGAGGACATGAAGGAAGCTGGTGCATTACCTCTATTTGCTCTTCATTTTCTTGCCCAGCTGCTTTGAGCAGGCTTCAAACCTGCTCTAACTTACAGTGATTTTAATGGCTCCCTTGAAACTATTTGGCAGCCATGGACTGCCAAAGGGCTCAAATTCCAGACATTTTCTCAGGCATCCAGCATGGAACTGGGAATGGTTTATTTTATTCCCTGTCAGCTTCGCTTCCTGTTCCAGGAAAATCTGCTAGCTGTTGGAGACAAATTTCTGGCCTGTTTTCACCTGGAGTAAAGGAAAGGATTGGAATCAACTGCAAGCCTGGGCCTGTGTTCAAAACATAAGATTATTTGATAGAAAGTACAAAATTTGGGATCTCTATGTCCTTGTACTTCAGCACCCTTTAGGTTCTTTAAACCTTCACAGAGCTCTTGGCTCCAAGTAAAAAATAAAACACTTTTCATTTTCTGGTTGCATATAATTTGCAGGTGAAAATTACTAGCATCTAATCATTCACCTTCTTTGTCACTGCAGGTTTCTAGCACAAATTCTTACTTCCAGAGTGGGACATGAGGGAAATTACCTTTACAGAGGGTTGCTGGTTCTAGTTGGTCATAAAATCAAAATAGAAATCAGATTTAAAAACCCCTACCATTAGCACCCTCAAATAAGGGCTCTGAGTTGTTGATGAAAGAAATCCATGAAGCCATAAAGTCATACCCTGTAGGAAGCCAGTCGTTGCATACATCCAGACCATGCTGAGTCCAAGAAATCCCAGTGCCATTCCTGAAAAAGCCAGGAGTCCTCCAGCGATCACAACTGCCCGATGGGTATATCGTACACATAGTGAGCTGGCAACAGGGGCTGGATCAGCAGCAAAATAGGAGAAAGATAAATACATTAGGAATATTAAGGTGGTTGACAGGACCAAACAATCAGATAAAGGATTTGGAGGAGAAATACCCTTATAATGCTCGTCTCAAACAGCCTGAATTCTGCTGGACAGGGGGTGTCAATCGAGATTTTAAAATTGGATCCTTGCTGATAGTGAAATGACTGGCCCTCGGGCACAGATTTTAAATTATATCCAAAATATGTTGACTTTTTTAAAGGGAAAGATCTTCTCAGTGCCTTTTTCGTGGAATGGTTCTACTGAGTTTCATGCAAGGATACAACTAGCAACATAACAGAAATTCATGTAGTGTTTTAGCAGAAAGTGAAACCCTAGCCATAGAACCTCTAGATTAATGTGTAACAATTGTATTATTGAGAGTGTATTATTGATATGGCTGGCATGAAAACTCTCTGGAGAAAACTAATCTTCATCTTCCAGAGCTTTATGAAGTCATCTATTCATGGTATTGCAAATATTTTATAGAGGACCAAAAATCAAGGTTTATTTTGAAGTTATATTTCTCCAGGAAATTTGCAGTTTGTTTCTTAAATTTTTATTTCAGTGGTACAGGTTCTCTCAGCAGACTGCAGGAACGCTTCAACACACAAGGGCAAAGTTGCATCAGGTACAGATCTGACTTTGTGCAGCAATTCCAAAAACCAAAGCACTGGTCTCTAGTCGCTATATGGAAGCACCTGAAATGTTAGGGATATTTTTGCTTAATTAAGGATCAGTTATACTGCCTGGCTGTTTTTCCATCAGCATCACAGCGTTAAGATCAAGGCCATACCTACCACGGAAAGACACTCTGTTCTGTGGGGATAGTTTCAAACCACAAGCATAGGATTTTTTTTTTTTTTTAATTAACCGTGGCCACTAGAGGGGTCCCAAGTAACACCTGACACCACCGGTTCTCGGTGGGGCTTCATAGCGCGAACAGGGAGTCAGCTCCCTGCAATTTACTAATATTCTGTAAATCTGAGTTCAGGGATAAAATGAAATTCGGTTGACGAGGACCATGTTTATAAACTGAAATAAGTGGGGATACAGTGAAGAGAGGGCAGCCAGCAACGGAAGTTTTATAGTAGTTTGTAGGGGCAACTTGTACATTCATTTGTGTTAAGTAAGATAAGAATGACGAGAATTTGGTAGCTAGGACAAGTGAAATAAACCTGGCAGAGAGATATTAATGGCCGCAAAATCTGCAGGATGTACATTGTCTGACAGCAGGTAGCTGGCAGAAGTTACACTAACCCCATTTACATTTTGCATTGCATTTACAATTGCATTTACAGCAAAAATACAATTATTTGATAAGCATGTAAAATTGACACTGGAATTCAGTCATGATCTGTAACGTAGTGGAAGGGATGAGACAGGATAAAGCATATACAGGTGGAGAATCATACATATATGATGAACAAAAGAAGAGAAAAGTAGACTCAGGATAACAAGAGATCCATGGAAGTGCTTAAAGACAAGAGAAAGATCTGCAGCTGGAGCAGAAATACTACCAAAAGGCAATGTTTTTAACAGAGAATGAGGAGAAGAAATAAGCGGAAATTGAAAATGGGGTAGCAGGAAGAAGAAAGAAGCTACCTACAGAACTGGAAATGGAAAAGATTGCTAGGGTCCAGAGTATGAAAGGATAAAGGGCAATACACAGAAAACTTACAAACAATGAAAAAGTATGATAATCACAGTGCAAAGAGAAAGGTGATAGATGTACATCATAAGATACATAGATAAGGTCTGTATGTGTATTGGGGAGAATCCTTGCTGTGGTAAATTGAGCAGCCTGTTGCAGATGCAAACCCCAAAAGTAGAAGCACATGTTCTTCCGCATGAGACACAGAGCTGCTGTTGAAAGGATCCAAATGGGAAAAATTAATAATTCACTGATCATCCTTCATACTGAGCCAAATGACACTGAAGATTTCCCAGAGGAATACATTAACAAAAGACTAAGCCAGGCCAGGAAAGATGCTCAAAGAACTGGAGGCTCAGATGATCTTCAGCAGAAAGTCTTCTGGTCCCTATAAACGAAGCAAAGGCAGGAGAAGATAAGGAAAATCACCTAGTGACCCGAGACATTATGAACTGCTGTACAGAAGAGTTTTGGAACATTTGGCCATCAAGCCGTATTCACTAAAAGAGGATTCTTTTAACAGGATTTCAAAGGATGAAAAGCAATTTCTGCTGAAAATTATAGCTGTCTTCTTTGAAGTAGGCCAGCTTCACACTGGCTAGGAAAATACAGTTTTGTTGGTTTATACTTGATATTATTATTTAATATGCTCTATCCTTGATACATTCCTATATAATGTAAATATATATTAAAACAAACAAACAAACAAACAAAAAACCTAAACCAGGACTTTGAGTTCTTTTATCCTCCTATGCTGGTTTTATTTTCTCATTAAGTTCATATTCCTGAATGACAAAATAGTACCACAATAGGTCAGTGATAAGTCTAATTTGTAAACCAAATTGACAGATTCCCATTTGTTCATTTCTGTATTCTGTGAAGTAGGTGGAAAAGCAGATTTTCACTGATTTTTCAATTATTTCTGTCAGAATGAAACAAGCTCTAATATTGCAAATCAAGCATCAAGGATAGCAGTTTATGGAACTGGTAAAGTCTTTTCAACTCATGACTTGCTTTATCTTTTTACTTTGACTTTGAACTACTGTTTCATTCTTCTGAATATATTTTTCAAAGAAAGATCAGTTGCTCATGATCTTTGGAAGTACTGCTCTTACAAGCAATAATACTGATAGGTGTGGGCTGAGTAGGATGCATATAATTATATAGTGTCTACACTATGAAGCATGTTCACAATCAAAATTATGATAGCATTTATTATGTAAGGATACTTACCTATTGCAACTATATATCTATATGAGAATACGTAGAGAGGACTTCACAAATTCTGTACAGTTGGTGCATGCACATGTTTGGAAACCTCACCATGATGGTGAAGGATCATCCAGTTTACAAGGGCACAAAGGACTGTGTAAACAACTAAGTTAAGAGTCAAATGCAGTATGTTTTATATTTTTCCCTCCTTTGTTTGGTGAGATGTTGTATTTGACTTGATCTCATAGTTCATTGACTTTGACTGGGATAGTTAACTCTCTGTTCCCTTACTCTCTGCTTGTGTGGTCTTCTCTTCCTTATGTTCTCTATGAGTGAATTGAATTATTGAATTTTTTTTTTTCTTTTTAACTCAGTGAGTTTTCTGTTAGATCAATGACTTGGAACCACTCTAAGGGGTGAAAAGAGAGCCAGAACTGGCAATACATGGAAGGAAGGGGGAATCTTGGTGAAGACAAAAAGGAGAAGTGGGGGGAAAGCAGGACCAAGAGTCACCATTTTGGTAGCAGATGACTTATCTTCTAGGCAGGGTCACAGTCCTTATATCTTAAAGTAGTTTGAAAAAGTGACAGTCGCTGTGAGATCAGTGAACTTGCACAAACTGTTTTAAGAGCTTGATGCAACAAGCTCTGTAGTTCTTAGTATTATCTCCATTGAGTTTGATCCAAATCCTGCAGGAAAATTGAATCATAAGTCTAGGTACATGAAGTTCTTTAAGGCAATCAGATTCCTGTGTATATACAGAGTCATTAACCCATTCCATCTCTGAGGAATGGATACATCTTTAGAGGGGAAGCAAATGCCAATTTTCTGTAGAGACAGAAGGAAGTATTGTCCTTACATGTTTTCTTTCTTTTTTTTTTTTCTTTTTTTTTTTCTTTTTTTTAAGGAAGCTCTTCAAAATCTCTTCAGTGTTAAGACATTAAAAAAAAATGCTAGAGGAACAATTCTACCTACCTCCTAAATGAAAGATGGCAATAGTTACTGATGTGATCCAGGAAGTGGTGCTTGCAAGTTCATCAAAGTGTTGCTGGATTTCAGTGAAGAACAGACCAAAAGTCTTGAGGACGGCAGCAGTGAGGCCCATTACCATGAAGGCTGACACTACCACAACCCATCCATAGCCACCATCTGGTGGACTGCTGTCTTTGGCCTGCATCTTTTCTAATTCTCAGATGTTCTCTCAGGGTTTTTTTTGCTGGGGTGATAGTGATGGTGGTGAGGATTTTTAACAGATCTGCAAATTAGTGGAAGGCCTAGTGTTAAAGAAATTAATTAAAAGATTTTAGGAATGGCTTACACAAGTAATTAGCAAGTGAAAATACAATATGCATTTCAGTGATTTGTTTGAAAATATTACCTGGGAAACAGATGCCCCAGAAAACAGAAGGCAGAGTAGAAATTAAAACAAAGAAAGTAAAAAAAATGAAGAAAGGAAAAATATTCAGGTAAGAAGGGCAGAAAAAAGAAGCCTGCAGATGTGAAGACAGGAAAGAAGATGATGGGAAAAGACATGATGCAGACACTAAGATTTTGAAACATAGGCCCAGGATCCTACCCATTCTAGTAACTTCAAGAACCTTATCCCACCCACTTCTCAAACCAATACATTACAGTAAACAATTAGAAAATTAAACGCCTGACAGGATACCATATTTTCTAACATTCTTTGGACATTGCAATAAGCTTCATGAACTTCAGAGACATCAAGGCAGTTGTTTATACCCATGACCCTCTTGTCATAATTGTGTGCATGGATAAAGCATAATTATATTTGCTAAGTTGCTCCTTTGAGTAGTATCACTACTGTGACAGAACAAGAGGCAAAAAAAAGAAAAGATTCCTAACCTCAAAAGGACAGGAAATCTGTCAGTTTCAATCTTCTAGGTATCCACATAAATGGAAATACATGGAAGCTACTTCACTTTTCTGAAAGTCTGAACCTAGTGGACTTTCCATTCCTGAAATGGCAGCCTCTCAAAGAAAGATTCAACCTTCCATTTGGCAAATACCAAAATGACATTTAAAAACAAAAGAATTCAAGGTGAAGGTATTAACTATGGGATCCTTTCAACCTTGATATTATTTAATCATTGCCTAAGTTCCAGGAGTACTGCTAACGTGTTTTTTCTCTTTGTGCTTTGTCTCTAAAATCCCATATGCAGTGGCAACTTTGACTAAAGAGTGGGAATGTATAAACTTAATACTAACTGTTGATGTTGTTGTAAGCAGTACTCTAATTCAGAACCATGACAATAATTTCTTAATAATTCCAGTGGCAATATGTCTTCTCCCTGTGTAAACAGGATGTATGTAATCTCAAAAATGGTATTCAGCATGAAACTGGGTGTTACTCTGGTCTCTGAGGAGTGTATCAGGGAACCAGTATTAGATATGGTACTGGACATTTGAACACTACCTGTACACTTTGTGAAACTGTGGAGCTCCCTGCCACATAATACTATGGATCCTAAAACTTTACATGGAAATATTAGATAAAACTGTGCTGTACAAAACTGTCAAGGATTACCAAATGCTTAAAAATGGTCCCTGGCTCAGGAAGTCTCCAAGCTGCAAGTAGTCAGAAACTGGGAGGTATCACTTTATGCTTAGTCTATTCTTAATCTCAAACATCCCCTTTTGGCCTGAACCAATATAGCTGTTTTTATAGTGCAAATAACTTTTAAGGAACACTGTGTAAAAATTTTAGGGTCCTCAAAATCTGAGCATTTATAAACATTCATGGCTCCAGCACTGCAAAGCATTTTTGCCAAAATGGGGCACATGCTTCCTTGTGAAGACGTTTTAATAAGCAAGCATATCTTATTAAATGCATAACTGAAAAAGCATATTTCCCCTCAGAAGTTTTGTGACAAACTTGGAGTAATCATGTAGCGCACAGAGGACCTGGCTGAGGGAGAGAGACATTCCCACTTCTTTCTTGTTTCTTCGTGGATGCTGAATTCTGTGCAGGCATGTTGTACAAAATGCAGGAGAGCAAAAGAGACAGGGCACGGGAAGCAGTTTTGTCTAAGAGGGAGAATGTAGCTAAAGATAGCTAGAGATGTACTATACTTACATTTATCTTCCCTGTGTGCAGCTGGGTAAGATGAGGATTAAGGGAATCCATACCACTAGAAGCCATCCAGAACAAAGCAGCAGTCAGTAGTCCTGTGATTTGCTACACTGAGGTACATGATCTCAGGAGGACCTAGAACACTGCAGCAGGGTGGGGGAAAGAAGCCATCAGAGCCTTGTAGGCATCAGAAGCAAAATCTTTCTGCTGCCACATGACTGGCTCAAACTTTGGACTAACATGTGGCACTGGACACATTTGCATGACAGACATAGTCAGACAGATTAATCAGTTGCACAAAGTCTCAGACAACATCCTGAAAATCTTAAAACTCAGCCACAAAAGATGGAGGAAAGCCTTGTGGTTGATGTCTATATGAAGGAATCTGGTTTTCATTCCCACAGTTTCTGGGTGACCTTGAGCAAGTTGTTTGATCTTGCTGTTCCTGTTTTCTCAGTTGTCAAATGCAGCTAATACTCTCAAAGGTCATGAATTTGTGAGGTTCAAAATGTTAATACTTGTATTAGGGTTCATCTACCACATGAAAATACAGATCTAGATCAAGTTGTAGCCATGTCTTATATTGCTGGGCTCAAGTGGCATGGTCATAACTGGGTTTGAGGCACTGAAGAACATAAAAAAGGATGCAACACTCAGGCTAAGTGAGCCTGCCTAGGCAGAGTGATACTTGAATTACTGCACTCTGCATGGACATGCCTGAGCCAGGGATTATGATTTCTGCCGCAAGACAAGAAATCCTGCTACTTACAAGGCAGTACTCAGACTAAAAAAGGCATGATAAAATCTACTACTTCCTGACACCACCCAGTATCTTTCGCCTTCATTAGGCAAACTCTGCCCTGGGAGGAGTATAACTCAGGCCTTACTGCTCACAAGACTTAAATGAACAGTCTTTTTCCTGACCACAAATACATTTTTTATGTCACACACAGCTCAGAATTCAGCCTCCAGTCTCTTTTAATGATCACAGTGTTACATGCAACTCCAAAATGAAATTACTATTCAGTTGTGTGATTAATTAATGAGGTAGTTATCTCCCAGGAGCCCTACAGATTTGAAAGCAGTGCAGCTACATACTGTAGTGAATTGCTGGAATGCCTGAACAAAGTAGAAGAAAGCATAGATGTTGCAATGGGTGGACATGTTGTTTCTGACACCATGCTCTGCTTTCTTCTCTCCTTCACTTGCGAGTGAAAGTTTACTACAAGCATGTAATTGAGAAAAACGAAGCTGAAAAAAACCACCCAGGATCTCTTTTTGCTCTTAGCTATTGAGTAATGGTAAATGGTAAGGGTTTTATGTCTTCACTTTCTCCTCTTGCCCCTGAAACTAAACTTTTAAAAGAAAAGGAGGAAAAACCTGTAGGGAAACTGTCCTTTCTGTTGTGCTTGGCCACACACAAGATCCCTCAAAGAATGTAAAGCCATGCCTGGAAGCATTAGCATTCTGCCTAGCATCCCCCGCCTCCTGCCTCCAAGCTTTCCCATGGCAGCTGGAATGGGTGCCCTGTGAGACAAGGGCTTCAGTCAGGAAAGCCACAACGCTGTCGTCTGTGCTTGGTGTGTGCATCACCAAGAGCAGACAGCTCTGCCAGTAGTATCCTTATCCTTATGTCAAAATTTGCCAGCGAGAACACGCAGGCAAAAGTGCAATCTTTATCTTTTATCTATCTGGATAGCTACAAAGGCACTTTCTCTGGCACTGAGGGTGTTCCTCTATCCATGCTCTACAAGTCCTCCAGGCTATTTCTTCTTTTATTCATGTCAATGATTCAGAGGGTTTATCAGACAATAATAAAAATAAATTATATAAAGCTTGTCTGATTGCTTGCATTTTAGGGTGCCACATAAACTTGTGAAGACCAATACTTGCGTTACTTGGTTACCTTGTGTTCCATATTCTAATTTGCTTTTTACAGAAGAGCAAATGAGTTTAATACATTTGCTACACATCGCAGAACTTGGTGGTGGAATCAAGAAAATACCATTGTTGCCATGAATCCTAGTCTTGTTTTCATGCAACTTGCACATAAAGGTCCCCAAAAAACTGTATTCACTCTCTCTTAGAGGCTGGGTGGACAAACTGTGAGCTGGCAATACTTAGCACTTTGCAGAAACAGGTTCCCCAAGAAGACAAAAAAGGCAAGCATTAAGTTTTTCCATGCTTAGATGAAGAAACAGGACTTGTTAGTGCAGATTTGGCTTGGGTTTCCAGTACAAGCATGGTACTTTACCTTGGATTTGGACTTACCAAAAAAAAAGGAAAAGGAAAAGGAAAAGAAAAAGAAAAGGAAAAAAAGAAAAAGAAAAAGGAAAAAAAAAAGAAAAAGAAAAAGAAAAAGAAAAAGAAAAAGAAAAAGAAAAAGAAAAAGAAAAAGAAAAAGAAAAAGAAAAA
>JAVJGG010000074.1:51716470-51729937 GCA_035590195.1 Aviceda cuculoides
GGCCTCACGGGCGACGCCAGAAAGGGCTGCGGCGGAAGGTCGGAGCAGCCCCGCGGCAGCTATAACGGGGGCGGCGGGGAGGGAGAGCCGGGCGTCCGCACGGGCTGCCGCTCCTGCCTGCGGGCGGGCGGGGGGTGCCGGCTCTGCGGCGGCCCGTTAGAGGTGTCGGTGCAGCGGGTGGGAGTCCGTCGGGCTGGCTGGGGCTGAGACGGGGCGGGCCTCTCCCGTCAGCTGCTGGGTCGCCGTCCTTGGCGGAGCGCTGGAGTCTTGCCCTGCCCTCGGCGAGAGCTCGGAGCCCGCTGGGGTGCTGGCGGAAGGGCGGTGAGAGTGTTGTGAGGGCTCGGGGTCTCGTGCTGGCCGCCCCTCTGAGGTGCCCTTCGGGCCTGACCGAACAGCGCGTGCTCTCGCCGTGTTGTAAAGGGCTTGGCGGTGGGGAGAGCTTCTTCGCGGATTTTTAGTCTGTGTAAATCTTGCCAAGAACGTGCTTGTTCAGACGTTCAGGGAAGGGCGCGTATGCGTGTGCAAGATGTTGCTGAAGGTAAAATCTTCAGCTTCTCCGTTCACCCTTCTGTTTCTTTGTGCATCGATATGTTCAAGCCAGGAAACCGGTAGTTTGGTTTGTTATGGTGATAGGTAGGATGAGGAGCCCTGAGCAAATTAAAGATCAGTACTGTATGCCTGTTACCATAAGGATCTTTGGCATCTTGACTGCAGTTATCCTCCAATGGCTTTAGTCTCTTCCACTTCCTGTCAGTTTTGAAATAGAACAATGTACAGAAATGTTACTGCTGTAGATAAGTTGCATACTAAATGTTGAACGTGTTGATGCTGAATGTGTAATTTGTCTCTTACAGGGGGTATCTTGACAACATAACAGCAATTGGGCCCAGAACAGTTGGAAGTCCAGAAAATGAAGTTCTTACAGTTAACTACCTCTTAGAACAAATTCATGCAATAGAAAGAGAAAGCACAGATGCTCACAAGATATCTGTAGACATACAGAGGCCCACCGGCTCCTTCAGCATTGACTTTTTAGGAGGCTTTACTAGTTACTATGCAAACATAACCAATGTCATAGTGAAGCTGGAACCCCGAAATGGAGCTGAGCATGCAGTGTTATCCAATTGTCACTTTGATTCCGTACCAAATACCCCGGGTAGGTCCACACATTCGTTCTGCATTTCTGTATATTACATGAGGCACAGAGCTTGGCTTGCTGTCTTCTTGTATCAAGCAGCATTACAGCCACATGCTAGAATACTGCATGTGTCAACTTGTCTGCTTGATTTCCGTGAGATTCAGTATTTAGAGTGACAGGTTGGTCCTATGAAAGTCAGGATTTCACTCTCACTTTCTGGCAGGCAGCAAATTACAGATACTATATTTAGATTTCTAGAAAGTTTGGTTATATCTGGCGTCCTTGAAATTCACAGCTTATGCATATAGTCCATGTGCTGCTTCCACCTGTCGTTCAGGTCTTTCCGTACTTCTGTACTGATTTAATCCTGGCTTTCCTTTCACAGGATGCTTTGCGGTGGAGAATGTTCCCACCCCCACTAACCAATCTATGTTTTCCCCTCCCTTTGCTGGTATCATACTTTATGTCAAAATTTTAGTGTGATATCCTTAAGCGATGCCAATATTTTTTTTCTTTCTGGATTCAAAGCTTCTGTCTCAAAAGACTGTAGTGATCAAGGATTAAGGTACTGTTGCCTTGGTAGTGTGTACATCTCTCTCACTACTACCTTCACCGTCACTGTTGCATACTCTCTTATTCTTGTCCCTCTGCATTTTTATAAACCTAATCATGTTAAATAATTATTGCAGCAAGGGTGTAAACAGCTTTGTAAATACGTTGTTTTAACAGTGCCAGGAAAGTAGGGAACTGAAAACCACACAAAAACATTCATTGTAGCACTCAGCCACAGGTGTGCGTGTGCCTGTTATTGCAGTTGAAGAATACCTACAGATTTCAGTCACTAAGAGCAGAGCTTTTACTGAAGTTTCTTCATTTACACCCCACATGATATTTTATTTTGGGGGGTAAACCTTCTGTTCTTTAGCACATGCAAATAGCCTTCATTATTCAGAAAACAGTCGAGTATTAGGTAGAGAAACAAAAACTTGCTGTACTCTTTGTGCCTCTTTTCTGTCAATAAATAGTACACAGAACTTCTCTTTCCCCTCAATTGTATTTAGGCAAGATGAGTCTCCAAATGAAGCTTAATAACCGCATGATTATTATACGTGCTCTGTGATTTAGGAACTGCAGAGATGCTAATTACTGTATTTGTAGTCTAAATATGGCTCCCTAGACTTAGAGTACTTCACAAGCATAATACAGTGATTATTGAAAAGTGCCTTTAAAGTGATGCCCGAGGTAAATTGTGTGTCTGTTTCTATGGGTTATAAAACAGGATTATGTCTATATCAATTACTTTCTTTTTAGTTACTCTTACAGTAAAATATTTCACCAGCCTTGCATAGAGGTGCCAAAAAATTTTAGGGATTTTTATAGGATTATACAGAAATCTGCGGAGGAGCTAGAAATCGGCCTGTATGCTTGCCTTTAATCAGAAAGCAGCCTAGCCCTTTACCACAACAGTGAGGAACTGCTCTGTGTTTTGTTGTCTTAGTGTGAAACTTGCACATAACCTAAGCAACAACCTTTTGTTTTCTGTTCTTCTGTATTTCTGTAAGTTATTTGTTTACATCTTTTTTTGATTTCCAAAAATGTGTTATTTAACCAGAATCAGCAGGACTCAGTGGTCAATGAGTAATATATTTGAAAATCAGATAATAAAACATAATCTGCTGTTAATGCTTATGCATATGAAACAAGTAAAGCAAAACTCAGTAAACCATTAGAGCTTCAGTGCTAGAAAGCTTGAGTTCCCTGTGAAGGAAAAATATAAACAGTAAATTTCTAAAACATGTCTCTTGTTCTAATGGTACTGATTTCTATGGCTTATTTGATTCTTTTCTAATAAACTTGAAAGCAGAAACATCCTTGAAACTATCGTTGCAGACATAGCTGATAATGTGGTTTTACTAGTTTACTGTTATTTGCCATAAAATCTGTTTTAACCTCCCATCCGTTTTGCCGTTTATGAAGTATCTGAGGAGGATAACTTTTTGTGTGAGCTTGTGTCATAGTTTATGGCTACATGGCCGCTTTACTCAGATGTAAATCTGTATGTTTGTTGAAACCAATAACTTGTTTTTCTTAGCTTCACAGCGAGGTGGATAAGTGATTAGTCTTGCTGAAAACTACAATGACTTGTCTGCTGAGTTCTCAACACAGCATAAGTCAGATAAAAGAACTCAGTGTGGCCAAGAGTAGACTACTGATAAATTTGGGTAGCAATTTAATCAGGGCTTTAAATCAGATGTTGGGGGGAGGCTTTTTGGAAAGCTTTTGGCAGAACAAGTCATTAATTGCTGAGAAATAGATCAGAGAACAGTGTATTGGAAAGATTTTGCGTTTATTTGTTTATTCTAAAGTACTTCCATACAATAAGCTAAGGCTAAAATTTAGACTGAAATTTGTAGAGGGAATATGCCCTTTTCATGGAAGGGGTAGATATGTCTAAATTTTGCCAAGTTACAAGCTTTGGAAAAGATGGGGGTTTTATGTGTAAATTAAACAGTTTAGCAGCTAACGAGTCTGTCCTAATTGCATGCTGAGGCTTCACCACACTGTCGTCATCTCAGTGTACACCAGCATTATATATGCAACCCAGACCTGAAGGAATGAGGTTAAATTTCTCTGTTTGCTTCTAAATGTTACTGATTAGAGTGGGGTAGGGAGATGCTACAGCTTGCACCAAAGTGAGGGAAATGAAGCAACGGGAGACCTTGGCTGAAAGATGGATGCTTAATCAGGATTGAAAAAGTGGTGGGGCATGGGATGAGGTGTGAGGAAGTGAGAGTAAGTCCAGAATAGTATTGGATGAGGAACTCGAAGAACAGATTACTGAGCTCAGGGCAAAAGGGGTTTTCTGCAAATAAAGAAGGGTGGTGGAAAGCATCTGGTCATGAAAATAACTGTGTTATTGTGTATACTTTCATTTTAAGAATGTTTTAAAGATGTGAATTCAGGTGTTACCTTTGCTTTATTTTGCAGTCTTGGCCTTGTGTTATTTTCAGGTTTTGTCCACTTACTTGAATGCATTGTAACAGTGTAGAATGCTTTAGGGAGGCTTGTGTGGGAATGTTTATTTTTTAAAATTTGAGTATACTGTAAGTGAAAATTATGTCCTTGTTTATTTGTATTTTTCTTAGAAAAATAGAAAATGACCACTTTGCTTGCTTAGTAACCTAGTTAGTCTACTTTGCTTGAGCAGTTGTATTGGATCTGATAGCTTGTACTTCACTTGCTCAACTTTTGAGCATTATTTTTCTGTCTGCTGTTACTTTTAACTAGTATAGTCACAGGGTACAAGCAGTAGCAGAAAATGTACGAAAGCTTGGCATAATTGTACCTCAGATTAAGTGACTGAGATAGCATAAAGCTTTTTTTCTTCTCTGGTCTTTGTTGCAGTTCTGTGTGTTTGTTTTAAGCCATACTATTCTGATTATTTTAAGGTGCCAGTGATGATGCTGTTAGCTGTGCAGTGATGCTTGAAATACTTAACACACTTTCAAAATCATCAGAGCCCCTGCAGCATGCTGTCATATTCTTATTTAATGGTGCAGAAGAAAATATTTTGCAGGTGAGAATATGCCAGAATTATAAAATATATAGCAAAGCTGTGTATTAAGACTCTGACAAAGGAAAGAGTAACTGCAGATATCGCTTGTATGTAATCTGTTGAAATATAGTTAAATGCCAGTCTTAATATTCTGAGGAAAATGTATTTGATTTCAAAAGGAAAAATATACTTAGATTAAGAGTATTGTCCATATTAACTTAATTAGAAGACTTGGATTTTCTGCATCTGTTTGTGTTGTAAGTGATCTGGTTGCCTTGTCCAATCTTGACTTATGATCATATATGATGGAAAATAACATTAGGCTGGTCTGGAAGATATCTGACCTATTTTTTTTTATTTTTTTGTTTGTTTGTTTTCCCATCAAGGCTAGTCACGGCTTCATTACACAACATGAGTGGGCCAAGTCAATTAGAGCTTTTATTAACCTGGAGGCAGCAGGTGTAGGAGGAAAAGAACTTGTTTTTCAAACAGGTATGAGCTTGCAATATGTCCAGTTTCTACACTAGGATAATTTGATAATAAACAATGTAGACTTGAAGGAGTATTGAAAGTGACTCATAAGCAAAAGACAGGAGAACCTCTGTACCTTTCTCCCAGCCCTGTGGAGCAAATAAGTTGCTCTCCATCTTTATATACCTGTAGGCTAAAGCACTGCCACAGAAGTTGCTTCATAGGTGGGAAGCCTGTGTAGAACAGCATTACAGAAGTTGTATTTCCCTTTTACATCAAGGTAGTAAGGAGAAAAACAGATTTGGATATCTCGTATATGTCGCATACTTACACTTTCATATACTTTATTTAATTTCCACAGCAGCTCTTTCAAAATTTGTTCAGGGAGGTCTTGGCATTAGAACTCCATCTGCTGCTCAGGAAGCAGCAAAACTTCCGCATTTTGTAGGCTACAGTTAAACTTCTGCTCCATCCTAGTTGGACTGCAGACTTCCATCTACTGCTGGATCCGCTTAATTGTTTATTTGCACTGAATGCTTTAGTGGAGAGACTTTTCTCTAAACAACAGTTTTGAGGTATGATACATAAATGATAAATTGGAAACTGCTAAAGGTGAGTTCTTCATTAGTCCTGGGTCTTTTTTGAGAGATGGCTTACATACTCTGCTAATGAACACTCCAGGCATCAGTGCTTCCCCCCCTGCCAAGTGTAACTAATTGTTTCTCTCAAGTGCAAGTCATTCAGCCAACGCAAATGCACTTAGTATATACCCTGTGGGGCAACAGCGTTAAAACTCTAGTAGTTGCTTTGCATTATTTATTTGTTACCATAAAGATAGATACCTTCACTGAAGTTCAAAAAGTGTTTGTTGTGAAATTTCTGCTCATCTTTTATTAGGACCTGAGAATCCTTGGTTGGTACAAGCATACGTAGTTGCAGCCAAACATCCCTTTGCCTCTGTGGTGGCACAGGAAATATTTCAGAGTGGCATTATCCCAGCAGATACAGACTTCCGTATCTACAGGGACTTCGGCAGTGTTCCAGGTGTGTTATCAGAAGGCATGTCAATGTGCATTATGCAGCCATTTATCTTAAGTTTATAACAAGGAGACCGTTCTGTGGTTCATTATGTGAACGTCCTCAAATTTGGTTTGTCTTTCAGTTTGGGAGCAAATTTTCCTGCTTTTTTGCTAAGGCAAGAGCCTTTAGATTTGGTTTGTTGTGTAGGTTATTAAGGATTTTTTTTTGGAGACTGCTGTTTTCCAGAAAGAAACTACGTGGTAGAAAAGTTTCCTCAAAATCAGAAAAACACTGCATGAATTAACAGTATGCTATTAAATATTCTGTTTTGACACATTTTGGTAATGGTGCTAATAACCTGCTTGCAGGAATTAAATGTCTGTACCTAATGGATAAACCAAAATAATCTTTTTTAAAGATAGAAACTTAGTAATTAATGCATTTTCTTTTTTTGTTTGGTTGGGTGTTTTTGTTTTTGTTTTTGTTTTTTCATAATCAAGCACAGGACAGCAGCTACTGGTTTTGTTAATCTGTTTACAGTTTGCTATCCATTCTGCGGAGAATGACCAGTGGGGAAAAAATGTACGCACAATGCAAACACAGTTCAAAGGAATGTAAAATTCTGTAAAATCTTTGCTGTCTGGCACAGGTGGTCATTGGAGTTACTTTCAAGAAAAGTGATATTTCTGAATTGATTATTGGAACAAAACATGTTGGCATATTCTGAACTGTTCCCAAGTGTGCTTCTAGCCTGAAAATAAAGCAGCTGATTTTGTACAATGTGTTCTTTATTTGTTCAGAATTGTACCTGGATCATAAATGAATTCTCACTGAATTCTTTTTTTCGTAAACAAATAGAAATAGAACAATTGAGTTGAAGAACTAGTTTGTTCCTCTTTGTCCACTGGTAGAATTGAGGACTGATTTGTTAAACCTTTGCAAAATTGTGAGGATTCATATTGCAGACAGCAGCTTTTTGCAGGTGCAGCTGAGGTGGTGTGTGTTTGGGCTACACTGAAAGTGTAATTGATCTTGCAGAAAACCTTTTTTTTTTTTTGTAAATATTTTTTGTTTGTTTTTACAAATTAGTTGGACTTCTAAATTAAGAGTTCTCAGACTGGCTAGTTGAAAAGCTTTTTACAAGTTAGAAGTAAAAAGAACACACCTGGTATTTTGAGAAGGTGTTTATATAGTTTCAAAGTGCTGCTTTTACTTACTTTACATTGTGGATCTCTATTTACTAATAAATGTTTGGAAAGCACCTTGTACATCTTTTCTGAAGCTGAGATGATTAAGAATTTCATGTGTTTCTCCAGTAGAGATCAGTTTGTGTACAGGTGTCATGCAAATCAATACATTAGAAAGGACAGATATTTAAAAATGTTTTAAAGTGTCCTTTTTTAAATACATGTGTTGTGGTTTAAGCCCGCCCAGCAACTCAACACCATGCAGCTGCACGCTCACTCCACGCCCCTCCCCCCTTCAGTGGGATGGGGAGGAGAATCAAAAAAAAAAAAGTAGTAAAACTCATGGATTGAGATAAGAACAATTTAACAACTAAAGTAAAGTAAAATGTAATACTACTAATAAAAAATATAGTAATAATAATTGTTATACAAAGGAAATAACACACAAAAAAAACCCCAAGAAAAGACAAGTGATGCACAATGCAATTGCTCACCACCTGTGGATTGCTGCTTGGGCATTGGTCAGTGGGAGGTGAGCAACTGCATTTTGCATCACTTGTCTTTTCTTGGGTTCTATTTTTTTTTTTTGTTTGAGGTTTTTTTTTTGTTACATTCCTTTGCATTATTATTATTATTATTGTTGTTAGTATTGTTAGTATTACATTTTATTGTACTTTAGTTATTAAATCATTCTTATCTCAACCCACGGGTTTTACTTTTTCCTTCTGATTCTCCTCCCCATCCCACTGTGTGGAGGGGGAGTGAGCAAGTAGCTGCGTGGTGCCTAGTTGCTGGCTGGGCTTAAAGCATGACAACATGGAATGCCTGTTAGTCTTCCTTCTACAAAGCAGACTATTTTGTTCATCTTTAAGGATAGTGAGTGGGCTACAAAGTAGAGCAATATTTTCAGTGAAAGATATCTGAGGCTTTCACATGTTTGTTTTGAGGTTTTTAGGTTTATGTAATTTCAAACATGCTTTTTCTCTCTCTGTAGGAATAGATTTGGCTTTTATTGAAAATGGCTATATTTATCATACAGAATATGACACATCAGACAGAATTTTAACAGATTCCATTCAGAGAGCAGGTTGGTATTTCAAGAATTCGGTAATTTACTGAAGAGTAGTGTTGTAGCTGCTTTTTCATTTTGCTGTAAGACTACCATCGCAAGAAATTCGTAATTTTAAATACACATTTAGAACATGCTAGAGATGTTCTAAAGAACAAAGAATTAACTGAATGCATGTCTTTAAAATACAAAGGTAGTGTTTTGTCAACTTGGGAAGATAAACTTTATCATCATCCAGTGATGTTCATTTGAAAGTAACTGTGGAATCTAGTTAAGGTTATAATCTAGCCATTGATACCTGATTGTTCAGTGTTCTGTGTTCGTTTTCTCTCAGTAAGTCCCCTTATTGATTCATGTTCATCATGAGAAGTTTATGGTTAAGTTGGTGGCATAGTGACTGATCTGCCAGCAGAGTTTTTTCTTGTAGAATGTATTGCAGTCAAATTTCTGTTGTAGCACACAGACTGTGGATAAACAGGATTTATTTTCTACTAACAGGTTGTGCTCATAGCAGGCTATATGACAGACTGCAGTAAAGAAAATTACAGTAAGACCTTTAGTTTTGCAGGAAAAATTAACGTAATCGTAAATGCCCGCAGGATTTTGACCATTTCCCTGTTTAAGCTTATACAGAAGCCAGCTTAGATGACCAGCATGAATTAAGAGTTTTAAATGCTTTCTTGTGCCAATGCAGATGCAAGACAGTAACACTTCTAAATTCCTGTTGGACAGATTATTGTAGTGGTCGCGGTAGTTACATAGAACATCTCTTGGTAAACATATCACAGCAAAAAAAAAAACCAAACCCAAAAAACCCCCAAACTTTTTGGCCCATAAGCACTTTTACAGATCAAGCAAAAGCAAAATGAAAGTTGAGAACAATTGTTCTCACTTGATTACATGTGTTTTGGCTGTACTGGGAGAAAGGAAAAGGTGGTTGATACCTCTAGGCTACAAAGGAAAATAGCCTCCTTGTCTCCTACCTTACAGTCATCTAGGGAAAGAAAGGCAGGTTATGCACAGTCACTGAAACTTGGAGGGGTTACTAGTGGCAAGGAGAAGAGGAGGAAGTTTAGGAAATTACAAACTCATCTATGGGTTAGTCTTGAAGTCCAGTGGCTTAATATCAGACGTGAAGAAGGGCTTATGGGCTGGCTACTTCCTTCACTGCAGCAGTGTTTAAATACATGAAGCTTCCCAAGTATACTTATTTTAGTGACAGCTGTATAGATTAACCCATGAAAATAGTATGCTGTGCATACCGTGGAATACCTATTTCGGAATAATCAGTTGTATGTTCATGTCTTTGAGGATATTTCAATAGTTTTATTTTTAAGAGCACTTGTATTTAAAAGAATGCTGTGTACTAATTCATCAACCGTGAAGTAGTTATGTATCTGCTTTTTTAATAGGTGACAATATTCTAGCTGTTCTAAAATACCTAGCAACATCAGATAAGTTGGCTAAATCTTTTGAGTATCGACATGGAAATGTTGTGTTCTTCGATGTACTTGGTTTATTTGTCCTGGCTTATCCTGCTCGTGTTGGCACCATCATGAACTATATTACAGCAGCAATTGCTTTTCTTTATTTAAGCAAGAAAGTATTACAGCCCAAAACTAGAGGTAAGTCTAGTTCTTAAAAAAAAAAAAAAAATCATATTACTCTTAAATGAATAGCAATTAGTAGATAGAGAAATATTCAGATGATTAAGGCATCTTTTTAGATAAACTTCAGAAATAAATTTTAGGTGCGCAGCATAACATAGGAGATGCTTTGTGTTTTTTGAATCGACTGTGAATAATTCTGATGAAGAAAGACTATGATAGGCCTAGACGTCTAGCGTTTATGAATCATGATTACCTCTCTTATGCTTTCATGAAAAGTAAATAATTTAAAGATCTGAAAATGGAAAAAAAAACCCCAAATTTGCTTAGTATCTATATAAACTCATTGTTCTGGTAGCACAGGTAGGGCTTCAGAGTTCCTTCTTTAACACCTGTCCATAGGCAGGAGCAAATAAGCAAACAACAAATGGGGAAAAAGGCAACAAAGCTTAAGAAAGGGTGTAAAACGACTTAAATCTTCTAGTTAGACCTTTTCAGGTATGTGTAGGAACATACCTCTTTAAAAAAAAAAAATCAAACCAAAAAAACCACCAACCTGCCTCCCCCACCTCACCCCAAAATCCAGCAAACTTTTTTAACTTTTTCTTACTCCAGAAAGAAAAGCAATTCCAACTTTTTTTTTTTTTTTTTTTTTTTTTTGAGACCTAGAGAAATTTTTACTATTGGGAACATGGTAATCTGCAAAATACACTGTTACTCTGGAATAAATCTTGCAGCAGGGAAGACTGCAAAAAGGCTTGTGAAGAAATAGGCTACGTGATTTAGACTATGCTGTTAAGAAATCTTCAGTGGACCCCTCATGCAGTTTTACTGTGGTCGTTAAAGGAATTATACGGTGGGGTAATTACAGTCTTGGTGATAGTGTGGAGTAGAATACTTGACCATTGAATGAAACTTCTTTCTTCTTCATAGCTATTCATAACCTGAAGAAATTCTTTACTGCATTTGGCATAACACTGATAAGTTGGGTCTGTACGCTGGTGACAGTCCTTATAGTGGCAGTGTTCATCTCCGTCATTGGAAGATCTCTTTCTTGGTACACCCATTTCTATGTTTCTGTGTTTCTGTATGGCACTGCAGCTGCAGCTACGCTTGTTCTTGTGCATACGCTCGCCAAGAAGTTCTTCCTCAAGGTAAGCTTGACTTCATTGCTAATGTTGAAGGGTAATGTGGTGTTTAATCTGTGGAAGACTTAATTTTTGAGTTGATTAAAGAGATGCAAAAAGTTTTCTGTATTATGCAAAAAGTTTTCTGTATTGGACAGAAGTATTTAAAATGTTGCTGTAAAAATTGCTACATCTAAGCGTGGGGACGGCTCTACTAAATCAGAGAATTAAGAGCTTCATGATTTAAGGCTTTCTCCTTGCTAATGACCTTTAGGAGCTGCTTCAGAAAAAAAGGCAAAACCCTAGTAGACTACAGTATAAGGTACTGTTTCTTTCCCTGTCTGCACCTTCCCTTCCTGCCATCACTTCAGTGATAAGAGAGCAGAGCAACAGCTGGAGAATTTAGTTTTTTTGATACCTTTCAATGTTCTTGATAATTACGGAATCTACATATATACTGGAACATTCTTTGAATCTTACAGACTGTTGCCTCTGAATGTACTTGCATGACAAGTTCCCTAAATTTAATAATTTACTTTGATACAGTACCTCCTTATGTATCTTTTAGTATTTTTATTCTTTATTTAATCTGATTTATCATTTACATTTTGTTGTGAAACTTGGAATTCCAGTTCTTTCTGTTTTATTCTGTTCTTTTATTATGCATGTTGTTTCGGTGATGGCATTTGTATTTCTAATGTTCTGAGCAAATAATATGATTTTTTTTTTCAGATGGTTCAGATGAGAGCTTTTTTCTTGCATCTATCAGAATTTCTAGTTCTGTCGTGCCCTCTTCTGACACAGTAATCTGTGCTGTACAGAGCTTTCTAAATGAAGCTGTTGTAAAAATTTGAGTAGTCATCCATCCCTCTATGATTAATCTGATTGTTAGTTGTTTTGACCACAGCTGGAGATGGAACAGAGCTCTTGATAGTCCATGCTCTTTTCTGCAACAGCTAAAGGCCATTTAGGCCCCTGCAAGGCTTGGTGAGGATTCAGTGTTGTTACCTTTCCATTGCTGTCATTCGTCATGATTACTGTCTATCTAACTTTTTTGCTTGGAATTCTTTTTTATGGACTAACCAACATGATTTTACTTGCGTAGTAATGCCATAATTGTAGCTCACAACAATCCCATGTGTTTAGATGATAGTTTAATGATTTTGTATTAAAAACAAATAGGGCCTTGAGGTGGTGCCTTGAGGTATCTGACAGATGATGCTCTTCTAGGGCAGAAGCTGACTGCTTGAGCCTGTTAGGTTTAGGCGCAGTAATACTCGGTTGTTCAGCTTGCCGTTGCTTATCTTCTTGGCCATTTGTACAAGCTTTGGGCAAGAGAATTTAGGAACCCTAAGCTGTCAGCCAAATCCAGCTTCATCCTTGAATGTGAAGAAGTTTTAAGAATCTACTGAAATTTGATTGTATGGAAAGTTTGGGTGGATCCATCATGTCTTTACCTGGAAGTGGGTTTTTTAATTGTTTGGGGGAGGGGAATGTTAACTGGTATATGTATAAGGTGGTGTCCTTTTGTGGAAAAGATGAGCCAATTATAAAAGAGATGCAATGTTCCCATTTTCTAGTCTTTTGGAAGAGCTGATGGGAGACCATACTTTGATAACAGTTCAGCTGTTCCAGGCAATGGATTTACTTCTTGCCTGCTGATTGTCTGATCAGATCAACCAACTTGATATCATGAGTCTTTTAACTTTCTTGCATACTGTAGTTTGCAATACACCATACAGTTTATGCTGCCTCTGTAACTTACAATGGACAAACACTGTAGCATTGCCCACGTAACCTAAAAAAAGCCCACAAAACCAAATTACATTTTTGATGTTTAAACTTCCTTCCTTTTTGAAAAGGTATCTGGTATTACCTGACCCATGACAGTGACAGCTGTGGACTAGTAACAGTACTTGTATAAGAGGTGTATCAACAGCTACTGTTCAAAAACAGGCTTAGAATCACAGGACATACAGATAATTTTTTCCACACATAAGTACTACATAACTTTCTTATATACTTCACAAATACCAATGTTTTTTATAAAAAGGCCTTATTGGCCTGTGTACCTGTGTCGTGGTTTACAAATGTAAAAGGCCAGCCTGCCATAAATACACACAGAGCCTGGCAAAGTCTCCTAGCAGTCAGCTGTGGTCAGGTGGAAGGACGGACAGCTTATGAAACCATCCCTCCTGCATTCAGCAGTCCTTGGTGTCATGGTTTAACCCCAGCCAGCAACTAAGCACCACGCAGCCGCTCACTCACTTCCCCCCCGCAGTGGGATGGGGG